>VYXC01008615.1:72776-86590 GCA_013397175.1 Platysteira castanea | reverse complement strand
AAAAAAAAAAAAGGCAATCTCTGGTACTCCCAAAGATGACTGAGTTTCAATAGGAATGGATCCATTGTGTCACAGGGGTACACTGCTGTGCATTTTCAAGAAAATCTACCTAAATTCATCCAGATTATATAGATTTCTGAAAAACTGTAGTTGACCCTATTCTCCCAGTGTGCTAGAATATGTGCCTCCTGCCTGCCAAGAGGGGTGAAATAAAACTGTTCATGTTAAGGCCAGTTACAACAGCTTTTTATCCCAACAGCAGCAAGACATCCACATGGCAAGTAAATATCAATCCTCTGTATCTCATGCAGAGAAATAAAATCCAGGCACAGACAAAGGGATTATTGTGTGTTATTACACACAAGGACAAGGATTCTGAGGACAAGGAGTCTGGTGAACCTGGAACAGGAGGGAAGAACAGAACATATAGCAGGATGCAGAAACTGGTCAGGCAAGGAATGCAGGAGCAGAAATGACAAGATTAGGACTGAAGGAGGGTACACATAAGGTGATGGAAATAGCAAAGCAGGAACTAAGAGAGAGGCAAAGACTTGTAGAACAGGGAGATCTGAATGAGACAACTGGTATTGGCTTACTGAGTTAAGTGCATGAAGAGAAGCAGGACTGGAACAAGGCAGAAGGAACAGAGGTCAAGGCCAAGATAATGAGAGTCCATCCTCTTGAGTTACTGCTTCCTAGCCCACGCAAAAGAGCAGCATTACCAAATAAACCATTACTGAGATATCAGCATGTGCCCATGAAAACAACTCAAAAGGAGTGTTCTCCCCTGGTCCTGTTCCACGGAGGGTGAAACCAGTTCCTATCATCAGCCACTCTCTAGCTCAAATGTCAGTGGTCCTTCCCATCCAAGGGCTTCAGACCCACTTACTGCGCCAGAGGATGATCACCAGCAAAGTCCACCTTGGGGCATTTCGGCTGTTCTCTCAAATTACTATCTTAAAAAACCAAAACCAAACAAAACACAAAAACAAAAAATATGTACAGAAAAACTGTTAGAAGAATATCAAGGTTACTTGAAGCCATAAATCTGTCCTGAGGGTACTTGTTAAATATTTTCTGAAAATCCCCCTAAGTTCAGTACTGACAGACTGACAGACATGAATAAAGGGCTATCTTTCCACATTATTAGGGCAAGAAGTGTCATAAAAATCAATAATCATAGCATTCAGCAATAATACAAATTTGCATGTCAAAAAGGATAGTATCTTTTAACATTTTAGAGGAACACTAGTCCAGTACCTACCCTGTAAAGAATATAACATCTTTCCATTTCAGCATCTCAGAGAACCAGGGATTTTCACAAAGTTTTTACTGCATTTACATTATGCATATTTGACAAATACACACAAGTATACACTGAGTATGCACAAAGAGGGTTTTAAAAGCATGAGAACATATATCTGTAAGCATAAACCAACAAAGACTTACTGTTTATAGAAGCCAGAAAAGTTGATGATGGAAATACTGAGTTAGTCCAAACAACACCCTCTGATAAAACCCAAGGTCTGTGATGAAATCAAGTCTAACAAACAAAAGAAGCGTAGAGCAGAGAAAAGAAAGGCCTATTGCAAGCATGTCAGAAAAATGCTGAGCTCTGTTAAAAGCCATTACTTAAAACTAGATCTAGAGTAGATGTGTGAAAATCATGAAACTTCTCATTATAACTGACAATTGTCACCACATGGAAGCTCAGGACTTACTGCGGCACCATTTAGCATTGCTGCCCTGATCCCCAGGACAGCCAGACTAGACCCACCGAGGACGACCCAAATTACATCGCCATAATATCCAGCTTTGATTAAGCTTCGAAAAACATCTGGAATATAAAACTTATGTTCCTGCTGCCATCCATTCACTATATACATTTTAATCCCCATCCTTTTTAATCATTTTTTGCTTTCTGTTTAAAAAGAAAAAAAAAAAAAAAAGCTGTCTCACCCCGTCAAGACAATCTTTTGCAACAACCAAGCCCGTGACCAGATCAACAGCTGACAGCAATGCCTGAAAGAGCCTAATGCTGTTACGACTTATCAACAGACTGATAAGATAATGCTCTGTGCCTGCCTTTCTCCACAAGGAAGATTTCAAGTCAAAGTCTGAACCAAAACCGGAAGCTGCATTCTCATTCTCCCTGCTTTGCTCTGCATGAGCTCTGAACAAGAGCAGCTTCAAGTCAAGCCATTTCAGCTAACTTTGGGGAGAAGAGGGAAAAAGCAAATACCATCTCCCAAATCAGGTAAATTAGTGTCAGTTAGATGTTTCCTTTTTGTAAACTTCTACGGTTAACAAGAAATGAAAGGAAGAAAGTTAGTAAAACAAAGTAACAAGTGAACAAAAAAAAATCTATTGTATATTTTATTGTATATATTTTATATTGTTCTTAATATAAACTGCAACAGTTGCATTTCACAATGCTTTCACCATCTTTTCTTCTTAATCTTTAACAAAAATCTAAGGAAGACTTGTCATGGAAAAGGCTTGCAAGTTAATGCAAACTCAAGTGTCCAAGCCAGACATCTGAAACACTGAACTGCTTACCAGGAATCCCAGCAACAGCCTGAATTCCCAAGCCCATTTGTTCCATTAAACAATGCACTTTCAGACACACCATTGTACTACTTCCTAGAGACACACACTGACCCTTCAGCATGGAACCTGTCGTTGCTATTTGGCACAGACAAACAAAACTAGAGAGAATCACATAATTATTGATGTTGGAAGGGACCTCTCGAGTTCATTTTGTCCAAATCTCCTGCTCAAGCCAGGTGAGGTAGAGCAGCCTGTCTGAATCATGTGCAGTTGGGCAGGTGGACATTGCATGACTTTTCAGGCAACTTACTCCTCTGTTTGACAACCCTCCTAGTAAAAGCGTGTTGTTGTGAAATTTCGTGTGTTTTGTGTCCATTACCTCTTGTCCTGTCAGGGGGTACTACTGCCAAAAGTCTGGCTCCCTCATCTTCATTCTTTCCCCCTCAGGTATTTGTAGGCACTGGTGAAATCCTGCTGAGCCTGGTTTTCTCCAGGCTGAACACTCCCAGCTCTCTCAGCTCCTCCTACTACCAAAGAGAATCCAGCTGCTTAATCATCTCTGTGGATGGACTCCTTTTTTTGCCACAAGGGCACATTGCTGTTCTGGTATCAAACTGGTCACATTCCAGCTTATTAAGTAAGCTTTATGAGTAAGTCTTCTCATTTATAGAAAACAGCAAGTTAAATATTTCTAGCCAACTATTAACAAAGTGTCCCACATACCTTTTTATTTTATCATTAAAGTCACTTCTCACTGTCCACTAGATCCATTTACATGGTATCAGTGTATTGTTTTCCTGAAATAGTTTTTAAAAACTTTTAATATTAGATGTTAACTGCTGTTTCACTCTTTTAGTTTACACAGCTCTGAAATAACATGTGCATACTCTAAACTTTTATTTACTTTCTTTTTTTCCCTTTGATGAAGCATATTCTCAGAGAGGGATATTCCCAGTAAAAATACCTGTTCCAGGTACTCACTCAGGCTGTGGCCTTATGGGAATATCATTCATCATCACTGAGTAAACAAGCTTCTCTTCAAAAAACCATCTAGTTTTAGTCCTTGGCTAAAAATAAATAAAATCATTATCTGATCATAGAGAAGCAGTTCTACAGATATGACTTCTTACACAAGGAACAAATCTCCATTCATTACCTTGACTGCACACTTTAGAGTTTGCTCTGCTACACAAGCCTCTCCTCTACAAGAGGCAGCACAATTCAGATCAACATTGCTGAAGCCTTGAGAGAGTCCAAAAGTAGCAGGTAGTGCCATTATTTAAGAATGACAGATGATTCTCTGTGGTTAAAGAAAATTGCTGAGCACTGCAACTCACAAGTCTCTGCTGAATTTGGATAAAGCAACAGTCTCTCCCCGTTAGGAAACAGCCACATTTATGTGCTTTCTGCAAAATGCTTTGCTTTTTTACACAGGCCACCAAGAAATTCAAGCCTTGCTAGATTCCAACACAGTGCATTGCAAGCCTGCGATGCACTACAAATGCATAAAATGAATGACAGGAAGATTTGTGATTTTTCTGGATACAAAACTGTAAGTAGGTACAAGTAATAATTTTGAATTCCTTGCTGCTCTGTATCCCAAAATCAAAACAGGCTCTTAGAAAGCACCTGAAGAAACCAGAAGGCCCTTTACCAATCATATGGCCACTCAAGTACACTTTCCTTCCTTTCCCAACTCCTTGCCACAACTTGCTCCTGCAGCAGTGTCTGTATTGAGAAAAAAGTCAGTGTTATTTCTAGATTTTTCAAACTGACAAATTACAACACATTTTCTAGTCTTTTGATTTTGTTCACTGATGGGAGAAGGGGGATCCTCTGTTTTATTTGTGTCCTTTCTGGCGGAGAAATAATAAAAAAAGAACAGCTCTGAGAAGCTTGTGTCAGCTTCATTGTCAAGACAAAGGTCACTGCATTCCTATTCACGATGACCTACAACTGTACCCATTTAAAGACTTCATTATGCTATATTAGAGGGACCTCTTTCTCAGAGATTTTAATTTAGCTTCATTGTGGGAAGAACAAAACATGTAAGCATCAGAATATGGTGTTAAAAATTGTAAAAAACTAATGATTTCAGCAGTTTTATTCCCTTTGCCATCCACTCTTAAGATAACAAGTGTGAAGCACAATTTCCACAACCACATAAAACATGAAAATACTTTTACTCTGAAGTGTCTCTCAACTCCAAAATAAATAATCAAATTTAGTATCTCTGCACAAAATTTGCCATCTCTCAAAAAATCCAAGTTCCAAGAACACAATATGAGTAATTCGTTTAACTCTCATGTCCCCAGACCAATATTAAATGACTATTAAATGACTGGAAAGTTTTAATTAAGAATGCTTGGGAAGTAAATTTTTTAATCACCTACACATTTCAGACAGACTTAACTCCACACTAAGATTACCAAGTGTAAATGTTTAATTACAAGGTTTGATGGA
This sequence comes from Platysteira castanea, assembly GCA_013397175.1. Taxonomy (NCBI): domain Eukaryota; kingdom Metazoa; phylum Chordata; class Aves; order Passeriformes; genus Platysteira; species Platysteira castanea. The sequence goes on along the minus strand of VYXC01008615.1, from coordinate 81,577 downwards.
CCAAGTACATCAACATCATATAATCTGACCTACCCTTCAGAAATTCTTAAGCTAAACAAGTTACATAGTTTTAAGTGTCACATCTCCATCGATTACTGCTGAATAACCCCTGGGGTTATTCAACCCTCTGGCCAAACCTGAGCTAGCAGACTTTTGGCACAGATCTCTGCATTTCAGTTTCACAAAGTGAATCAATACTTGGAAATAGCAGGCCTTCATAAACCCCTCAGTGCTGTACCCCTCAGCGGAGCTCGCTGCGCTGTCTCTCCCACTTCCCAGCCACTGACCCGAGCCCAGCTGCACAAGGCAGGCCACATCCTCTCAGCCAAGACTCTGGGAGTGCCTTCTGCCCCTGGAGACGGCATGGGGCCAGGAGCTTCTCCAAGTAAATGTGTTACCACCACCCTGACCGAATTCCAAGCAGATAGCTGACACAACGTGAATGCCCTCTGCAGCTGAACAGGCTAATCCTTATTAGTCTCATTTTCCAGTATTACCGAGCAGCTTCCAAGAGAATGTATTTTTCATTCTAGAGATCATTTTGTTTAAGAGGTAAGAAGATCCACTGACATATTTTACCCACTAGAATTTAAAGCACCTCAGCAAAACATGCAAGATATTTAATTACACATCTATATATTTCCTCATTACTGGAAAGCAAATTAAAGTGATTCTAAACCTTGTCACTCATCAAACTGCACATGGATTTGTAAATTCTACTCTACACAGGTCTCAGCCCAGTTTTATTCCCACTCATCTCAGAGTATAATACCATCTGAAAACATTCCCACCTGTGAGGTATTGTCCCCCTTCCAGAAAAAAAAAAAGTATTCAGAATCTTTAAGCAGCCTGACCCATCCTCAATGTAATTTCTGGCCATATGCCAGCACCCACATACATCATGTCCCAGTCAAGACTCCGACCTATCCAGTGGGAACAGAATGTGCACACACAGAAGTACACACTGGAAGGAGAAATCTGGGATGAAAAAACAACCAGCCTTTTGACCTTTGAGATAAAAATCAAAATGAAATCTTTTGCCAACAGCACAAAGTAAAGGTTCCTTCTGAACAAGACACAGGAATATTCTGAATGGTAATAACCTAGTTTTAGATAAAGCAGGTTTTAACATCAAAGGTGGCACATGAGCTAGTACAGAATCTCTGATGCTTGTTGCCGATCCTGCATAATGACCACTGCATGCCTCATTAGCTCACAGAATGTTTTGCTAACTGTAGCACTAAATAACAGACTATTTAAAACACATATCAGGTGAGACAGAGTATATTGAAATAATAAAAAAAATACATTCTTAAATTAGTTCTCAATTCTTTCTTAATTTTGAGTCTGGCTATACAGTATTTTATCTCATTTCAGGCCAGGTCACCAAGTACACAGACAGTTTTCTAGTGTGGCATCATCCCATTACTTAGGGGAACCTTAGGTTTAAGATTACCAAATCCATTATCCAGTTAATAAAACCAAAATATTGAAATAATCAGTATGAAAACAAAGCAGTGCATTATATACAAAAATTTACATTACAAGTTTAAAAAATGCCAGAACTACATCTGTTGATTCCTCAATTCACCCCATCTTGAATGTGCAACAGACCGATGACATGATGAGAGAATTTCTTCCAAGCAACACTTCCTTGCTGTTTGTATCCACATCGAGCAGGATGACACTCAGAGCATGAAGCAGGACACTGCAGGATGAGGCTGCTCAAGAAATGCGTTTCAAACAATACAGATAATGTGTATGAGAGCTGTTCATTTGCTAAGCAGGGTGTACATCCTGTGTTCCAAATGATGTGCAGAATACTTTCCTGGGTGTTTGTACAAACAAAAACACTGCACAAAAATCACTTGAGAATATTAAAAGTGAAGACTCTGCAGTTTATATAAGCAGCAAGAAAAGATTCCAGTCTGAGAATATGCAACACAATAGAAAAAAGATTGCCACATGGACTAACACACCAAATGACTGACAGGGCCTGATGCATTGTGCTGGAGGGATCATCTCTGGAGATACAGCTACCAAACTTTCAAATCTCTGAACATAAAAGTATTACTCAAAAACTTAATCATCAGATTTCAAAAACAGTGATTCAACATAGTCAAAAGTCCTAGCTGGGGGAGGATGATTCTGATTTGGTTTTGAAGAAGCATGGGATGAAAACACCAGTGGAACAAGACAGTTTTCTTCCTTTATCTAATTTTAGGAAATATGTGAGCAATTTTTGCAGAAGTTTCCCAGAGAAAGACAGTGCATAGAGCATGAGACACACAGAGACTGGAAAATTACAGCTCAAATGTTTAAAGCTGGTAGTCAGCCGGGGCTGTAAACAGGATCTTTGATTTTAAAGTGGTCTGATTCCCTTCAACCACTAGAGCATCAAGCTGCTAACTTACACATTCTCATATGTATCTTCTCGGGTGTTACAAACACTTCCACAGCCACAACAGCAGCTTCACATGACCAAGACTGGTTTCTAGTTGGTGGGAAAAAAAACAGCAGAAGCATCACTTAGACAAATACACTGTTACCAAGCATATAATACTGGGGGTGAGGGGAAGACCAAACAATTTTAACAACAAAAACCCCCTAACAGAATATATTAAATTATTCCAGTAGTTTCTCAAGGTCTGCACGAGGCATCAAGCTGCTTTTCTTCATCAATAGTCCATAAACCTGAAATTGCAAATACCCTTCACACCATTCTGTTTTCACTTTTTTTTTTCATTCTCCTTTCATTTCAGTTTCTTACTCTAACATTTCTCCCACAAGTCTCTGTCCAATTGAAGTAATTCAGGAACTACAACAAATTTTAGTTAGCTCTTCTAGATCACATGTAAGTAGGTCAGACATGCACTTTCAGTGGCTTGGGACACAGGGATGCAATCACAGTTCAAGGTACCATAATGCACTTGGTTCCAGGGCAATAATGTTATGGGAGCTACTCCAAGAGGAAGGGCAACAGTTTATGCACAGTTTTCTATCATAACCTCTATCAATTCTTCTTTACATTCCTGTAAGTGGTAGGAACCACGTTATCATTCCCCTCCCATGATTCCCTTAAAAACAACAAATTAAACCTTGAAATAAAGTGGAAAATAATTCAGGAGCCATTTTGCTTCCCCTTTTCCTTCTCTCACTGACACGTCCATAAATAAAGCTTTAGTTCATGTGGGTTAACCACTACTTATGATGTAGTTTTCTAATATGTACCAGGTAAAGCCACAGCTTGATTTCCATGCAGTTTTAACATACCTCTACCTTCATTAAAATAAAATTTGAACTCCATATTAAAGTAGAAAAAGGTTTAGTTCTGCTCTATTTAGAAACATGTTTGAATGCTGTACAAAGAACATACAAAATTCCACTACATTTTCCCATCATACTTTTAAATGATTTCTAGCAGTGTTCTGAATATTGGACATCGAGCATATTTCATATTTACTTTTGGTAAGGTTTTTGTGCTTGTTTTTCAACATGCCAAGGATTTTTCTCATCTATGTGATTGCCTTGATTCAAATTCACATGCAAAGTTGAAGAAAAATACAAACTAAATAAATCCACCACCTATCTTCAGATTACTTTAAATACTTCTAAAGTATTTTGCTATAGTACTATTTTTACAGGACTTTCCTTATAATGCTGGAGTTAACAGGAGGGTGAGGGGGAAATTACAACCAAATAAAACCCCCAAAAAGCAGAAAGAGGATTTTCTAGTCTTTACCTTGATTCAAATTCCTGCATTATGTATTTGTCATTCTGAACTTCCAACAATTATGAAAAGGCTTTGAAGTTAACAATATGCAATTTAGATATTAACTAAAACCACAGATTTGAAAAGATGAGGCTGTATAAACACTTTAACTTTAGGAAATTTGTTAAGTTTTGCTAAGCCAAAGATATGAATCAGACGCCTGGTTTAGGTTTTTAGGTTTTCAGGTTTCTAAAATAGCACATTTAGATTAGTTGACTCAAAAGGAAACTGAAGAAAACAAACTGAAACCATTCCAGTAAGTTATATTATTCCTTCTCAAAATTTAATCTCCTAATGTTTCCTTAATAGGTTCTCAAAAGCATGACTGGATAATAGAAGTGATACCTTCATGATTTTGTGAATAATGGGTTTTATTAAGTTAAAGCAAACAGCCAGAACAATACATATGCAACTTCTACTACACACAATATAAAGAATGTAAATTAGAACCTCCGTAAAACAAAAGAAAAGGTACTAAAAAAGCCAACACAGTGGTTACGGACTATTCCATCCCTGATAACAGGCTGGGTTCTGTGTTTAGAGAATAGTTGTTGTTTGCTTATTTAAACTGAAATAGCGTGAAATACAGAATCAAGTATAAATAAAAAGTTAATGGAGTTACACAGATTCTATGAGAACAAACTCTAGATTAGTGAGGGCAAAAAAAAAAGACAGTTTACTAGTAAAAGAGATCACGAGTGGGCTCAGGTTTCTATTCATAGTGGTGAGGGACAACAGGAGAAATTACCCAGGATTTTTGTAACAATTCCTTTAATAATACACCACTTTCATAACAGAAGTGTTTTACACTTGCACAATGTTAATAACTTTATTATACATGGAAGCCTGCAATAGGCTGATTACACAATAAGACTGCAAACAACCACTGGTACCTTCCTGACAACAGAAAAGTACGTAAGACTGAAACATCACCAAGAGTACATAAAAAACCATCATCATAAACATCACCAAAATTACATTAAAAAACTAATCAAAAAATACATTTGCAAAAAGTGGTTTAGAGCAGTGCCACTGCGTTTCAGCAGCTTTGAATGGCCACCAGTATTTCTAGCAGGTTTCCATGGCTCCACAGGCATTCATCAGGATTCACATATAATAAATAATGTACCACAAAATATACATAAAGTAAGGCAATAATTCCAAAGAAAAGTTCTGTTGATATTAACAAGCCACTCAAGTTCTACTTTTGTAGTCGATGCCATCACCAGAATCCTTTGATGGAATTGCAGCCTTGGGCCCTAAAAGCCTGCCATGATGAACTGCTGCAAGCCCCTCTCTCCGTAAAGAGCTCCAGTGACACCACTGGGACACTGCTGGGCACAGGGGTCCGTGGTAGCTGATCCTGATGCAGGATAGGGGCCTTACTATGTACAATTGGGAGTAGATTATTTCTTATTGTACATGGAAACCTCGACACAGATCTAAAACAGGTGGGTGTCCGTTGTTCATCATCTGATGCCATAAGACATCAGAAAGCATATCCTAAGATATGCACTTTCTGGAATGTAAATCTTTTTAAATGCTAGCTATTACGTTGGGGTAGAGAGTGAGTAGGGGGAAAGGGAAAGAAAAGGGGATGGGGAGTGGGAGGTGGGGGGGGCAGGTGGACGACCAAGATCAAGTCCAGAGGAACCAGGAGCACAATAAAATAGAGGGAACCCTTTACACTAGAAGAATGTGAAAAGGGGAGGAGAGGAGATGGACTTCTTTGAACCATGTGTAACAACGTATCCCAAAACCCTATCTGGATTAGGACTGTAGCTTCAAGCTGGGGTTCTAACGACATGAACCAGCTGCACACTTTTTGTTCTCACGGTTTGTGTCAACAGAATCTCTTTACGGAAGTACAGTCTTACACACAAGTTCTGGGGACATTACTGTTCAGATTAAAGCTACTGTGCGGGGCTCATCATACAGACCCTAGAATATTTGCTCCACCTGCCTGGAATGAGTGTCACCTGGAAGAACAGGAGTACTTTAAAAACAAGATTTAGGTAGCAAAATTCTTTCAGATCAGCCGACATAAGAGACAGCAATTTGAAATGTCAAAGATCCCTTCCTCAAAAAGCTGAGATATATTTGTCATCATCTGTAAATTGGAAGTTCCAATACACTAGCGGTGCATAGAATTCCCATGCTTCATTACACTTTCCTGAGAGTAAAGCAATTAGAATAAACTTTAGTCCTAGGAACAAAGTTAATTTTTTGCATTTTAAATTCTTGGGCTATTCCCTGACAATCTACATAATGTAAATTTGATTGCTAAACATTGTCACTTGAACAAAAACACTATTTTAAAACTATTGATTTTTGATTAAAAACCATAATAAACAGAGCTAAAAAAATCACACTAACAAAATAAACTAAATATGAAAAGTTGCATTGAAAGGGCATGTTACATTATTCTTAATAGGACCGTGTAGAAACATTCCAATGGCAGTGTTGTCAAAGTAAAACAAATTACATTAAGAAGACCCCACAACCTGGTCACAGTCAGGACTTTACCTGTAACTCTGGCTGGTTGGGGTTTTTACTCGTGTACTACATGGCTCATTTACATCAGACATCATATTTGTATACCCTGAGAAATCTGACACTGAAGTCCTTACTCTATGGTCCACTTCTCCATTAGAGTTAGTGATAAAAGTCATTGGCACCCTGCTGCCCGACTTGAACTGAGAACCAAACGCTTGTGCAAAGTTCTCGATCTGGTAGGTTGCTCTAGGCTCTATGTCCTTCTGAGGATCTATCTGGCTGGTTAACTCCTGAGATGGGATCTGAAAGCTCGTTGAGGATTCTAAGTTTTTCTGTTCCTTCTGGCCAGTCAGTTTCTGAGATGTTGACTGGTAGTTCGATGAAGTTTCTAAATTTTTCTGTGGATCGATGAGATCATCCAGCTCTTGAGAAGGAGTCAACTGTTGATGCGAAGCCTCCAAAGCAGACAAATAAAAGCCTGGCTGAGAGCCAAGCAACATCCCAAATGGAGGTTTTGGCAACGCAGTTGGCAATACTGAGGTAACGGATTGGCTGAAGCCACACTCAAGTGGAGATGTAGTGTATATCTGTTTGTCTGGAAACAAAGTGTGGTTATGGAGAGTTGAAGACAAGCTAACAAACTGGAAACTGGGTCCAAAAGCAAAACCAGTGCTGTTGGTTGTTCTTTCAAAGGCTTGTTGGAGGTATTTTGAGTATTCTTGCAACATGCTTGCCTTATCATTTGAAACTGTTTGAGAGTTAGGGCTCAAGTTTTCTTCCTGAACCATGTCTGAATGTTCTCCTGAGGTGTGCAAGTCCACACGCTGTTCAGTTATACTGAAAGGATCTTCTTTCTGGCCTTCCGATTTGTGAGAGTACTGGTCCAAAAGGCTCTGTAAGACTTCATCAGGAATACCAGACTTATCATGGCAAGACTTTATTTCATTATTTAAAGATGCTGAATCAATAAGAGATAAAGGAGCTTCGTTATCCATAACGCTAACACCTGGAGACTGGATGACGGACTGCTGGGAAGTCATGTGTCCGACATTAAGAGAAAAGGCACTGTTACTGCTTGCAGTTTGTATGTATCTTCTTTTCTTTGAAAACGGCATGGCATCATCATAATTGCTACTTATCTGACCCGGTTTACCACCTGTATTTTGGAGAAGGCCGAGAGTTTCTACACCGGTATTGGCTACTAGTCCTAGAGAGCCACTCTGTTTCCCAGACAGTGGTTTTTGCCCTAAAATATCTGGCAGTGGTGATACAAAATTAAGGTAATTTTTGTCTGCCTGTTTTCTGCTCGTTTTTTTCAAGACCAATTTTGGCACCTTTTTCTGAAGTTCTTCTACGCCTGTGCCAACTAGACCACCACTGGAAGACACAATAGGAATATCAACTGCATAACTTGGCATGGTCACATTACTTGTAACTTGAGATTCAGCTATTTTGCTGCTACACTTGTTTCCTTTGTTTTCAGTGGATGTATTTTTTGTTTTACTTTTTCTCCTTGAGGAACTTGTATTTCCCTGAGACAATGCAGCCAAGCTACCCATGCTATTTGATGATCCAGGCTCCATTCCAGCCCCTGCTTTACCTATGGCTTCACCACATGTTCTTCTGTGCTTTAACAGTCTATCAGTCCTTGAAAAATACTGCTGACAAGTGTCACATTTGTATGGCTTTTCTCCACTATGCGTCCTCTTGTGTCTTTCCATGTGGTACTTCTGAATGAATTTCATACTACACTGGTCACACCCAAAAGGCTTCTCCCTACTGTGGATCTTCTCGTGTCTCTGCAGCAAGTACTTCTGGATGAAGCCCATGCTGCACTGGCTGCACTGGAAAGGCCTCTCCCCGGTGTGGATGAGCACGTGCCTGCGCAAGTGATAGGAGCTCCGGAAGGCAGCACTGCAGTGCTCACAGACGTGAGGTTTCTGGCTGGGGGACGCGACAGCACCTTCCCCATCTCCCACCAGGGGGGGTTTGGATGAAGCGCTTGGCTTCCGCTTGGCTTTGATTCCCTGAGTTTCTGGCTTTGGCCTCTTTGCCTTCTTGACCTGGGCGTCGTGCTTTGGCTCACCCGCGCTCCCTGGAGCGCCCTCGCCTCTGCCAGTCAGCAGCAGGTCTCGGTGGGGATGCTGGTGCAGGTGGTGAAGAAGGCTGAGGTCCTGGATCACACTCTGGCCGGTTCCTTCGCTGCTGCCCAGGCCGGGGGGTCTCTCCTCCGCCGCTCCCCCGAAAAGCCCCCCGTAGTGGTGATGGTGCTGCGGCTGCTGCTGCTCCTCCTCCTCCTGCTCGCTGGGCTTCTCTTGCTTGATGCTCACCAGGGACTGCAAAAAGCCCCAGGGGCTCCTCTGCGAGGAAGGCGCGGAGGGGAAAGCCCCCGCCGGCTCCTTCTTGAAAGTCACGTCCTGCGGGGGCGGAGGCGCCGGGGGCTCGCCCGCCGCCGTGGAGGAAGCGGCGGCGGCGGCCGGAGGTAACACGCACTGCGGGGGGTGCTGGGCCGCCGCGGGGGGCGCGGCCGCTC
>VYXC01008615.1:40289-72696 GCA_013397175.1 Platysteira castanea | reverse complement strand
GCGCCGGGATGCGCTCCGGGAGCCGCGGGATCCCTGCGGGCTGAGCCGGGCACGGCCTCCGCCGCCGGCACAGCTCGGATAACGGGACCGGGCACCGCCGCCCGCCCGCCCGCGGCGGGACAGGCGCAGCCCGGGATCAGAGCGCAGGTGCTGCCTCGCAACGCTCGGCAGGGCCAGTCCCAGGCTGTGCAGAGCTCCGAGCGCGGGCAGCGGCTGCGGGCTCAGCAGCGCTTGTGACCCGTGTGAAGAAGCGGCAGATGCAGAGAGGCTGAAATTTAGCGTTTTTAACAAAGGCTCGGGGATGTTGCTGTTTGATCCCAAACCAGTGACATGAGTTGCACGTAACGCCACCGATATAATGAAGCCACTCCACTCGCACACCTGAAACACTACCGATATTCGAGTCGGAGGTATCAGTCGGGCACATTTGACACACGCTGCTCCCATGCTCCCTCCCCTCTACACACTGGGGAGGAGCTCTCCGCATCCCAGCCTTTTCCAGCTGCAAACTGGGACCGCTGAGTGCTCCCCTCGCCGCGGCAGGCTGGGACACCTCCCCGGCAGCTCAGCTCCCCGGGGCCACGGACAGGATTCTTTGCCCCACTGCTGCAGCAAAACCCATACTAATGATGCTCACTGGTTGCGCTGCATGTGCAGAAATAATTCATCCGTGTACTAGAAATGAGATAAAATTGTTATTTTGAAATAGCACCTTATTTCAGTTAATGAGGAGACCTTTTCCACTATTTTTCAAGTAATCCATGCTCTCTTTGGAGGATATTAAAATATAAATAGAATTCTGCTTAATTTCTGAGTATTTACTTTGAAAGTTTTTTATATTTCTGTAAGGTTTTAAAATGCAAACATCAGAGGTACCTTAGCTTAGAAACTTGGAATTAGACATACTAACACTAATTTTTATCACAGACATAATGGAAGTAATGGAACAAGGTGGATAAATCCTTATGATTTTTATGCTTTATCTGTCAAAAATAATTTCCTTTATGAGAGATGAGCCTATAAATAGGAAGTACTTTTCATAATCCTAACCAGTACAAAGACTCGGGTCAGATCTTAAACATATCTGATTGATGCAAAAAAGTGGAATTTGATGCCATTTCTGTACTTCAAAATTTTGTTAAGTAAAACTTGTTCTTTTTATAATTTAAATATTGTTTCCCTTACACAGCATGTAAACTAACAGTTAATTTCAAAATGTACATTCGATTACAACAGTTTAGGACTGTCAGGTTTAGCTAAGTGTTAAAAGACAGACCAGGAATTCAAAAAACTTAAAGCAGCAGTAAAATATTAGTCAATGCCTATGAGAAATGAGTCTGTCCCTTTATTCAGGGTGTCTGTGTTTAATGGTAAGCTGGGATGCATATAAGCCAGTCCAAGCATGAAGGGCAGTAGGACACTCATATGGAAAGCCAACTTTGTCCCTCAGTTATCAAGATAAGAAACCTGTCATTTCTCTCATTCACTCTGTCAGCCTTGAGATACTCCAAGCAGACTTACCTCTGTGTTGTACACCCCATATATCAGGAAGATGAAGAGACCCTGTAAAATAAAATGGAGGGAAAAAGCTGTTAACTCTAATCATTTCAGCAGTAGAAATACCTGAAATAAACTTTCCTGGGAACAGACAAAAGAAGACACACTTCATCAAGGTCAATTTATTTTTCTATTTTTCAACATTATAAGCTGTACCTTGAGCATTTATTTGATAACATGGGAGTGCATCAACTATATTGTGATATTCAACTGTTTGAAAATGAAAAACTTACCACCAAAGGATCTATAGCATTAATTAGAAAATTTAGTTTTATATTTGAATGGTCTTTCAACCAACAAAATTAATTTATTTCTAAAAGTGAAAATACAAAGATGCTGAGGCAAACTGAGGAGTGAACAATCTCTACTTCTGATATTTCTTTTTGTAAAACTAAAAGTAAGAAAACATATACTACCAAATTCTACACTAAAAATACACTCCCACATAAGTATTGAAAAATGTATACACGTAACTATTTTAGAAATTTAAATAGGAAAAAAGTAAGAAATATATGAGGACAGAAATAAAAATAACCCAAGCAGATAGTATACAGGAATAGCCAAAGCTCTTTGAAGGGCTTGCTTCACATTGGCCTCTTATTAGAATAAACAAGGTAAAAACAAACAGAATCCTCACTTCAATGAGTTTCTGTGAACATATTCACCTTATTGAAGGATGTGTGTCCAGGATCTGAGTTAATAGTGCAACTTGTTACTGATTCTTGCAATCTGCAGGCAAGATCCTGAAAAACACACTCAAATTACTACGAAAAATAGAATAACAAATGGAAATAAAATGCAAAATATGTAGTTTGCTATGAAAATGCTTCTGTAACTCAGATTCACTGTGGGTTTCTAACCTATTTTTAAATTTATTTAGGTAAAATTACCCTATCTTGTAATAGAAATAAATACTTAAAACTGACCACTTAAATATATCAGGGAAAAAACGCTTGATTTTCAAACCAAAAATATTTTCTGGTAAGAAACTGCATTTGAATAGCAAACAAATTGCAACTTTTTAATCCAACATGCAAATTACTTGAAGACATTTGGATTAATTCATTTCAAGCTCCCCAGATTTTAGGGATTTCCATCCCAGGCAAGAGGCTGCTATGGGTAACTGCCATAGAGAGGCAATGAATAATCAGCTGTTAATATAAAAGAAAAAAATTCTTTCAGGCTGATCCCAGAAGAGAGAATAAAACCACATGTTGCTTGTTGTTCAGGTGCTTCCATGAGTTAAAATTCTTGCCAAAACTTGGTTGCAAACAATACTGGTTGCTCTGATATTAAGAGTAAAAAAAAATCTTAAGATATACCTTCCAGACTTCCAAGACTAAGAATGCTCTTTTTAACCTAGGTATGCAAAAATAATGTTTTTAATTGCTTCTGAATCTCTTCTGAAATCTGGGAATCTCATATCATCCCAGAAAAACAAACTAGTTAACTACTTCGGTTTGGATGTTCACTAATCTTACAGAAAATTTGAAACAAATTATTAAAGATTCCCGATCTTAAATTGGCATGTCAAGTTTTTGCTTTTCTTTTGCTTGATAACAGCTCCTTTAAATATTTAACAGTTAGAAATATGAAGTGCTGTGGACATTCTTAGCTTAATTCTTAATTCATGTTGACTTCTGGGAGCTTTTTGCCTTGTTTTTTTCTTGGAGCGGTAGTGTCCTGTAACATCAAATTATTCTAATAGAATCAGCCCAACAAGGATTTCACTTATTGCCTGCAATGAGTTACGAGGTCTTGGCACCCACCGATAATGAGGGGTCATTTTCCACACAACTCTGTCATCAACAGTTACCTGTACAGGATAGTGTGTGGTCCATCTGTGATGAAAATAAAGAGGTGCGGATCCTCCAGCAGTTTGAAATGTTAATGATAATATGGCCTTACATAACTGATAGTTCAGTTTCTTTAGCTCATTACTTGCAAAAAGAGCTTCTCTGTTTTTCCAGTGGGCACTGGTGTCAGCAGCAATGTGGTTCTGTGAGCAGCTGCCTCAGTTGCTCAGGCTGGTCAGATGTTCTTTGACTTCTGGGAATTAAAAAGTGTTATGATCAAGCCAGTAATTTTATCCAGAACTGTTTATTATATCTGTTGGGATCAATAAAATAAAATAAAATTCCTTCATGAAGCACAGAAAGCACACTTGTATTTTTTGTGTTCGATAACACATGTGAACCCCCAGAGGAATTGTAGCCTGTTGTGCTCAGTAACATATCCATGTCCATCCAGAATAAAACCTTGAAAAGGTAAAGGTTTCTAGACAGAAAATCTGGCCATGTTGGAGAAAAGAGAACCTGCAAGCACACCTGTCATTTTTCAGTCTCATGCCAAAGTAGGTTGTGTTCTTGGTAGACTAAGGAGAAGTTAAGAACCTTTGGCTGAGCTGGAATCCTGCCTTTTGGAATCCGAGGAAAGCACTGCCGGGTGCTTAATTACAGCTCTGGTTGTCACTCCGGGCAGGGCGTGAACCGATTGCTCAGCTTTGAAATTTGGCAGGGCTTGCCCAAATTGGCCTTGCTATCTTGAATAAATCAGTCTATGGACAGTTCTAATCTCTAGCAAGTTTGTCAGGATCTGTTCCACTTTGGGTGGTACCACTGAAAGTCGACACTCTTATCGCAAGTCCATTCTGCTTTAAGGCAACAGAAATTTACATAGCAGTTGTTTTTACCAGAAGTTTCTTTCCCTGATTTAATGTTTGTCTCTCATTCTGTTACTATTTGACATTTCCTTTTTATGGACATCATATTTCATTCAAGATTAGACAATAAATTGCAATCACTTTTTGGTGTGTTGACTGTTAAACTGATACTTTCAATATTTTCGATTTCAGCATTTTTTTCAATATACGCATTCTCGAGAATGTGGAATTACTTCATCCTTCTCCTGTTTAAGCATTTGGTCTCTCATTTGTTTGACAAATGAAAAGGATTTTTAAGAATTCACAACTACTAAAATCCTTATCATAATACCTCAAAAGATCAATTAAATAAAACTGCATTAGCAAAATATGCATGTAAACACTAGATAGAAGACCTCTAGAAGAATAAAAACCAATTAAATATATTCTAAATAAATTAATACTTAATAAAAACAACTCAATATTTTAAAGCATTAAAAATTTCCAGCACTGAAAATGGATTGCAAGAAATTTTCCGATTTCTGGAGGAGAGAAAGCTAGTAGATCATACGCAGCTATACTGGACTAATACTGCTTTTTTTTCATAAATTAAAAAATAACGCTATTGCAACAATGAAAACTGCAACCTGCAAATAGAATTCATGTTACTCACACAATCAGTCTTTCTGTAATCCTAAAAAAAATAAAAATTGTCTTAGAAAGGGATTTACAGTTTGTTTCAAATCTGGACCAGTGCTAGAAACCGTGAGCCTCAGGAAACTTTTGTCATACAACATCAGTTTTAATGCAAAGAATATCCAATTCCAAAATTATGGAATTTTTCTTCCACAGTTGAAGAAGTTTGAAATCTTTACTTCGACACTTAAGAAGTCTGACATTTGAAACAGTACTGTTGTGAAATTTCCGTCACTGCCCCACAAGCAACTATTTCAGCTCTCGTTATCACTCAATTAGTTCTTGCAGGCTTTGCAAACAGGAGGAAACAATGTGACTGATTTGGATTTTCTGCCCATAAAAACTAGAACTTAAAAAAAAAAAAAAAAAAAAAAGGAAAACCCAAGCAGAAATTTTGTAATGCTAATTAACAGATCCTCAGAAATTTGGTAATGATAAACTGTTGTAGCAAAGGTCCTGCAGCAAATCAGTAACTTATCCTAGAGCAGAGTCTTTTCTTTGGCCTTGGAAATTAATTGCTCTTTGCCTCAGCTGCATCAAGAACCAGATGGTTCATTCTTAGTTCTGAGCCATATTAAAAGATATTTCTGTTAATGCCAGGTGAAGTGGAAATGGACAGGCAGAGTGTAACTCTGGATTCCACACTGAAAGTGTCTGCAAGGGCTGAAGTACACAAACAGTTTTTACACTCTGCTAAGGAGCCACATAGAAAACTTCAGATGAAGTTATCTCAAAGTGCCAGTAGAATAACTGGGATCTAGGATGTCAAAAGAACAGCTCATTCTCCACAGCCTTAGCAAATTAGCATTCCATGTTGCCAGATGTAAGCCTGCCCTAAAGTTTATTTTAGATAAAGCCAGCAATAACCTCTCTGCACAAAGGTATGTTTAGGATGATAGGAAATACCCATGTTTAAAAAAAAGTTGGGAGGGACTTAGAGATGTCAGCTGTCCACCTCTCAGCATAAGCAAAGATAGGATATTTAAGTGTCAGAATAAGCTTTCATATGGCAGATATAACAAATTTCTGACATAAATATGTCACCCAACAAATGTTTTGAACCCCCTTACCAAGATCCTGTTGGAGTATCTAGACAAACCTGTGTTAATTTACTTTTTGAGGTGACCAGGATCCATTTTTCACCTGACCCTAGAGAGGACAACTTGACCTTTGCAATAAGTCTAAGCATTACAATCAGGGCTACAAGATTCAGGAGTTTTAATAGAAATTTATCATACTATGAAAAGGTTTCCTGCTTCTGTTTCTTCTTTTCAGAGTTATACTTTACAAATCAAGATATTCTTTCAGAGCATGAAAAAGCCAAGACATGAAGCCAATTTTTTCTGAGAAAATTAAATACCATAATCACACCATCACCACATACATCAAAAATCGATACAGCGCCAGTCGCAGAGAGAGGAGACTCATGCTTCAGTTAATTTTTTTTCAGTAGTCTGTTACTCACATACACACAAAGTGGTCTGAAAACAGCCAGTGTTCTCAGAGCTTGGACTTGCTATGTCTTTTCATGATTCCACTGCTGTACAAGATGTGTCTTTCTATACATTTTTGTGCCTAGAATACTGGCTGCGGGGAAGGAACTGCAAGTTTCATTCTACCTACTTTTACAGGCTTATAACTTCTTCCAACTGCATCTATTCCTTGTACTTGTCATCAACTCAGAAATTACTTTCTCTGTCACTGAACCCCAATTTCTCATTTTATAAAACTCCAAGTACCTTACTGAACTAGGGAACACAGAGGGAAATGGATTATATTTCACCCAAAGAATTAATCCATGCTCTTGGTCTGCTCCACCTAAAATAAGTCAACACACACAAATAAGCACAAAACCTATTTGCAGTGTGTTGTGCGTGTGGTGCAAAAAATGTTGATTCCTACACATTGAGCTAAATTCTGTATTCCTTACATTTAATAACATCTCACAAGGTGGTTAATGATTTTAGGCTAGATCACTCAAAGTCAGTACAGTATTGTTAGAGGTGAGAAAAAGAATATCTCTTAGGAAATATTTAGAATTACTTAGTGGCACAGATTATACTGTAAGAATCACTGTAAAATCTCTATAGGAAAGCTAGAACACAGTCAAAGTGTAGTCCCAGTATTATTGCAATTTGCAGGTTTGTATTTGCAGGAATTTCTCCAGTTTATATACACAAAAAGGGAAGTGTGTTGCAAAAGATCCCAAGGCTGTTACACACTGGAAGCCATTGTGTATTGCTCTCTCTGTTGCTTTATAGTCATTTAAAGTATAGGGTTATGGCTTTCATGCAACTGCAGATACCAGAAAAACTTAAGTTTTAAGAACTATACTGAATGCAATATCTGCTTTTATGAATTTCTTTTCTGGGGTTCCTTCGAGCTAATAGGCAGAGCCCTATAAACCTATAGAGAATAGCTAAAAAACACTCCAGTGTTGCCCATTCAAATGAACAGAATCTTTTCCACACACGTGAAGCATTTAGAACAGTTACTCAGACTCCATCCTAAAGGTTCTTATTTTACTGTAATGAAAAATTTACGATTCTAATGATTGGAGATTAATGGTTGAATGTGTTGGATTCTTTTTAAGCTATAATTGTAGAAAGAATCTGTATAGCTTAAAACATTCCCTTATGATGTCGAAATACACATACCTTTTCACACATTCTAGATGGAATGGTATTCATCCTAGACTTCATTACAAGCCTAAAAAAAAACCCTCAGAAAAACCTCCTATCTAAATTCTCTTCAGGGAGATGAATTCATGATGGACACTCTTTCCCATAGAACTAATCTCCTTATTATGTGACTGAACGGTTTTAGCACATCCCCTCTCCCATTTTTCATACCAGATCAATTCTGTGTGGATTAGACGTGGAGATGCACTGTAAAAGAAACAGTATTTGAAGCCTCATTCCAAATACATCTTTTCCTACTAGTTTAGGTTCCTGGTGCTGCCATCTTCTATGAGCAGAAGCCTCTTTGGGCTTTCAAACTGGAGTTGTGCCCAAGTACAGAGAAAGCTCTTAATTCACAACAGGACAGTTATTGGTACAAACTCCTCCTTGAATTATTAGAAAAAGGCATAAAGACAGCCCTAAGTGCTTCCTGTAGCTCCTCCAGGGCAAGGACACTGAATCCTTCTCTTGAATAACCCTCACCTTTTCATTGTAGAGGGAGGTCACTGTACCGGGTGATTTTCAGATATTACTCCTGCCCTGTTGTTGATGCAATAACTGTCTTAAAACTTAAAAATACATTCTTAAAAGATGCTGTTCTCAGAAATTATTTGAATGTCATTTCTTAACAGATACAACGCATTTCTATTTCTGTATTTCTGGGAGAGATAATAATCACTTAGGTCCAGATTTGCAGAGGTCTTCAGACAAGCCAGTTGTACTGATTTCAGTATTAATTTCTCAATGAGTTAGAATCTAACTGCTGTTGCAGATCTGGGAAATAGTTGATGGTCTCACGATAATACAGTGGTATTTTCAAAATGATGTATTAAATTACTGGTGTCTTGGTGTGGATCTGAAACTTACCCCAATGAGCAACTACCCAGAAACAAACTTGCAAGTTTGGGGTTTTTCATCCCTGCCCGTTTTCTGTCTTTTAATCCTTGCTTGCAAGATGGAGCCGGTTTTCATAATATGGGAAAAGTTACAAATATTAGTTTTTTGTATTTTCAAAAGGATGATAATTCTGATGGAAAAGGAAGAAGTCCAATGCTTCCAAAGAGCCATGTGTCAAATTTACAGTAGGTTGTTTTGAGGAAGAAACTTAGAAATTTATTCTAAGTCTAAAAATGTTCATGTGAAAATAGTTTCCAAGGGTCGTACTTTCACTTTGTTGCATAGCAAATAGATGCACTTCACTATTTGAGTTCTTTCTGGCCAGCCCAGCACACGATTGCAAAAGCCGCGATGGGTTCTGATTCCTTGTGCATGATCCAGCAATCTCAGCCATTTCGATTTCTAGTGTCTGTTGGGTTCCAGACATGCCTTTGAAATTCTGCTTTCTGTTGTGTGTTGTGGCAGTAAAACCCACCGTGCCTCTGTGCTTTGAAGGCCTCTTCATAATATTCACAGAGTAGGCAATGAATCCTTAAATGGCTCACTTGAGCATGATAGCTAACCTTTAGAAAAAGATTGAAAAACACTAAATATAAACCAGTATCTCAGATATAATTAATAAAAAGAACTTGCAGCACTTTACGTTACCAAAAAAAAATTGAACTGTGCAGCTGTAAAAATAATTTCTTTTTAAATCATTGTCTCAATATAAGTGCTGAAATTAATTGATATTTCAGGATTGACCCAAAATGCATATGTTCTCTGGTCTAATGTCAAAATAAATACAAACATTTTAACTAGAGAGGGGAGGGTTTTAAGGAGACAAAAATATCCCACCACCACCAAAAAAAATCCAACAAAAAGCCCCAGAAAATATTAAGTTTCGTTTAATTTGTGAGTTTTTAAAGACCTCACAGAAGTATATTTTTAAAAGGTGGATAAAGCCAAATTAAACCAAATTATTTACACCTAAAAACAATCCACACTTTCAAGGTTCTTTCGGAGAAAAACAGTCTGAGAATTTGATGCAAGTTCATGCACCATTTCTGTTGAACTGAGTTTTAATTTCTGCCCAGCATTAAATAATTCGTAATTCAATTAAGCAAATTTAAGATGGTAAGGAAAAAAAATAGGGTCTATTTTCACATTGGCTTGTAAATGACACAGAGTGCTCTAACAATATATTTTATGGAAAGCAGACATTTAAGTTTTATATTATCTCACTTTGCATTGCAGCACCTCTTTCAGATCCCAGTGACCATCCATAACTGTCATGGAACATTTTCCTGCCAGCCTTCCCACTCCTCACATAGTGGCATCCTTCTTAAATTACGCATGTGATTAGCAAGAAAAGGAAAGCAGCCACTCCTGATAAGACACAGAGCAACACGGGGGTAACACAATCAGCAGGTCTGAGAGGAGAGGTAAGGACAGCGCAAGAAAAGGAGCGTCAAACAAGAAAAGTATCAATTAGGAGACAGGGATCAGGCTGCTCAGGCAGGTAGAATAAAATTAGATTAGAACAGAAGGACTAAATGCCAGAAACTGTCCCAAATGTAGGCAACAGAATAACTGTTAAAAAATAACTCTGTAAACAAACAATCATTCTAGAGCTTTCAAGGACCGATACAGGTTTTGAATAAATATCGACACAAAGGTATTAATTGGATGCATGTGGTTTTAAATCCTCCTTTCAAAAATAGAGGTTAGTTCTGCAATTCAATCTGTTGTCAATTTAACCAGAAAATGCCCTTAAAAGTTACAAGTTAGAATAGCACATAACGTCTAAGAATCAATTGATCTCTGTGCAGTGTGATTTAAATCGGATCATTGGTGACGACATGAGAATGCGCTGGAAGTGACTGTATACAGAGAGACATTCAAAAGCAAAAAGGAAAACAGAGACAGAAATGAGGATGTTTTTTTACTAGTGTCTTCCTTTCACAATATTTTTTTACGCATTACCAGTAATTCTATGTTTAAAGATTCAGTAGCTATTTTCATTTGGCTGTGCTTGGCACATCTATTCATTTACCTGAGCTGACTGCAAGGGAATACCATAGTGATTCAGGCTCCTTTTAAAAAGATATCAGAGGGTCAATAAATACATAAACAAACTCAAGAGTTTACTAGGACTTAAAATATTTGTACAGTAATTTTAGGGAAAAGAGTGCTCACGGGCTTCTCCTAATAGCAAAATGGGGAGAGTTGTTTTGTTTTTTTTAAAGTCACCTAAGAAAAGTCAAATCAACAGCAATCCCTTTACATCAGATTTAATACTTCAAAATGTCCAGTTGGTGTGAAGAACCCATGGACACAAGCAATGAAATCCTGAATGAAAAAGGAGATCTAATATTCTGATTTATTTACTGGCGNGGGGGGGGGGGGGGGGGTGCCCATGTACCTCCTCCAAATATTTTATGTTTTTCTTCTAAGAAGAATTTTTCACCATCAAAGGGTAAATTTCATGAAATTTGAATTAAAGAGACATATTCTAATACCAATAGGCCATGCCAGGATGTGCATTACTAGACTTATTGGCAAGCCTCTCAAGTGATTGAAGGCTCTTGGTGTTCAGGCTGCTCCTTTGCAGCACACCCGGGACATGCACCAATAGCCCATAAGCACATCTCTGAGGGGCTTGTTACTGCTACACATTAATTAATCAGCATGGCAGCCTGATGTTGGTTACTAGTCATTCCCCCACTGGGAATGTTGGTTACTAGTCATTCCCCCCCAGCTGGACAGGACTGGAAAACAAAGATTTTGTTTGTAATTAAGAGATCTTTAGGGTCTTGAGAGAAGCAGAGGTTTCAGTCCAAAGAGGCGGTACTTTCAGAGTTCCAATCACCGTTTAGTTTTGCTAACACAAGCTACTTCAGATAAATACTGGGATTCTGTACTAAGTCCTGATCGTGAAATCAAATCTGATTTAAATTGATCCTACCTTGAATCTAAAAAGGACAATAAAATTGTAATTCTTAAGATAAAAAGTCCTCCTTATCTCAACATATTTGCTGTGATTTAAGTGCCTCAAGAGCACTTGGTGGACTCCGCTATATTTACTTTCTCAATTTACAAATCAGAGCAAACCTAACAAAAAGGTGCCTGAAAGTGAGAGAGCACAATTCTTAGTCTGTGTAAATGCATTCATCAGTGTGTGAAAATTCCTGTACACAGTGTCTTTTACCCAAGTCTTCTTCCTGTTTTTGAAGACATTCTCCTGTATCCCTTGTAAAGGGCTGGTGTGTTACCTCAAACATGTATGCACAATATGCAACACTATTTGTATTCATGGCTTAAAACATTTTCTTTGGCTGATGAACTGAATGAAAACGAGAACCCTGACTTACATGATTACTCCATTAAAAAATAATTTGATGTCTAGTTCATTATGGAGCACATATAAGAGCTACAGTGCATCTGTTCTGGAACTTCAGGGTTCCTGCAGAATCCTGCGTGATTTGTTTATGATGTGGTGATGATTGACTGTCAGCTACTAATAAATGGTAAATAAAAAAGTAACGTGTGATATTAAAGTACTACATTAGCTACATTGTGATTAAATTACAGTAACAGCAGCAGCTATAAACCTTTATAGAATCTCTTCAGCCATGCAGTAATTCTCCTAACTATACTATTATGTAGAGCACAAATATTTCTTTGTAAGTCCGAAGCAATACATCAGGGAAGCATTTACTGCTAAAGCTAGATTGAGAGTAAATGCATCTTGGGTTGCTATGAATAAAGCTCTAGCTTCTCATTACTTTATGACAAGACACAGAAATTCACTTTACTTTTCATTTAAGCTTTTCTGCTCGAGTTTATAGATGTATGCCTTCACGCTTTTATTCCCTTCTCGCTTCAGCCGTACGTAATAAATGATTATAAATTTTCACATTTGACCACCTCTCTGCTAGTCTCATGCTTAATGCACAAAGTTAGGAAGCTGCAGGTAAAAATTTCACAAACACTTTTATTTATGATGTTGTCCTTGGTAACGGAAATTTCAATGTACTGAAATGAAAAGTATGATTAAAGGGATACGACGTCCTGACAAGGATAGTAGAGGGCAGCCTTCTATTTCCCACTGAAAATATATAATACTTTTTTGACATCAATTTCATAGAGAATAGACATGGGCTAGTCATGAAAAAAAGACACAAACATGTTTCTAACTTCACTGTTGTTCTGCTGTCTTAAATGAAACTTATTCCAGCAATATTTTGTCTGAGTTACAAAGCTTTCAAGTTAAAGGCAGGCACATAGCTAATTTTATATAAACAAGATACTGTGCAGTTAAAAAAAAGGTCTTATTGATAATTTTCTGCAAAATTTAAAAATAGAACACACCCTGTTAAGAGAGATATTCCTTTCTCATTTCCTCTTGTCACTTTCCCTATCATTTTACCTCTACAATAGGATTTATTGCTTGTAGCTTTTGTCTGGTTTTGATTCTAAGTTCATTTTAGCTAACTCATATTGTACTATGCAGCTATAAAGTTGTGACAGACTCAAAACCTTTCAGAAGTGGTACCCTAATAATGACTAGGATTTTTAAATTAAGCCCATTTTGTCTTTTCTTTAAAAATACAAAAATAAAACTTATAATATTAAAAGCATTTTTCCTATTTAAGGATAAATGAGGGAACTGAAGTAATATTATCTTACTAATATTTATAGTTTTAGATTACATGAAAAATAAATTATCTACAGTCTCAAAAGTGAAATATGTCTTCTTGAGCAATTTTTAAAATAAATCACTTCAGTTGAGTCTCATTCTTATAAGTGGTATATATAATTGGCAGATGATATTGCCAATTAAAATAATGTTACGACGTAATAATATCAAACACCTGCTAGACTTTACCATCCAGACAAATATTCTGTCCAATTTCCAATAGCATAGATAAAAATATAGAGCATCCTTTTGAAAAATAACTGTTGACCTACCACATTCCAGAGAACTAAATTATGTTTCAATTTGTTTTTAAAGTGTTCAATAAAATAAAGGTTCTACATTTAGACTTTTTAGGAAAAACTGACAAACTAAGCTATGGAGAGGAAGGGGACAGTTCAGAAGTCCTGTACATCAAACACTGAAGCTTTCACCTCCAAATGACTGTTTCAAATCCTGCTTGGATTGGTGCAAACTAAAACTTGCTTTTATGCATTAGTTACATAACAGTATATACACAAAGCTCTGAGTTTATATTCACTGTCAGATGTGTCTGTGTTCAACTCATAGCAAATGCTTTTTTGTGACCAGCTTTAACTGGCACAGTTAGCAGAGAAATTGTGATGACCAAACTTTTCTTCTAATCCTGCGATTTTCATTGATAATTAACTTGGCTGGAACACTCCAACAAGTTCCACCTTTTCTTTAATAGTGTTAATGATTTAAAGAAAAAAATATAGAAAATCATATTGGTATTAAAAAGTTGTGCTCATTAAACTTTTGAGGGATTGTTTTCCAAACAAAGGACTGGGGATTTATTCTTTGCCTTTTAACAAACTTATCAACCATTGTTCTGTTGCAGATACCCAGTTATTAGAAAAACCTCCTGGATGTACAGTCAAAATGTTTTTTCAGTCCATTCGTGTAACAGCATCATACCTTTGTCAATAAAAGAAGCTACAAAGATTTTGTGACAGATTCTAATTTTTGCCTAGCTATCAAAAACTCCCTAAAAACACACTGGTTTATGACAGTTATTTTTAAAAAACCCTCAAATTATAATGAAAACAAAATTGCTAAGGATTATAATTTGAATGCCTGTCTTCATCTATTTCAGATTTACTATTACTCTGAGGGTTTATACCTTGATATCTTTTTCCTCTCACCTCACCACACAATTACAAGCTACTGTAATTACTCCTTTTATAATCGTTGCCATTATAATACCAGCAATCTACATTGCTGAGCATTCTGCATAGTGTCCTCACTGAAGCACACCCTACTCTAAATGCATTTTAATATTTGCAGTTTGAAACCTGACAAAAGTGTCCTTAGAGTAAACATGTGGGATCAATTACACAAAATAAAGCGTACAGGTTAGAAGTACCATACCACAGCAGAGCTCACACTTTCTTTTTAACTTGCTAATATCTCTGACCCCTCTCTACAAAAGCACTTTAATCAACATTCACATATTACTTTTTTTTTAGCCTTACCATTTAACAAGCTGCAAAAAATGTTTAGCAATCAATTATATACATCAAGTTGATATGCTGCAGGACTGAGGGTCATTTAAGCTTAGAGCTACAGCTGAAAGAGTTTGGGAAAGCCACATGAGGAGCAAACTCACTTTTTCCTTTTAAACTTGCAAGCAAAAGGACAGCTTAATTAACCCAATAGAGAGTGTCTCCTCAACCTTT
Organism: Platysteira castanea; assembly: GCA_013397175.1. NCBI lineage: Eukaryota > Metazoa > Chordata > Aves > Passeriformes > Platysteira > Platysteira castanea. The sequence goes on along the minus strand of VYXC01008615.1, from coordinate 57,846 downwards.
CTGAAGCTCATTATAAAAGCACTGACAACTGTTCTTTTGGGCCTTAAGAGGGTTTGCTTTATGTCTTCAAGTTTCAGCTGTGCATACATACAGCCCCGGTAAGAAATGTCACAATCAAGTGATCATATTAGATAAATTTGATTCTGATCACATGGCCTAATCCCATGCTGGAACAATAACCTAAATCTGGACCTGGCTACTGATGTCTGGTATGAGATATGGGTCAGTGAACATAAGTGCTCTATTTGTAATCATAAAAAGAGAGATAATGCATAGGATGCTAAACTATTGCTTTGCCTCCCCTTCATCTTATGGGGAAATTGATGGTCCATATTCTTCAGAAGGATAGGGAGAGGATGTGGCTGATTAGGAGTCAAGGGTTTGCTCTGACTATGCACCTTTCAAAAAGATTCCTTTCCTCTCTTAGCAGTTTTCAGAAGAATGTGAGTAATAAGATTCCCTACTGTTCAACAAAGGCATTGCTTTTCAGGGAGGGAAGTTTGCTTCATCACTTTATTAATCGCCACCCAATTCATTCTAAGTTCTTAGTCAGCCCAGCCCGGCTTCTGAGACAGCTCTGCCTACTCTTCTGTGGGTTCCTATGCAACTTCTTTGCTTTTGAACAATCTCCAGGATGTCACATTCTCCTTGCACTGTCTTTGCTAGTTGCCTGCTAAGCTAGCCTGAAGCACTGTAGTTTTCTCTGCCACTGCCCCTGACAGGAGCCAGGAAACTTCATTTTATTATGGACTTACTTTTGCTAATATTAATAGCATAGCATCTAATTAGCAAGAACACTCTTTGTTCAGGACAATCTAACAAACAAGGCCATTTCACTGATGTAGTTATTTTCAAAAAAGTGCTTACTCATACGTCAACTCAACAGTTAAATGGGAAGTATAATTTAGAGGCTTAACTTCTTTTTTCTTTACAGCAGTCTCCAAATAAAGGATAACCAGAATTCTTCCAGAGCCGTATAGAAGGTGGGGTGTAAAGGGCACATACAGGACACAGTATATACCTTAAGAGCATCCCAAGTGTTCCCAAAGACTTGGTACAAGTGCTGCAGAGTTAGCAAATGTCCAAACACCTCAGATCCCACCTAAAAGATACGTCAGGGTTGAAAGGATCCAGGGAAACCTTGATACATGGTAGCTGTGTCCAAAAACCTTATTACTAAGTATGGATGTTCTGTAGTTGTACAAGATAAATACTCAAGTGAGTTTTAGTTTGGAAGACTAAGATTATTGTTTCTTGCCAATTTTTTTGGTGGTTCTTAACCTAAACTGGGTATTTGTCTGAATTACTATAGATGCATTGATCTGACTCAAACCTGAAGTTACTGGGGTTTTATAAGACAGCAATAAAGCTCTCTTTGCATTAACCAGCCAAGCACATCAACATTTTAATGAACTGTTTTTACATGGTTCGTTGAGTAGCTCCTAGTCTCCTATAATACAAATCACTTCTCCGTCATCCTCGCCCCTCTCATACAGGCCTTTCTTCTCAGGGTGTGAACTGGAAATGGAATAGCAGTTCCATGGATATTCAGTGAATATGACATTGTAGGCAGTACAGCTCCCAGCAGTACAAATGTTTAAGCTATTGTGTCATATAAAGGAGGTCTCCAGCAGGCACAAGCAGTGGAAGCAGCTGCACTGTAATCGCCAAGCAAACTGCTCGGGACCTGAGGAAAATCAACCTCTTGGAGCTACCGCATTGCACCGCAAGCATTTCAGACAATGAACTACAGTGTTGCTTATGGTGGGCTAGGGGAGCTAAATTGTTATTAATCATAGAGCAGCCCATCTCCCAAACAGGTATCTATTTTATATTGACCTGAAGGTTGGAATAAATTATTGAAATCCACATCAGTGTAGACCAAAACTCCTCAGAATAATTAAATTACGTTAATGACAAGCATTTTGGTGTATCCTAGTCAACCTTTAAAAAGCAACATAAAAAGCATAAAATATTTATTGTTATGTTTTCAAATAGACTTCATGACACATTATGTATTTTTGAGATTAAAGATTAGTTCTAACACATGATTTAATAATGAATGCAAATTATAAATGAATATTTAACAAACCATATCCCATTTTATGTCTTAACATATCCTTTGCCATTACTGTAACTGAATGAGAAATGGCTCTATGATGTATTGTCCTGCTGCCTAAGGCCCTGGTGTTTTCACCTTGATACGGCCTTTAAAATAAATTAATTTGTTAGCATTTAAGAACTCTGTGCAAGACTTGGCATAAAACATTTATAAGTCTGTTTATGATTGAACAAGCCTTGCTCTAATCAGGTAATATTTATTGTAAAAGTAATTTATTTGGCCAATTGTTCCATGAAAAAAAGATTTGGAAATGTTTATTTCCAAACTTAGTTTAGGATTAAGTGGTACTAATGGTACCATAAAGATGTTATATAGTGTTAATATAACCTGAGTATTAAAAACATAATGAATTTGCTATTTATGAACCATTAAGTTTTACCGCAACCCTAGAATAAACTTCCGATCATTACAGACCTATTAATAACTTTTCTGTCATCTTTTCCCTCTCTTTATTCCCTTCTTTGCTTTCCTGTACATGGTCAGAGTCATATTTTTGATATTTGCAGAATTAATTAAAATATGCTTTAAAAAGCAGTATTCTATTTTATTTTGAGCAATATTTTTTCGTATTCCGTGTGCTTAAGTGACTATGCAAACTGTTACCACAGAAAGACAAATATTATTTTTGTTTACTTTTCATTATTATTAGTAATGCTCTATCTATTCCTGTTAAATTTCTTTTGATACTGCAGATAAAAATGCAAGAAATACGGCCTTCTCAGTTTCATAGTTCTTTTCAAGTGGCGTAGTTCAGACTTTCTGAAGAGAATAAACTACATGCAACTTTAACCAAAACATGGCCATTACGTTTGGGTGGGAGTTTCACTAAACTCCCCAGCAAGTTTTAGTGATTGAAATAATAAATCTCCTGTCTGCCACTGCTCAGCTGAGCTGACTACATAGATCACTGTCCTAATTTAATCAGCTAGGAATGAGACTTAGAGTAAGTTATAGTAAGAGCTTGGCTAGTAGTGTTTTATATTTACATAGCATTCTAAATATTTAAATATTAATGAACAAAAATTGAAAAAAATTTTGATAATAATTTTCTTCTAGTAGCCCTTTCAATGCAACATTTCCATGCCACTTGCGACCCAAATACAGTGTTTAAAGAAGAGAGCTTCAGGTATTTGAGGAAAAATAGAACAATAAATTAAGAATGGAAAGAGGAGGATGGGCCAGAAAGGACGAGATTCAAAAAGACACTATGACTAAAGGACAGTAAGAAACAATGAAATAACTACCCATAGGTGAGTGAGAAATTAAAGGAAGAAATTTTAAAAAGAGTTTGCTATCTGGCAAGAGAAATCTTACAGTGGCAACCCTTACTCTCTTGTCCTGCTGTCTGCCCTGTCTGTCTGGAGTGCACAATCACACAGAGGTTTGGGTGCTCAATTGCTTTCTGATTTTTTATGTTTCCCAGACATCCTAACCTCTTCCTTGTAATCTTTACCCAGTCATCTCTCCTTATTAATTTTCGTCATTATTTTCATCACATCTCAGTCTCCAATGCTCTTTGTCATTGCTGTTTTCTTGTGTTCACTTACAACTATTTCTGACATATGCTATGCAATCTTGTAAGACTTATGAACAATTCGGGGATCACTCCTATTTAGGCTGCATCTCGGTTCAGATTCCATTTCTCATCTGCTGCCATCACCAATTTTCTTTCATTTCATGACCTTTAAAAGAGATCTAAGACTTTGCAGTACTACATCATGGACTGAAAATACAGTTGCTGCTTAATAGATTTGGAGAGATCTTATTTTAAATCATTAAAAATTTTCAAGAGTGCCTAATAACTCAGTTCAGCCTTCACAATTATTGGCATGATAAAGTGAGAGCAAGCAGATCCTGTTAGGATGAAAAACTAGCTGTTCACTGAGGGGCTATATTTTCATGTCCCTGCTTATACCAAGTTTTGTGACTGATCTGACTAATCCCAAGATAACCATAGTACAGTAAAATAAAAGGTGAGAAACACAAGTGTTTAAGAGTTATGCAGTGTTTACCGTTGTTTTCAATTTGAGAAGCTACCATTCACAAGAAACAGGGTTGTCCTTGTGCTGATCTCTTCACATGCAGACAAAAACCAAAGCTGAACTGGATGACAGACTAGTTTCACTCAGTAGAACAACATTTCAATTTTCCACGGTATTATTCATGACACAGGAATCTTTTTTTCCAGACCTAAATACAGGAGAGATAACAATATTGTTTCTTCTCACCAATTTTTTTCCCCTCCTAATTTGAGTTTTCCCTGAAACACAAACTCTGTCAAACACTTTACACCAGCGTCTTTTCCATTTATCAAGTGAACATTTAGTACAGGTGACACAAAGCATCATATCCAAGACAAGGATAACTTAAAAGCCAAAACAACACATCAGACCCCAATGTGAGAATTAAATGCACTTAGTTTTAACTATATATGTTCTTAAAATTTTGGCACATTATATCAAGCCTGATACACTTTTCAAATCTGATCAAAGTTCTTCCTTTTTGGCTTTTTTTTTTTTTCCAATCATAGGACAAAAATATCTATAATTCCACAGAAGGATTTCCAGGGAAGACACATGGATTTGCCTGCACTACAACCATCTTCTCTAAAATTCTCAACAAGCAAAAAGCCTCCACTGAATGCCCTACTATTCATTCTGGGCCTTACTCAATGCCCCTTAAAGCCAACCAAAACAATTTCATAGACTTTGGTAACACTTTACGTGAGGCTCCAAGGCAGCCAGTGATCATAAATCAGCAGTTTTGCAGATTTTTCTCTCTCACACAACTCTCCTGAGCTCTCTTGGAAAGCTCATGGTAGGTACAGCCTAATAAGCTAAATAGGACACATTAAAATGCTAAGCAGCACAGTACACTAAAGCAAATATCGTGAAAGTCACTTCACCTGTGACAACACAAATTGATTCAAAGTTCACATAAACTAGCTTTAGGTTCTATTGCATCTGTTCTGCCTCGTGTCTAGCTACAATTTCTGCTTTAAAAATTAGCAGTTACATTAACAGCCAGAGAAAAAGAAAGCAGCAAAATTTAGATATGTGAGAGAGCATGAAACTGATAAGGGAGGAATAATGGATGAAAATCAAACAGCTGCTTCAGAAGTGACAAGGCTTTCAGAATTAGCACCTGAAAACTTAGGAATGAAGAAAACAAAAATAATTCCCAGCTGAAGAAGAGACAAAGAAGATAACCCTCCCATAGGAGCACAGCATGATAAGTAGCCACAGGGAGAATCACTGTGATCAGTCAGAAAGGCAGGAGAGTTATTAGCTTAGCCCTGAACCTCCTACTTAATGTGGGGCCAGTGGTGATAGTTAACAGACCCTGGCTGAGGTGACAAGCTTTGGACCTGCTTGAGGAAATCCAATTGAGAAGCAGCCATGAGGAACAACAAGCTAGAAACAGATGTTTCAGCTACCAGGATGTGCACACATTTAACCTGAATATGTAGAAAAAATATTATTTTCTATAGATAGTGATTTCATCTCCTTCTGCAGCTCAGGTACTGTCAGATCTCATTATCCACAGCTAAAATGCTTCCTTCACATTTTGGAATAGATCTTAAATTCAAGCAGAACCGTTTGAGTCCTGGTTACTGAATGAAGGATTCAAGGCACTGGATTAATATTCTGAAGAATTTTAGTATTCAAGCAGAACAAGGCTAAAGTCATGGGAATACAAAATGGGAAATTTCAACAGTTAAAACAATTACTAATCCCCGTTTAACCCAGCACAAACCATCGGGAAAGCTAAAGCTTTCTTTCAGCTGTCAATTCATATTTAGGCAGCTACATTTGATCACATGTACATGTATCAATAAATATCCAGACCGCTGCCAAAACGGGACAGGAACGGGTTTGGCAGGAGCTCATTACACTCAAAGGCAATTATGCCAAATACAACAAACAAAATGTCAGACTTAAGCTGCTTTTTTGTGCATCTCTGGGTTCCATAGCACATGAAGGAGAAAACAAAAGCCCTGTGGGATGTTAATATCATATATACAACATATACTCTGGTGCACATTTTCCTTTGCAGTTCTATAAACCTCATTAACATTCATGAAAACTATATATGCACCTCAAGAGGAGAAAATGCCCTGATAGGTGGATTTTTACAAGAAATTTACTATTCTCAACACAACATATGCCTGTTCCAGATTTCAAACACATCCCATTTTAGGGACATAAAACATCCCTAAATAGTTACTGCTAAATTTGTTTATGGTTCTGCATTAAAAAGTAAAATAAATAAAACATGCATAACAGAAATGAATACCCTTGAATGTCTGCAAAAGCCTATCTCTGAGCACACACGGAACAGTAAAATATCTTCATAAACAACATTTTTTTTCCTATGCCTTCCTTAACTTCCAAGCCTACATAGCTTTGGGGGATGAGAGTAAATTAGGCTACTCTTTCAACCTCTTAATTTTATGTATTGAAAATAAGTTAAAGTGATATAAATTTATGTTCTCTTTTGCTGCCATTTCCAAAGAAAATAACCTCAGTCATTTCCAAGGTAATAATAAAATAAGAAGTCCCTAGCAAATGTTGGGTTTTTTTCATGGAGCCATAGAATCCTTTACTCTTGGAAAGACCTTTAAGATCGGGTCTAGTCATTTATTCTAATTAGAGTGTAATAAATTACTGTGATATTTAACTGAAAACAAAACCAAGGATGTTTTCAGCTGCCTTCCTCCATTTCAATAATACCATGGGGGCAAGGGGAAAAGGAAGGATTAGTACGTGAAATTAAAAATTTATTCTGAGTTTTAAGTTCTCAAAAATTGGATGCTAATGATTGTTGGTTTTCCAAATTACAAGCACTAAGGGTTGACATAAGGATATAGATATTTTTGTTAAATAATATTTAGCTATTGTTAAATAATAGTACATTGTTTCTTGTCCATCCAGAGCAAAACTTTTTAAAAATATACCTTCAGCTTATTTTAAATGACAATAATTTTAGGAACATCTGGAGAAAAAGTTTCTTCATAATGGAGCTTCTACCTCAGAGGAACTCAGTGGTCAGAAGGCCAGTAATCTACCTCTCTTTTCATATATACCTAAATAATGTAGAACAGTAGTACAACTTCCCTAAAATAAAACAGATTTTTAAAAAATATAAGTGTTAAAGCCTGGACTGAATAAAATATCTGCTCCACTTACAAGTAGTGTGCAATTCAGATTATTCTCTTCTTTTGTTTCTGCGATCCTGCCCATGAAAATGTTATCTTAGTGAACAAAGATTTTGTTTAAACAATTGTCCATTTTATACACGTAAATAAATAGAAAGACCCTAATGTCAAGAAACAAAACATCAAGTTCTAAAGCAGAGTATTAAGGTAAAAAATACACTAACCTTTGAAATCCAAGTAACTGCCATAATAAAATCAAATACATTTTTAAAAAATGTATCTCTTTTTAAAGTTAGTTACTTTCATTACCTCCGTGTAACATTTCCTTACATTTTAAGTAATTAAAAGCATAACATGGTGGAATAACTAAAATAAAACTGGTATCTGACAGCAAACATGCCGAACACCAAGTTTTCTGAGAAGTTCAGCTATTAAAATAACAATATACAAGAAAGAACAGGTGTGCCTGCAGGAAATCTAGAGAGATGCTGGGGTTTCACCACAGAAGCAGACTGTGTCTGTTGTATACTGTGAATTGCACTGTTCAGTCCTCCACTTCTTTACTGGGTGTTCTAAAACACCCACAAGTGTTCTAAAACATTTAAAATAAAGTATACAACAAAGCATAAAAACATAAAAATGTAACACTCTCTTCAACAATGATGGGCTATGAGGACTTCTAAGAGCAAGAAATCCACTGATTAGGAAAAAGCGCCAGAAATGAACCCTTACTCCTTGAAATCAGGTTTTTGTTTATCAGGATAATATGTGAAAATGTAATAATAGAAAACTGGCATTTCTATGGTACTTCATGTACAATTCTCTGCACTGAGGAAAATGGGAAGTTTTCGTTATTCATATCTTGTACTTGAAAAAGCCGAAAGACAATGCAGTTGTGCAAGAAATGTCAAAATATCAACCCTGAATTTCACTAGCCCAGGAGATCAGAGCAGGGGTAAATAAAATCAAGACATTGTAGTTTCTATAACCTTCCTCATAAACAAGGGGTGACATGATTGGTTAGCACACCACCATTTCAAGCTGCCTTGGCATCTCACATCTTGTTTTCAGTTGGGTCTACATGAGGCAGTTTTTGGCACATTTAATTCCAGCCCATTCAATGGTTCAATTACTTATTTTGAACAAAATTACGTTAAAGTGTATGAGGGAATCTTCGTCCCAGAACTTTGCTCCAATAGAAGTCCAGTCACTTCCACCTAGGGCAGTTGGAAGTCTGCAAGTATCATGGACAATTATCCAAAGTCACAGAGGCAGCAAGGGTTTCCTCTGCCCCCACACTGCAATATTGTGGGACTTCCAACACGGCTAAACTGCTTTGCAAGCATAGGCGTAAGTTCCAAGCAGCCGCATATCATCCCCAGCAACAGGTGGAGACATTATTGGCAAAGAAAATTTCCAAAAGTGCAATATTGTCTGGGCCCATTTAAGTACAAATCAGTGCATAGCCCTGGTTTTCCTGCTTCCCAGGAACTGGTTTTACACAGCTACCAGAGAACTTGCAAGTTGTTGTCAGAAAGTTTCTTCTTTAACTGAAAGGGCTGAGATTAGAACAGACACTTGATTTCAGTATCTGTCAGACTGTACTGCTGTGTTTCCTATGCCATTGCCACGTTTTTTCTAGTTCTATATAGGACACTAAACTTGGACTGCAAACAAAATTTTTTCTTCACAATCCAACAAAAATAAGAATTATTTCCTAGTTCTTTATTTTTTATTCTTTGGCTGTAGCTCATCTGGCTTCTAATTTTCAAATAGATTTTTTTACATTTCTATTTCAGTACTTCTAGAAGATTCAGTAAGGATAAGATGATTAGAGCCTAAAAAATAATCAGCATCCATATAAAATCCTATACGCCTCTGGCAGGATCTAAACAATATACTTTTGTGAAATATTCCAAAGGAGAACTGTGCAATGCTTTTCTTGTCCGAAAGTAGATACAAGTCACACACCACATCCAGGATACCAGAATCATCTTTAATGCAGCAGGCAAAGATCTGGAAGGATGTGTTCTGAGGAAATTGAAGGATAAAAATGTAATTTTTTCTCTCTCATAAATTTGGGATGATTAAAAAAAAATCACAGAATAAATGCTTTCATTGTAAAGGTAGAGGCTAAAATACCCTCAAAAATTGAAGGCCATTCCAACTCAACATGATGAGTGTCCCTTAGTGGCTTGTATACAAGTTCATCTTATTTGGCACTGAACAAGTGTCACGGCAGAGGGTGAAAAACCCACAAACCCTTAGTACATCAGTGCCATCATCTCTACTGTCTTTGACACAAAGAACTGAAGTCCACATAGAAGGAAACAAGGAGAAAATGAATGTCATCTCCAAATGTCCCTGCTTTTGTGTGCTTCAGTCAGATTCTATTGTCATTTGTTGTGCAATCAGGCTGAGACCCCTTTGTTTTCAACTCTACTCAAAATATAATTTCCTGATCTAATCCTGTTTGTTACCAGTACGAACATTTGTGACCCTAAAATGTATCCTGGCACCGTTAATGACCCGAACATTAGTTCTTAAGAGGCATTGTGTCAGTTTACTGATACAGATTCATTTATGCCCCCAAATAATCAAACTAAACAGAACCTCCTTCCCTCAAATAAGAAAGTCTTAATCCAGAATCAGGATAGGAGAGTGACTTTGGAAATTTATAGAATTAAACTTGAACGTCTTTTTTTTATACCAGAAAAGGAGGATGAATCAATTATTATGACCCTCCTCTTTTCCTCCCCTCTCTTCCCCGTCCAAAAAGAAAAAAGTATCTAGATGAACCCCCGAGTAAAACCTTTCTTTACCTGATGATCTGTTGCTTTGACATCTTTGGGCATTATGTGTTTCATGGAGTATTGCATGAAATAGAAACAACAGAAATAAATTTCAAACCCAAGTACTTTAGATCTGTATGTAAAATGCAGATGCATGTGTCTCACAAATGAGTGGTGTGTTTAAAGTACAAAGTTGATTGACACATGCTTTCACTTAATGATGGTAATTACGAAGAATAACAACTCCAAGCCACATCTGTTCAATGTAACAATCTTGTTGTGCTATGCAGATTACACTGAGAGCTGTCAAAAAAGCCAATTTTACCACAAATCATGCATAAGCACATTTGTAAGACAAGAAACAGATTAATAAGCATCAACACTTTTCTGTAAACACTTGTTGAAGAGAATAAAAGCTGTTAGCACTAAGGAAATGATACAACAGTGGATGCTTTCTCTATCAAGCTTGAAGTAAGAAATCACAGGAAGGACAAAAGTGCAGGCTGAATTCCAAAAGAACAAGTCCCCCTGTAGCAGATCAAGATGTGGAAAACTTAATTACACTACATGTGAACAACATATAATCACATTTTTTCTTTCCTTTTAATCAGTGTTCTCATTTAAAATATTCAATTTCAGCAGCACTAGATAGTACAGAAACAGGGAATTTTTAACTTGTACTGAATTAAAATATCCACTCTTTAATTGCAGCACATGCAAATCTAAATTGAAGCAAAACTCACTAAATGAAGAAAACTGAAATCACTTAGTCATAAACCTATGAACTTTTTTATCATATCATAATTGTAGGTGTCTTTATTCAAAAGCTGTTTAAGATTCAGGGTCATGTTTTTTCTATAGCAAAGGAGCATGGAATTGTAGGCAAGCAGTCTCAGAGAAGTCATTCATGTAACATGACTTTGTTTGCTTTCATATGCCAGAACACATTACAAGTTACAGCTAACATTTGATATAATTGTAGAATAAATAAATAACATGATTTTTTAAAAGGGTCTTAGATATATTCCTCTGTAAAATATGATTAAAAATTGAGGTAAGATTTTTTTTTTAGTCTCATTGAGAAGTAAGTTCCCACTAATGTGACTTAGTTGACTCTAAATAATCAACACAGGAATTATACATGCATTTATAAAAGAAACTTAACAAATCATCTTTTTTAGTTATAAGTATTTATCTTCCCAAATAGTCTAAAGTTATTCTTGTTCACAGACTGCCACAGTGGAAAACTGTACATTACCTTGGTGGACCAGTTAGACATCCTGCAGATTTAGCCAGAGATGAGACCTTCTGTGTGCATCATTTGCTTTTAAGTTTAGATTTAATTTGCCTGAGTTTGATCAAAATAGATTTTAATATTTATTGATAATGCTGGAATAGCTGCCTCAGGCATTTAAAGCATATAGAGAAGCCAACAATGATTTACAGCACCCAGAGAATTCATAAAAAGACTATTTACCACCTAAGTATTATAATCTACAAAATGTTCAGAAAGAGTTGTACAATTATTTCCATGCTCTAGGCTTTTTCCCTTTCCAGTAAAATGAACAAAATATTATTGTAACTAATCAGAGAAATCCTACAGAGCATTAAGTCTCATACCCTGAAAAGCACATAATGCCTAGGCTGTCCTCCTCAAATCCATGCAGTTACATTAAAAGTTTGGCTCATTCAATGCCAGCTTGGAAGGGACCTCAGGGTCCTACCTTTATTTTGTATAAAATTCACATACCTATATTTTTCTGTTAAAACTGTATGATTCCTATCAAACTACCTGCATCTGTGATCACACTGGAGATCACAGTTCCCCTTAAGGAAACCAGGGAAATATTTTCAAAACACATTCAGAACTTCTAAAACCTGCATTTGAAACTGTCTTTAAAAAACTTTTGAACATTACAACAAAAAAGGCAGCTACCAGGATTTTAAACACATAACAGCATTGCTTCTATCAAGCCATTAGCAATAAAATTAACATTCAGGGGTTATTTATTGCAACTGTCAAGCAGCAGCAGTGGTATCTCTTAGCCAGCAGGTTTGCAAACTGTGTTCCTGTTCCAGCCAGTGTTGAAAGTTCTTGACTAAGGAGCCCACCTGCCCATTAGAATCATCATTTAACTCTCTCTTCAGGGTATGGCACAGCGTGCTTCCTCCTGCAGGAGGAAAGGATTCTCTAACCTAATATTCTTCATCACAACAAATATGTGAGCCTGAACAAATTTTCTCAGACACAGCTGCTTCTAGGGTATCTTGGCATTTGAGTAGATGATTTGCAGAAATTCCACTGGGAAGGAGGTACTTTAAAGGCTGCCGGGGAGTGTGATAGGGCCAGAAGAAGAGTGAAGAGGCACAGCTGTGACAGCTGAAAGCAGGATAAGCTGCCACTGATCTGTTTCTATGCTTATCACAACACCCATTAATCAATTCCAATCACAGCAGGCCCACCAACTAAACTATACTCCACCTCTCAAAAACTGACTACTCAGCCTTGTAATCTTCCTGAAAAATTGTTCGTCTGAGAAAATGTCAGAGGGGCACTGTATTATTTACTTTATTTTTAAAAACTTATTATATTTACATTTTTTTAAAAAAATCAAGCAACAGTCAAAATATCCACAGGCTTTACTTATCAAAACTGCTTAAAATTTTACTTTGATTTTTTTGTGTGTGCAGTTTTAAATTAAAGAATTTCTCATCTGCTTTCTCTAAGTTGTACCACAGATGCAAATTTTAGTAAACTTGAGATCAACAGTAGACCTATAGTACTGTATCCTTAAAACAACCTAGAATGTAAATAGTTTTTACCCTATCATTTAAAAAGAATCTCTTTGTATATATAGTTCTTTGTGGGAAAAAAAATTACATTAAAAATGCAGAATACACAAATACATAGGATGTGATAAATTTCACTAACTGAAAAATAAGCAACTATGTTTTAATTCATGGTAGATTTCCTATTATTTTTAGAATTTGTTTTAGTAAGTTTGCTTCCCATTGACATTATTGCTACCATGAATTCGAGTTTTATTCTAAGCCAAGGGTGAGGGGATCCTACTGACCACTGTTTGTATGTTATCTCCAGCTCACCTGATGTGCAAATTCAGCAATTTTTGAAGGAGTAGGGAGCAGTCTAATTTGTTCAGTACATAAGTTGCAGTAATATTTGTTCACTAGAACAAGTGAGCAGACAGTTCTGTAATTTGGTCGCTTGTTCACTTATTTTCTAGTCCTTGCTGCATTTTAGTTCCCGCTTTTGTCGGCCTCAGGCCTGTTCACACCAAAAAAAGCTGCAGTTTCAGATGTGGAAGCATCAGTGAATTAAAAGCAGAACAAGGGAAACTGCAAGTTCACCACCGTGTTAAAGGATAAAGGAGCACCTTTCCATAGATTTTGGAAATCTATCTTGGAACCTGACGAGTGAGACCTCTCGGAAGGAGGAGCGGCAGTACCTGAACGTGCGGCCCCGGCGCGCTCTGCCCCACAGGCCTCAGCCCGCTGTTGACAGGCCGCAAGCGTTAAACTCGACTGGGCATCAAAGAAGGCACTTCAGCAGGAGCCTGGCTACTTCAAGCTACCGCTTGGGAGGATTAAGTGCACTTTGTATATCTCTTTGCTGTGTCAGTTTAAACCTTGCAAGGAGGTTTTCAGAATAACCAAACAGATTTAGAAACCAGACTCCCTTTGCTATCTAACGGTGTTTGTGCACCCACAGAACACGGCAGTTTGGCAAAATCTCTCATTATGATCCACCACTTCAGCAGCCTTCGTATTTATGTAGCTGTCACATCACTGAAGAGTTGTATTCAGTCCTCCTATAAAGAGCTGTGTATTTTAATAGTGGTATGGGTTTACATGAACTAAATGCCTGTTGCGGCATTTATAGAATTTTACTAATTTCCATAGAATGGCACTGTTATTTCCAAGACTACATTACAAATGCATGCGATTTGTAGGGCTTCAGAAGGTGTATTTGCCCAGGGTTGCTATTATTTACACGGCATCAAGAGTTTTCAAGTTGATCCGCAAGCAAAAGAAAGAGCCTAGCATAATTACTGTACAACAAAGAACATCAAACAGCACAATCTACACTTCTCATTTAAGGAATCAGTAGTCCACAATTACCACTGGCATGGAACTTGCTTAACTTTTGAATTTTTCCTTTATTTAATGGGATGGCATAAACTATCTAAGCGTTAAGAGAAGTCTTTCATGCTCATTTTAAATCTCTTATTACCAGGACAGAATTCTGAGAGATCCTATATGTTCTTCATGTGATACATGTTATCATGTAATATCATAAGACCTATTTTTATGTTTATTATTAATATTTTTTTGGCAAATAGATGACTATGCTGTATTCACGTAACAGAATGGACCCAGTAAACATGCTGTGGAAATTCTGAATTTAGAATCAAATCATGTCAGTCATGCCGTATTTTAACTGCTTTTTTAATCCTATGAAAAGCTTGGTAAGTACAATAGAATTGCTACTTATTTTAATATTCATTACCTTCCTACCTTTTGTCCCACTCATCATATTGGAGATTTAAGGATTTTTTTCCCCTCCCTTCAAAACAGGTACAACTCATTCTTCTTCTAGATGGCATTTCTAGGAACAATAGCATCATTTAAAAATAGGATCTGGATAATAGTAAAAGAAATTTTAATTCTCAGACCCTGAGATAATTTCCAAATTCAATCCTTCTCCTTCTCCCCTATGTTTTCAGTTCTAAAGTCCTTGGGACATAAATTTCCTCTACAACTAGAAAATGCCTACCAAATAATGAGTATTTATACAATCTAAATAAAAACAAACATCTTTACCTGAGCAAGTTCCTGATGCAGTCTCTGCATTAGTGAACTTAAAAAGCTTCACCCTGTTCAAACTACTCTTAAAATCTGATTTTGCCTTTACACTATAATAGAAAAGTTGATATATTTCTCATTTAAAAATTAACAAGAAAAAGTCAAGGGGAAAAAATCTGTTTCCAGCAGGCAAAGTACAGGTTAAGAAACTACAGGCAGCATTAACTGAGAGATGAGCATCCCCTGAAGATGAAATGTAGTGGTGTGCTCTGGATATAGTGACATTTAAGAGTCAAAAAGGAATAGAAAACAAATCAGACATGCACACCCATTAAAATGTGATTATTTATAAAAACATACTAGCACAGAAGTCCATCACATACCATGCTTAAAGAAACGTAACAGAAACCTAATAGCTTGGTCCTAAACTACTACTCTACATGAATATGACTTTTATTGACTTATTTTGATCATAAAAAGAGCACTGAAACAGTCAAAAGGAATGTACGTCTCCCAATTTATGCAAATACTCAAACATTACGATCAGTAAAAGTGATTGCCAAAATAAAATGATCTTATTCAACACAAAAGCCAATTTTGTACATTCAGAGTTATATTTGCAATTCCATAGTGACAAAAGTACATTCTATTCTGACTATACAGCCCAGAAAGAAATGGGAAATGGACCTGGTGCACTGCACTGGCTATGAATTATTAATTTCCTGTTGAAAATCCCTGGCAGATGACTCCTTCCTTACAAAAGACATAGGAAATTAAGACATTTCATAACAGGGGAATTTCTGCTAAGCAGTAATCACCCTAACACTGAGTGACGGTAAAACGTGTCAGCATCCTGCTGAAATACGTTGCTCCCACATTCTAACATCTAGACAAGGCAGAGCAATATTTCACTCACATTATGCCTGTAGCCTCAAAGAAACTTTGCAATTGAAGTCAACTTAAATATATCGGTCACAAGAACCTATTTCTAGCTTTATCTGGATGCATTCAATATTCGATGTTGTCAAAATACTGTCATGAATTTCAACACTGCTTACAAAACAGGATTTTAGATACTGTGAACAACAAATTCTCTCAAGGATTTCTTCTTCCATATTTAGAGTCCTATTTTCCTCTGAAAGCTCCAATTATCTGAGAGTTGAGGAGAAAAGCCAACTATTCTGCTAGCTAACACACATTTGTGAAGAACACGTCACTGATGTCTTTACTTCTCTAAGCAGAGAATGCTGTAAATGCCCTCTCAGGACAGCAGCGCTGCCTTAAAGCACAGAGCAGAGAATGATCTTTATTCCCTGGGCAGCAGAGCCTACCAATACAGTGTTGCCAGTGCAATGTGTCAGAAATGTGTTTTATGTATTGTATATCTTAGTGAAGCCTCATCTTCCCTGGACCACAGCTGTAAACTAATAGCATGGAAGTCTAGTCTCAAGCACAGAGGAAAAGGGGCCATTAAATATTAGATTAAAAAGCAGGTCCCACAAGAGTTCTAGGTACCGTAAGAACAGTCACACATGTCCATCCAACATCAATATTAAAAGGCATGGGCAGGCAAAACTGCAGGGCTGACCTATGGCAGCGCTCCTCAGTTCAAGGGATAAAGCCTACTTTTCCTGTCACTTCATACCAGATGTCTGTCTCTACCCAGCCTGTGGTTCACAAAGTTCCTGCACAGAGCTGTAACAGTATCTATGCCAAGGGTGCACTATATTAATAGCTGAATTCCTAAAACAACCTCTACATAATCTATTCCCTTTAGGTTTAAAAATACCACCTTAGCTAAGCAAATCCCCCAAAGTTAAGAATCTATTTCTTCAATAAGATCTGTTCATAAGCAGATCACTGATTTGCCCTGCAGCTGAGAGATAGGAACCACCTAATCTATTTGAACACTTTCTCCTCCATCTGTTGGATGAGGAACAGTTTCTCACCTTTCAAAGCACTTTGAGATCTACTAGATGAGGAACACTGTAGATTTTCATGCAATTCCAGGTGCAGAAAAGGAGATAGTTTTAGCATGACTCAATAGCATCAGAAGTGAAGAGGTCAAGCTGCAGCTGTTATGATCCAAGTATATCAATACTCTGCTAAGAGAAATCTTCTCTTTAAATTATGCCTATTAAGAAAAGTACCCACTTCTGGCTTTCTAAAAAATAAAACCAAACAAAAAACCCTTACAAAAATAAATATAGAAAAATCCCACACCCAACTTTAGTGCAAGATTTGATATATACATCAGGAGAGGTATCCAATATTGATCTTACTGATCTGTCTGCAAAAGACATAATATTTAATAATGCTCATTATTTGAAAAACACATTGGATTTGTGTTTGGTTGGTTTGGGTATCTTTTTAGAGATGAGACAGCTTTAAAATGATTGCTTTAATTTCACATGTACTTGTGGAGTGGCTAACTCCTTTATTCCACTGCAATGCCACTAAAATGCAGACAAAACAATTCTGGAAGAATCCCATGCTATCAAGCCACAGTTAATAAAACAGTTACTAAACCTGTGGTCTAAGTTTTTGTAAGCACAGTAATTAGCAGGTTGGATAGCCCCATACCAATTTTTATGCATTTCTTGAAGAGGTGAGATTGTGTGTAAATGTGATTTGCCCATTAAACAAGGACCCTCTCTCTCC
>VYXC01008615.1:0-40279 GCA_013397175.1 Platysteira castanea | reverse complement strand
AAAAAAAAAAAAAATTCCTCCTCTCCATCTGATTTACAACCTCACTTAGCACAGCCAAGGCTGGAGGAAAGACAAGTATAGTTTATCTCAGATCTTCTTAGACCTTTCGGTACAGTTGAAATTATGATGTAAGACATGCTAACAAGCACTGGGGATTATTTTAAACAGGGGACAAAAGAGTTGCTAAATAAATAATTCTTAAGTATTGAGTTTCACTGCAGACATTAGGAGGTTTTCTCAATACTACTTCTCATACTCAATGCAAACATAAACCCTGAGAAACCTTGGTTTCACAATTTGAACACATTTACAACACTTCTACTTACCAAGTTAACCTGTTAAAAACCAGAAGAGCCTAAGATATTTCTTACTTACCAGTTACAACAGGAAACCTCAGAATTTCTGAGTTCCCTTTTGAATTTCATTCTCAACCCACTATGTGGGTGGTGGAAGACACTAAGGGTATAAAGGAATCACCCACGGCCTTGTAAGCAAAACATTAGTTTATTTGTAGGCATTTTGGTAATTAGAAGTGGCTTCAGAATGATGGTAAACTGGCATAAAGTTTGCTTTACTAGGCCATCATGTCTCTTAGCTTTATACTTCTTAATATTAAACCTGAACTTTTTTTTCTGTGTTATTCATGTGAACATGACAGGAAAAGCTATTCCTTGAGATTGCTTATAGAGTTAGGCACGCTATTTTCGAAATTTACTCATTATATTGATAAAAATGGTTATTGAACTGTATTATGCACAAGCAAATTTAGACGCTTTTTTCCTTAATAGCAACTTTAAAAAAAAAAAATTCTGAACTAACAATGTGAAAAATAAGAGTGAGATAATAGATATTTTTGTACATACATCACAGCTATGCTTTAAGCTGTTATATATTTAGTTAAGGGGCTATATAGCAGGAAAGTTGTTCTCTGGACCACAGGACCCACCCGATGCGTTGGTTTTCCTCCCGATCCCGCCAGGAGCTGCTGCCCGGACGCGCTCGCCTTGGGCAGCACCGCCATCCAGCGGCTCTGCGGGAACGCCGCAGCCTCCCCACCGCATCCCTGGCGCACGGCTTCATCCCACACAGCTCCTCCAGCTCCCGACCCGGGGAAAGGAAAAAAACACAGCAGCAAAGACCACGTTTTTCAGGAAACACATGGCATAGCGAGCAGAAATTTTCTAAACTGAGAGGAAAAATCCAAAATCATAAGAGTCTAGACATTTTCATTACCATCCATGTTTTTCTGAGAATGCTGTTCAGGGACAGTGCTGGCAAGTGGCAGAATGCAAACTGCTTAGAGAATTACAAAGTGTTACTAAATGGGGAACGGTTGTGGCTAGAGAGTTACACAATCAGCCCTGGCAGTGAGACTGTCACCAGTTGCTTCGGGAGTATTTCATCAGCCTCGCCGTCCTGGCCGGGTGCCCTAGAACAGACTCCTACCAGGGTGGAGGTGAGCTGCTCTAGCTCACGTTGAAAGATACCTGAAGATACCTACTTTTCTATGTTGTTTGTGGTGCTTGCTGTTGATGAAGAATTAGCTCAGAAGATCCCTGCTTTGTCCCGCTTTCACTGCAATAATCAAATCATATGGATGCTGAAGAGATTATATAAACTGTCTCCTGTTCTAGAAGCCAATACTATTCATGAACATAAACATACTAAAACAGTGAGAACAAACAAATAAGAAGGGGGCAGGAAAAAAATTCAAGAACAACCAAATCTTGTTACATGTACTGATTCCAGGTCATAAAAAGAGCATAAAACAAAGTTGGCAATTGTAGGGGGTTTTTTTTAATATAGAAAATTTAAAAGTTAGGACTTAAAAAAAAAAGCACACAGTTCTTTATTAGGAAAGGCATAAATCCTCTCAGATCCTATCAAAAGCTAGGTAGGGAATTAAAATACTGTCCTAAAATAATAATAATATAAAAAAGCTCAAAACTAAAAGCAAAAACCAACCTTGAAATCATAAAAACTGCAAAACATACAGAAGTGACAGGACTCATCAAATCACAGTATTTTAGTATATATGAAGAATGAGAGAAAATTTCCCGTCCAAAAATAGCAGGTTATATTTGCAGAGGTAAATCAGATGTAGTCTCCTCTTCTGCCTGCAGATGCCATTACTGGATCAAATTAAATCTAAACTGCAGCTTGCTGTTTTCCTTCATCTAGAATTTTCAAGCAAAAATAAACTCCAGAAGAGTTTATTTATCCTTAATTTCAAAGGCTGATACACATTCTTTAAAAAACATCGCTAGACTGCACTTTCCTCTAAATGCTCATTTACAAGTCTCAGTAAAGATAGGCTAACATTGGGTACTCTCAGAATCATTATGCCTTTTTATTAATGTTATACTGTTTTTAAAATAAAGTATGGAACTGAAGAAATATCTGTTTCTTATTCATTTCTTAAAGTGACTTCTATTGAAAGAGAATGTATTTCATTGGTTAGATTTTTCTTAGTTTTACATTTTCAAATTAAACTAGGGTACAGCAGTCTCTCCATTTTACATTTAAATTAAAACAAAGCCCCCTTCCTTTTATATTAGTCATTAAAACCCAGGGGTCAAGTACCTATAGTTCTAGTCAAGTACCTATAGTTCTAATTACTTTTTATCTGAAAGCTAACTGAAGAATGTTTTCCTGAAAGAAAAAAGAGAAGACATTAAAGGAAACAATTAATCAATTAAAAAAAAAAAAAAAAAAAAAGAAGAAAAAAAGAAAGAAAAAAAAAGAAAATCAAAGAAGCAACCCCAAGAAAACCCCCACACCAACCCACAAACCACAGAGTACATCAATACATACAACAAAGTAAAGTCATCACGACTCCAGAAAACAATACATCCCAGTCAGGTGTCTAAACATTTCTTTATAACACTTCTCATCCCTTCCACACGTTGCTGACTGTTCACTCACAGTTTCTTTCAGTGTCACAGAGCTGAAGGCTGTAGATTTGAGAACCCCAAAGCCTTTGGAGACCAAATTTAGTGCGTTTAGCAGAAGAATGACTTTAGCTACTACAGTGACTAAGTTTCAGCCCAAACCATAAAAGTTCTCTGTGTAAGTGTGTGTGAATGGTTCTACTGGTACCTGTGGCTCTGGATGAAGAAATAGCAGCTAGAAAACATTTGCCAAAAAGAGGCAGCACACACGCTGAGGTGTGTTGCACATCAAAGTCTCATCAAAGCCAACATGAGCCTCCACTTCAGAGTCAGAAGCTCACAGTTGTTGCTCCAGCCTTGTAGCCAAGAGTGATTTTTATGTGTGGGTGCAAGTGAAGTGTGAAGGAGTAAGTGAAAGTACTGTGGGAACAGTCACCTGCTGGAAGTAAACATCTTCATTCCATTAATAACAGTTAGCGAAAGGTGTTTAATAAATACTGGTTGTGATGCCAATTCCTTGGCATTGATAATTTACAGATACACCAGCCTATAGTTATAAATGTGCCTTACCTCAGGGTACACTACATCCATGGGTTCCTCGGCTAGGCATGTCCATGTGTTACTGCAGCACGCTGGGAGAGCACTGGCTCACTCGTGATGCTTGGGCACCGCATAGATCATGAGAATGAAGCACTCCAATGATGGAGAACTGTAACAAGGGCACCAAGCTGAAGAAAACACTAGCAGAAGTAGGTTTTGTCAACATCTTACACAAATAATGCATTAACAATGGGAATAAGAGAGGGATTGATCAGACAGGGTTGGTTAGCACAAAGAAGAGAAAAAAGCAAACAAAAACCAGCAAAAACCCCTCAAAGCAACAAACCCCAACTGCACAGAAAGAAGTTATTGACACATTTTCACTCATCCTGCAAAAACTAAATTTCATTACTAAGTTGGCCCATCCAATACCTCAGTTAAAAGTCTGTCCAAAACCCATTAGTTTGCATGGTCACTTCCTGAGTTTCCAAAAGGCTAAAAACTCAGTCATTTTGAGCTTCAAGTTTGTAAAAAACTTGGTTTTCAGTTATAGAAAGAAAAAAAAACAAAACAAAAAAACAAAGTATGGTAACAATACACAGAAGTAAAAAAATCTCAATATGTTTTCTGAGCAATGCTTCTCATTAAATACAAGAACAAAAGCTAATATGACTAACCCTGTGAGCAGGTGGAACACCAATAACACCTGAATGTAATTTTGCAATGAACACTTGACATAACACCATAATCTTGACTAGCAGATATTGAAAGGGATTGACTGTTCCAGCATTAATAGGCATAGATTAGTTCATGAGCACTCAGTCTATAAATATGTGCTGTTAATTGAGGAAAGTTAATATGTCTTGATAGAGGAAAGAACTGTAGTTAAAGAAAGTTTTTGTTTTCTTTCACTTGTGGGCTACAGAAAACACCTCTTACTAATATTTTGACACTACAATATTTTGAGCAAGAAAGCAATACTCTCAGTGACAAAGGAAGGGCTCAAAATCAACTGAAGAAAATCAACAAGGAATTTACACTTGAAGATGTAAAAATCAGTGATCAATTATATGACGTAGTTTTACTCTTTACATTTCCCATGCTTAGATACACAATGCAGAAGAATCAGTAAAATTTTTAAAACTTCAGCCAAATACAAAATAATACATTTACACAAGTAGAAATACATCAGGCTTCTCTTGATTTTTAAAGCATAAAAATCTGAACAACTGAATATACTGTCTTAATCCTTGAGCAAACCTGCAAAGGCCTTTACAGTAAGAAAGCAATTAAGCATCATGCTTCATGTGAGAAGGACATTATTAACCACAAGAAAAAGTGCCGAGTATTTTTGGTGGCAGGATTGCACTGCTAGACATTTTTTGACAAAGTACTACAGTGTACTAGTCTTTAGAAAATACATATGTGGGTTACTGGATCAGCATAATTACCTTCCCCATTTCCTCTACATCAGAAAAGCACTAAATCACTGAATAACAATATTAATTATAACTACAGCACGGAAGTTTTCAAAAGAAAACTAGGACTGATTCTACTGTAGTCTTTTCACAAGAAATAGTTCCAAGAGTCTGACATGTTCTCAAAGACTGAAATTCTCAAGACATTGAACATCTTTCCTCAAAAGGCAAGAGGACAACTATGAATATCTGCCTTGGGAGCTGTGCTGGTTTTGGCTTAAGTAGGGTTAATTT
Organism: Platysteira castanea; assembly: GCA_013397175.1. NCBI lineage: Eukaryota > Metazoa > Chordata > Aves > Passeriformes > Platysteira > Platysteira castanea. Next base: position 35,136 of record VYXC01008615.1, on the reverse strand, counting down.
TTTTCAAGGTAGCTTGTACAGGACAATGATTTGGATTTGTGCTAAACACAGTGATGATAAAATAGAGATTTTTTTTATTGCTGAGCAGAATTTTTAAAGAGCCAAGGCCTTTTCTGCTTCTCATATGGCCACGCTGGTGACAGTTTTTGGGAAGGGGGGAGGACACAGCTGGGACATTCCAGACCATGTGACATCATGCTCAGTATCCAGAGGGAAAGAAGAAGGAAGGAGGGAAGATTCTGAGTGCTGGCATTACATGAGATGGAGCCCTGGTTTCCTGGGGATGGCTGAACACCTGCCTGCCCACAGGAAGCAGTGAGTTGATTTCTTGTTTTGTTTGGCTTGCATGCACAATTTTTTGATTTCCCTATTAAACTGTCTTTGTCTTAGCCCCTGATTTTTCTCACTTTTACCCTTCCAATTCTCTCCCCAGCCTCACCGGGAGGCAGTGAGCGTGCAGCTGTGTGGGGCTAAGTTACCAGCTGGGTTTAAACCACGACAGAAGCGTTGATATATAGGAAAAAACTTCGGTTTTACCTTGTGAGTTGCTCAGCACTGTTGTGAGTAAATTGTGTTTAGTCCAGGCCTGCTAAAACCCACACAAATTCATTTCCACACTTCCTGTTAACTTCAGCCAGCAGACTAAAAGTAAGATGCTAAACAATGATAAAAAACACAAGGAAGTAGTGGATTGGGAAGTTCTGTACAACCTGGGAATATTTATATATTATTGAGGAAGAGATATGCTTCTATTCCAACATGAATAGTGGTGAAAGTGAGTGATCAAAAGATAACTCATTAGCAAGAAACCCAACATAAACTTACTTCAGGTCATGTTGAAGAACAGCATCATTGTGATACTTTAAGCCCAGATTCTTCAATGAACTAAAAAGCACTTAAAAAAGCATTCATCGAATAAGTTTGTAAAGTACTTTTACTATCTCTCATTGTTTTTCTCTACATAAATAAATACAAAGTTTTTGCTCTGTTTAAAAAAGGCATTAAAAAACACTTTCAAGTTGCAATAGCATTAACAGATCATAATGCAGCTGAAGTGAAGCCAAAATTCAAAAAAATTAAATTATTTCTTATAAACTTTGGTAGTAATAGACTTCTATTAAAACAAAAGGAATTATACTTTGAAGTTTGACAGTCTCTTAAGGAAGGTATTTTTTTCTTTGGTGAAATACAGGGTACTTATCCTCATACAAACATGGCATTTACTTTCCCACCACTCACTCACTAGTATTATTAGCAGTAAACTTTAGCTTTTTGTGTTTGTTGCAATAGGAAAGAGTTCTCTTTAATTTCTTGATAAAAACATTTTACACCCATTCTATCCTACCAGGTGAAAGCTCTGGAGTCTGTTTGCATTCTGGAATCTCATTCCACTTCCGAGGAAATTCAACCTGACCTGTTTCAACCTGTCCTCCTTGAGCCTCAGTAGTTTCATTAGAAATCGTTTGAGATTGCAGTGACGGCTGTCCTTGTTCAAGTTCAAAATTCATAATAAGGGAATCAACCAGAGAGTCCAATTCATCCAAGTTCATAAAAGGCACGTGCATTTTCTGGACAGGGTTGTTCACAGAAGACAAGGCAAATAAACTGAAATAGTTGTTAAAATATCCACCTATGACAGAAATATTTTCTGCAAAGCTCCTGAGAGGGCTGGTGTTTCTGTACAACCCTATGAGAAACAGAAACAAGAAGAATCAAATGCAGCATTCTGCAAAGAGAGACCTAACAGCCCTCTCCTTTGCTTTGCAGGTCTCCTGTAGCCCATAGGTTACAGGTGGTAACTCAGCTAAATACCTTGTAACATGGAAGAAACAATTTGACAGACTTCAGTTATGCACTGCTCCAATTCCAAATACTTCACAGCAATCTTAGTGCTCTTCTTTATTTCTCGATACAGAGATTCTTCTTCTGGCAACTGAGATTCTGTTTCTTTCTGTATTAATAAAGAGCAATTGAAAAAGAACCAAATACATCACAGTATCTTAACTACTAAATATGCCTATAATGGTTTCAGTCAGATCAAGCCAGTGCTGAAACACAACATCAAATTGGTGTCATGTCACATAAGTAAGATAGCACTGAAAAGAAGTGCACATTGCTGACAGGGTTAGGAAAAGAAGAAAAAAGCAAATGACATGAAAATCCAGGAAATGCTTGGCTCTTAGAAGATAGAGTGAATCATGTATCCTGGCTTTTAATTCAGAATACCAGTAACTATGGTCAGCAGTTATAAAACACACTAGCATTGCTGAACTTTCAGCTTAAAAGAAAGCACAACAGGTAGTTAGGTTGTTCATGATGAGCACAAAAAGGAAGAAACAAGTAACCTTCAGAAATTCTTTTTCCTAAGTAAAATTAAAATAGAAGAGCTTTGAGTGGAAATGCAGTAGCAAGGAAAGTTTGCATGCCAATCACAGGGATGCTGCTGTGGTAGGAAGTGTTATCATGCAATCTTAAATATACAGTATGTACATATATATATACACATACATTCCTCTTCTTAGATAAATGCATCCTTAAAATTTAAATACCAGACTCAAAGCACGCATTTTGCGAAATATTTCTCTTACCTTTCTGCAGTAAGACATGTTACTTTCAAGGAATCTGGCTAATGCCACCACGTTATCCTTTATTTGGTTTTGAATCTACAAAGAAACTTTTAATTATATTGTACACTTCATTCAAGTCAAAGTACATTAAAAGGATAAGAAAAAACACTGATATACTAAAGAGAGAAATACCCGAAAGAAGAAATAACACTTTTTGCAACTTAACATGCAATTTTTCAAAGAAAACATTAACTGGTAGAAAACATTAATTCCATCTGCAAGGTTATAAACCCCTCACTATGGGAGGATCAAATGAACATATTTAAGTATTTGCCAAAGAAAGGCTCTCCTGTTATTTTGTATCACTGCCATTCCAAGCGGCAGGGATAGCTCCGGTGTTTTCTCTCCAGCTTCGTATTATCTGCATCAGAGAGAAGCACGTACAGAAATCCTGCAGATACTTAAGAATCTGCTGCAAACAGCATTATTCAGAAAACAGAGTGCTTAGTTCCTTTTGCTGGAAACATGAAGTATTTGGGAGTTAAACAAAAATATTTTGGATGTTTTCACAATCTGTAGGATTAAGAATGACAACAGTGAAAACCAGAGTAGGAAAAAATTTTTGCTTTCCTTGAGAGGAACAATTTATCACTCCTCTCTAGCTGATTTGAACCTTTTATCCTAGGTCATGTGTTACAGGTTTTTGAATAGTAACAAACTCTTTGAAAATAAGTATTTTACATATCCCAACTCATTAAGGAGATTTTTTTTTCACTGGCCACAGTTCTGAAAATTTCTTAACTTAGAAAAAAAACCAAAATAAAAACACAAGGCAGAACACAGGATTGCTCAGACACAGGCAAACTCACCTTTAGCCTAGAATGCTGTCTGTACAAAACATTTATTCAGAGGACAAGTGGCAGAACAAGCTTCTATATCCCAACATTAAAGGAAGATGGCATACTATATACAGCTAGTACCTTGGTGAAGAAGATCTCAGTCTTTCCCAATTATTTTCTTGGAATTCAGCCTGGCTTTCTGTCAAAAGGGCTTACCCACTAAGAAAATGGTGCATTTCCAAGGGGTATCCTAACTTTCCAACTAGAATTTTCAGTCACAGAAATATTTTTATCTATGGTGCTTATTCCTTATACTTTATTCTCTATTTTGTGTAACTCCCTGGAGTATCATCTTCATGATTTAAAACAGAAGCACAAAAACCAAAACAAGATCAAGTGTCTACAAGATAGAGTAGCAGTTTTTAATCTTAATTTCCTCTCACCTCATTTTGTGGACATTGTTTCACAAGTTCTTTCTGTACCATTCTTGCTCTCTCCTGTACAGCATCAACGAGACATTCCAGTCCTGAGCATACCCCATCATAAATGGCAAGTACAAATTCCTTTGAAAACAAAGGTTCAAAATGCAATGATTAAAGAAACCGATGCGGTCTTGAATTAAAACAGATTTTCGATAGTAGGCTAGAAATAATTTTGAGCAAATTATTCAGTGCAGAGCTATTCAGTCACATGTCTTCCTTGGACCACAGGAGTTCAGTTCAGATTTCTGTAAATTCAATGCGGCACTTAAAGCACAGATTACTAAAATATAAGTAGTGAGTTTCAGTGAGAAGACTTGTATAATCTCAGTGCAGGTACCAACCCAAGAACACCATACACTTCTTTGTCTTCATAGGTTTAAGTTACACAGATTTAAAGGATGTGGCTTTTAAGGAAAAAAAAGTTAAGGATATTAATACATTTATTTTCACCATAAATACAAAGTATTTAGATAAACTCTAAATATACTTTATTCAGCTGATGAAGTTGTTGTATGTAACAATTTGCTTCTGAGTATAGTTACTGATAGTAAGTGTGACCTCAACACTAAAACTACTATTCATAATCAGTATTTCTAAGAAACATTTTTCACCTGTAGACTAGAGGCAGGAATGTTGTTCTCTTCAGGCAATGAAATATCAGCTGTTGTGACTACTGCCAAGTGTCCTATGTATTTCATTGTTTGTTTTACTGTTTGGTTTACTTTGCTCCATGCTTCTGTTACCATCGAGGATATATCTGAAGAACAACCCTGAGAAAAAAAGGCACATCATTCTCTGATGCCAGAAAGCACCTCTGGTCAAAGAATATACACTTGCTATACAGCAAGAGTTTGTAGCACACAATATTCAGGCATTTTCAGCTTTACATCTTCCTACTTCCAATGGCTTATTTATCACAGATAAAAAAACCATGCCTTGCAACCACTAAACAACAATACCATTATACTACATAGTTAAAAAAAAAAACAAACTTCACAAGGCTGTGGCATGAACAAAAGCAATATTCACCGGCCACTGGTTTATAAGTTTCTAAACTGCAGCACTTCAAAGTCTAAATTATCATTTGCTCTTACCATTGTGTGTTTTACTTCACCATTTTAAGAACCAATGCTTCTGTCAGGGCCTGAGCACAGGAAGGTCTGCATTACTCTCCACTAGCACACTGAACTACCAGCTTAGCCAGAAAAAATGCAGCCTTGGCTATTTAGGTGTGTTGGTTTGTCATTACACACATTGGATATTGAAGAGTTTTTAGCAAGTCAGTAGTAAATACTGCATTAATTCAGAGAAGTTCTCTACACACAGATGAATTCTTTAATATGCTTTACCTGTAACAGCAACTGTAAATAACCTCCCAAGTTCTTAATTTCCTGTTTCATTTCTTCATCAATTTTTATAGATCCAGGACACTTTTGGACATTAATAAGCCAGAGTTTACTTATAACCACAATCTGGTCAAAAGCAGAGATAATTCTGATGCTGTAGGACTGCGCAGCACGATCAAGAGAGAAAACTACAAGAGAAAGAGATCTATCAGATCCATCTCCTTTGCAAATGAACATAGGAATGTTAATTCTTGTGGCTGACAAACACATGAATGCTTGTGCATCTGAAAGACAAGTCATTAGTAATGTTTGAACCACTATGAAAATGACACTTACAGTTCTCCTGACATTCTTCATCTTGCTGTTCATAGGCTTTTGAAATGGCAGACACTCCAGAAAAAATTATAAACAAATTAGTTAGGAGCCTATCTGCTATGCTCTTTCCTTCTTCGTGATTCTGTTCCAGCAAATCTAAAGCTGAACTTATAGACTCCTTGCAAATTCCAGGAAGAAACAATTCAGAAAAGCTTGGGCATATGCTGGACTTGTTCAGTGAACCTGTATGAGGTAAAAACAAAACACATGCAAGAAACTCTTCATAGGAGTGAGCAGTCAGTGTGTCTTTGTAATGACTTTTATATAACAATCACCTACTCAAGACAGTAATTCAGAAAAAGATGTGTACAATGTTCTGAGCAGTCTATAAATTCAGTTAGTACAAAGATAAACTCCATAGTGAAATTCTTTAACATGAATACATTTGTTTCAACAGTCAAATCTACAGAGAAATAGAAAATAAAATCCAGCCAATCTAAAATAACTGAATGCATACAAATATTTGAAAGACTTAAGTATCCTATATTTCAGAAAAAAAAAGCTTGTAAAACCTGGCCAAAAGCTTGGGGAAACCTCAGTAATCGAACAAATAGCAACAGCTTAAGCAAATGAGGTCTCCATATTGCTGTTTCAGGATTCAGCCTCTTTCTCCAGTTAATCCACAGAGTGAAGCAGAGTATTGTTTTAGGTAAATTTCTTAAATTAGTGCTGGTCAGGAAGTTTTTGCCCTAGGAATGCATAACCAAAAATACAGACACACGTACTGTCAACAGCTTGACATTATGAATTTGAAGGTATTGTAAACAGGACAGTTTTAATTTTGCTTTCTAAGCCACAGTCGTCTTTTTAAACAATTATTATTTATCTTTATAAACAATTATAAAACCTATGTTTTATGCATGTAGTAGGTTTGAATTGTCAGCGTGAAATGAAAGGTGTTCTGCCATATAGCAAGTACCTGATATACCAGAAGTCTGTTTATTCTGAACAGATTGCAATTTCATCTCAGACAAACATCCAGAAATTCTCTTGTTCTTCATGAAGCTTCTACTTCTAAGAAAGGACAATAAAATAAAAACATGAAAAACCTTGAAAAGAAAAGAATTTCTCCTCATCAAGCATTTCCATGATGAGCTACAGCTTACAGAAGTGTCCGAGACAGTTATAAATATTGTTATAAGGCTAAAACTTTAAATACAAGGTCCCAGACCATATGCAATTTACTCCTTAAAAACAGTGCTTTGATAGTATAGAAGTGGGAAGCAAACATTAAAAACTACACATTTCACTCTGCACTGATGATACATAGATGATCCATGCTTTGGAAAGCTCTACACACAATTTTTGTTCCTTTTCTTTGTCCATGAGGAAATCCAAGAGAATGAGTGAATACAAGATAAGACTCATCAGATGACACAGTGTATGAGAGTGGAAAAAAAGCATATTTAGATAATTACACAATTTTTTGCTTTGTTTTAAGCGTAGAAGAGCAGCTACAAGTTACTTTTACCTTCTTCTGGAAAGCGAGGAAACAGAGCTGTCTGAAAGGTCAGGTTCCCACTCATCAGCAGGATCATAAAACACATCAACAACAGCTTTATTTCTATCATTACTCTGAAAAAATCAAGAAAACACAGGGAAGGAGGAGAGTTAAACAGAAAAAAAGTGATAAAGTAGTCAACATATAAATAAATAGAACATAATACTGAAAACTCAAGTGATAGCTTTAGAAATTTAAGTTTTCTTTTAGAACATAAAACAACTGAACAACCAAAAGAACCACAAAGCAATCCTTGTTTTACTGCTTCCTAGTCTCTACACAAAATGACTTGAACAAAGGAATTTGTTTCTATTGTATTCTTCTTGTTTGATGGACAAGTGCATATACATGTTTTTAGTGAAAAGTAGTCATGTGTCTTGGTGTTTAAGATATACAACCCAAAAAACCACCAAGATTATCCTCCTGTATGCATTATCAAAACCTATCTTTGACAAAACATTACTGATTATTAGTGGTTATTCCTCAATTGTTACTGACCTCATAGAGTTCTTTCATTATTGCCAGTTTACATTCAAATTTCTCGAGGCTCCAAAAAGTTGTTATTCCCAGTTTGATGTTACGAACCTGCACCTGAATAGAAGACACTGTTCCTGTTTTATCATCAATTTTGTCATGCCTAAGAATTGGAGGAAATTTTTAAAAAAGAAGACAAAAATCAAGACAAAACGTATATTCACATTGCAAAAATAAACAAGGCACCTTTAGGTAGGGTTATACAGAGACTAAAAACATGGCACAAAAATTTCTTGAGACATCATGCATCTCACATGCTTTAGGACCACTTTAATATGTGAACCGAAGTGAGATGGACATGGGCATCAGAAGATTCACCTCCGAAGCACACTCAATTCATAATTAATTGTCTACAGCATACCTTTAAAGTTTTGATCTAAAACTGATATTAAAAATTCACATTCCAAAGGCTCAACTACACACTTAACTAATGCTTTATCATGTTCAATTGCGCAAAACTGTTAAAAGCTCACTGCACATCAAGAATCCACTCCCAAATATATATATAAATATTATATCTCCATTACATATACACATTATAATTAAGTAACTCAGATACTGACCTGCAGAAAACAGTGTTTTTCCCTAATTCATTACTAATGGTATTAGCCTCTTTAATCATCACAGACAGCTTCAGAGACTTCCAGTTCAGGGGAACTAATAAAGAACATAGAACATACTGATTTAGTGAACCAAACGATCTGATGCAACAACTTTAGGGCTAAAAAAAATTAAGGGCAGAAAAAACCCCACAACCCAAAAGTACAAATGTGATTTAGCCAACAATACTTTCAATAATTTCCAGTATATTGGGGAAAACTTACCCTCCTGGGCAAGATAACCCTTTTAAATGGTTGGGTAAAGGGCATTTCAGAAACAGAGGCATAAGACCAGACATTATACTATTATTACTATTATTAATCCACAACAGGAATCTGAACAAAATTAATTCTGTTACTCCAGTTTCCCCAATGAGTTAATGAGTGACCAGTGGAGACAGAGGGGAAAGGACAGTTGAGTAATTGGGATAAATACGGACACATGTATGTCCACCTAACCACCCCGAGTATGACTAAGCAGAGCTTCTAACACAGTCCAATACCTACAGCTGATGAATTCAAAGGTTTAGAACAACCAGAAGACTCTTCTTGTTCAGGATCACTAGAGAAGCATTAGTGGAACAGAAAAAGTTCCTGTATCAGCACCCATTGCCCATGCCCACTGAGCAAAAGAGAAGCCAGCATTGCCTTTGCAACATTATGCATATACATACTCATCATTGGCTTATTCCCACTTCCGTGCTTCTTCTGAAGGCTCTGGATTTCCTCAGCAATCTTCTGCTTCTCGGCTTCAAGAGCTTCCACTATCTTTGCATGACGAATAGTATGGTCCTCTAGAGCCTGCGGGAAAATGGGCAGTGATTTTAAAAAAAAAATCTAAAATTTTTAATGTTGTTTGTTGAAGCTAATTTTTTTGTTCCTCACATTTTAAAGACTCACAAAACTAACTTAATACTGGACATCTGCTATACTGATATAAAATAATTAATATTCAAACTGGAAGTTTTCTGGGTTTGCTTACATATTGCAAAGCTCAAAAAAATACTGGAATTAAAAAGGAAGAGCTTTTAGAAAAAGTTGTATTTGTTGCAGCAGTCAGATATACACGAACACCACCCAAGACTCAGTCTTTACTTACATTAATGTCTGGAGTAATAACTTTTGCCAAAGGCAACAGTTGCTAAATTTTGGTGCAGAAACAAAACCATCCACATTATTTAAGAAATAAGGTCAGCATTAGTCAATCCCCAACATGAATACATTACCATACTCATGTTGCAAACAAAACATCAGCTCTTCTGCACAAAATCACATAGAAGTACTTTAAACCATTTCCTTTACAATAATTGATTTTTAAAAAAACAAACAACAAAAAAAAGCCCCCCAAACAAACCACAGTTTATTCCCTGAAAAGGTTTTTTTTTCAATTACCTGCTTGGTAGCTAAGGTCTCCATTTCTAAACGCTTCTTATTGAAGTGGAGTTCTAGCTCAAGGCCTTTCTTTGCCTTCTCCAGCTCCTGTATTTTAGTTGTGGCTTTTTGGTTATTCAGTTCTTGGATTTGCTTCTTACGAGATTCTTCTCTCTAATATCAAAAGGGAGACATGGGAGAAGGAATACTGCTTCTACAGCATTTCTGAGCCATCCCTCAGGCAGACATTCAATACATGTAAAACTTGCAGCCTCTGTGACCTACACAGCCCAACGTCAGCAATGGTTATATCCCAGTTCACAAGCATCACATTAGGTCTTCTATAGAATATGTACAATATGAGATACATCATTACCGTTTTACCATGACGTACTCTTCTCTGCCAATTCTACAACAACTGCATGTTGTAACTGTATTGAAAAAACCAACTACAAAGTAGCATACAAGCTTGGAAAGAAAAAAAAATCTGTATTAATTAATCCAGCGTGGTGATTTAAAAGCCTCATGCAATAAGGTAGATTCTGTAGGTATTTTTCTTTGCTTACAAGGTACAATCCCTGGAATAACTCTGAAGACGATAACCACTTCACAACTTCTTCTGTTACTAAGGCTGACTTTTTTTTTTTTTAAAGAATGAGGCTTTGCATTCCCTAAGATGCTGCTATAATATGCAAGAGAAAAAGAAAACCAAAACCACACAAACAAACCAACCCCAACCAAGCACCAAACAAACAGATACCACACATACTACAGTTTCTGGTTTACTTTATTGATATGTTTTATGTAATGATGCAATGGCAACTTACCACTTCTGCTTCCAGGGATTTTATTTTGCTTTCATACGCTTCTTTTTGCGAGGCCAGTTCTTGTTGAACCATCTCTTTTGCTATTTGGACACTTTGCATCATTTCTTCCTTGGCTTTGAGTCGTGCCTCTTCAATTTCTGACGCGAGCCTACAAATGTCACACATTTAGATTGCTGCTGTTTATCTCTTATAAGCTGCATAGAGATTACAAGTTTTTTTCTGTCATGAGGGTTTAAGGCTTTTTTCAAACAAAAATACTCTCAAATTTTATATGTTTTTGATGTCATGGACAAAACGTAGACACTTGCAATATAAATATGGAAGACATTCCAGAATTTCAAAGTCCACTCAATTTCCATTTTTATTTTATTAAATCATTTTCAAAAATTTAAAGACTGCAAAAGAAACTCACTAAATCACATTAAGATGCAAAATTTAATTTTAAATCAATGAGTCTTGCAGTTTAATAACTGCCCATAATGAAGTAAGTACAAATAACACTTCACCGTTTCTCAAACTCTCCACCATCACAGAAGACTCAGGCTATTACTTGGGGTTCTTTTTCTTAAGACATTTACTTTTCAGATTTTAAATCCCTTTAAAACATCAAAAGCCATTTTCAGACTCATTGTATGCTTGGAGAGAAAATAATTAAAGAGATACACAACTCTGAGGACCCCTGGAGCTCAGTGTTTCTTTAATAGGGGTCTACATCCTTGGTACCTGGATTAGCTTGTGGTGATTGAACCTTAGAGGTATACATCATTTCAGCTACATCTGTGACTTCCATTATAAATGGAGTTGCTATTTTCCAACTATCCCCACTGTGAAATAATTAATAATCTTCAGTTATTTCTAAAACTAACTTCATGGTTGAATATACAACTGAGTTTCTTTTCAGAAAGAGAAGAATCAATACTTACTGTGTTCGCTGTGCAATAAGCAGCTCATTCTTTGCAAATTCAAAATCTTTTGGACCATCATGAAAACACGTAGTCCCACAAGAAGGTGTTTTAACTTTCTGAACCTCTGCTGGATGATTAAACCTGAAATAATGGTCTCCCCCAAGGATTACTCGATCACCCTATTGAGGAAAAAAATTCTACTAAAACTTTTAGATCTATAAGAAAATTTTCAGTGCTTACAACATGCAGAGGAAGCTAGAAATCAAAGAGAAAAAGACAAATATTTATGGTTACAGAGCATTCTCAGAAAACCTGCAGGCTGAAGTTGATATATTAACAAAGTAAACAAACCCACACATGCACAAATTACTACTACCAAATCAATTACTTACATGATGCAGAACTGTTGGGCCCAAAATGCACTTCCCATTTATGTATGTCTTGGCTTCTCTAAGTGGAATAATACTTACTTTGCCAGCAGTATTTTTTATAACACTGAAAACAAGAAACATTTGCAGTATCAGTAGCTCACGATAATTGCAAGTGATGTTTCTTAAACTAAAATTCAGGCTTTAGGTAGTGTTCTGTTATTGTTTTTCTGTGCATTGTCTTCATACTATGTAGGCACAACACAATTAATGAATGACAACCTTTATTTTGGTAGAGAAACTATATTTATATCTAAGAATCCACTGCTAGAAAAGTACGACAATACTCTGGCATCTGAGCATGTATTTGATAATGTGTCTTTCACGTTTTTAGTAACTCATTAGTTACGTTTCTTACAGCATTTTTTCAGGGATCAATTGCATGGACTGCACTTTAAGCAATATTTCTGCAGTACAGCCATATTGCTGTCTATTTTTATTAAAGTAAGAACTGTCAAGGCATTTCACTTTTCCACTGAACTTAATGTAAACATTTCTCTATCACACAGCTTCATTTGATCAGGTCTTATTCATGCAGAAACACTGCAGAAGAAAACTTTGCTACATGAATGAAATGAACAAAGAAAGTAAACTACCTTGGATAACAGATTTCTAGAGGGAAGAGAAGGTAGTTGCCTTAATCATTGAGTAGTACAAAAAATATCCCTACATAGTATTTTCTTGGCTAGAAAACTATATTTTGTTACTGCCAGAAGGAAGAGTGACTCCAAAAGAAAGGGAAGGGCGAGAGGAAACTTAAAGTATAAAAAGAACGCTACAAACCAATGGTCATCAGCAATCAGCACTCCGGAAAGCTGGATATCATGTTTCGAATTCGGTGAACACCTTCCAACTGTAGTTTCTCCTTCTTTGATCATATATAACAGCACCTCAGAAAGCTGAGGATCTTCATTGAGATTGACAAGGTTAGGTAAATGATTGTCCATTTTGAATGCAATTCCAGCTTTCTAGATAAAAAAGAGCTCTGCATTAAAAAACAATTTACTTTATGCATTCAAATATCTACATTAAATTTTTCTAAGAGGTCACAGCAATCTGTTGAAAGAAGAGAATTAAGGAAACCAAATCTTACAGCTACTCTCATTCTTCTGCAAGGTTTGCTGAGGTTATATTTTCTGTACTATGTCCTATAGAAAAAAAATGTACCTGCAATTCTTTTATATCTTCCAATTTCCTTTTTTCTGCTTGTTCAAGTTTTTCTTTCCAGGCCCTTAATATATGGAGAAAATAACAAAACATATTAGGAGAAAAATTACAGCATATAAATTTTACCATTTCCATTTTAAATTAGGACATTAATGAGTGCCTGACCTTTGCATTTCTGCCATGTTTTTCTCCTGCTGGTGCAATTCTACCCTCAGAGATGTTATTTCCTGCACATAACGTCTGTATTTTTCACGATCAGTGTTCAGAGCACTTTTCTGAGCTGCCTTCAGTTTTTCAATTTCAGCTTTTAATTCTACATAAGACAAACCAGACATACAGTACGCGTAAAAAATGAAGGCAAAATACACTTCAGTACAACAGTACAAAGTTCATCCTGTCATTTAATTAAAAACAAAACACTTTTCTCTATTTCTGGTTCTCAAGTGTAGCCTAAGATATCACCTAAATTTAGGGGGAAAAAATGCTCACAAAGAACAATAATATTAAAAGGAAGACATCCCAAGCTGTATTAGTCTAGCTGACAAGCGGTCGGTCAACACAATAAACTATTAGTAGTAAGAACTCTTATAAGAAATAAGCTAAACACACATGCAAATGAAAACTCTGGAAGACTGCAGATGTCAATCTCACCTCTGATTAGTTTGACATTTACATCCTCATTTACTTTAGCAATGTTGATAATTGAACAAGCTTGTGTCGCATAGCGAAGGGTGCTGAGCGTCTCCTCCGTGCTGCTGGCAGCCGGGCTCACTGTGGCAATCATGGTCGTTTGGGAATTCCCACCAAGGCTTTCCTTTAACAACCTTCATTGGACAAGAGAACGCCAGTCAATCCCTGGCCCTCACCCTGACAGAAAAATTCAAAACTTCCCAAGTGGAACAGATTTAATGCAAAATACTCAGGGCATTGTTACTTATTTGAGAGGGACTGTTAGCTACTTAAAACACAAACCAAGCTCCTGTTTGGTCTTTATCTGATGCAACAGGCTAATTTCTTCCCTCCACAGGTCATTTGAGAGAGAGTAAGAGAAAGGATGGGAAGTGATGCCTCACAAATAGATGAGAAAACCACAATCTCAGAAAGCCTCTATTTCTATACAAAAAATTCTGAAATACACATACCAAGTAAGGACAGATTCCCGGTAAGGAATGAAAGTTTTCTTTCCATTTTGAGATTGTTTAGAGAGCGCAGAAATAACCCTTCCAAGGGTCAACAGCGATTTATTGATACTCACACCTTCCTACACAAAGCAAAAATAAATGTATTTATAACACAGTTGCAGCTTCTTGTGTGATGTTTTCAACTGTGCTGTTGATTAATTATGTTTGTTCAATGTAAGCTACAGCTGTACCACATTAAATGTCACCAGTTATTACAAGATCAATAAGATACAAGAACATCCTCATTTGGAAAGAGCAAAGACTCTACCTTTAAAATAAGTAGTGTTAAGAACCATCAAACTTACAAAAGCAGCTTGAAATAAAGTCTCTTATTAGAAAAACCTTTTTAATTAGATGCCCCCCAAAAAGGGGAAATCCTCAACTCCATGTGATATTTGATTCACGATTTCCCAAGTCACACAAACAGTTACCCCTCGCTCCTCCTGCAGGATCATTAGACCTGCATACCGTGGGGAGAGGTGTTCTAAGCAAGAGCTTAGAGCCACATGGCACAGTCCAAACAGCTTCTTCAGGCCACCCACCCTCACTAGCAAAGTGTGATGTAATACTGATAAGCGTAAGGGCTATGTAAATCCTTTTATAGCTACACTTCCTGCCCAAAAGTCCTGTTAGATGAGCATGCTTTGGAGTTTAAGGACTCTCAGGAGTCAATTCTTTCCACAGATTTCCATTCTTGATTTACCTTCAGCCTTTCTCCAGTGGTCTGAGCTTTTGTACAGCACTCACTGCCAGCTAGATCAATTAGATTTATGTGACTGGTTAGCCTACGATCACACTGTTCTTCATTCACAAATTCTACCTGGAAAGAAAGGGAGATGCTGGCATTCAAACCAAAATAAAAAGCCTGAGGACAAGCAGAAATCTGATAAGCTGTTCACATTAAATACATAAAAATTTAATGCTTCCATTTAATTTTGACAGGATACCCTCGTGTACATCCCTTGAAGGAGAGTAACCTCAGACTTTCAACCATAATATCAGCTGGTTGTGGCTGAATGACTGCACAAGCGTTAACTGCAAACAGAACGAATTACCAAACTGAGGGTTTGGGTCTGAAGTTTGAAGACTGCAGTCAATCCAATTGCAGTTATCCAATAAACATGCAAATCAGTAAGCTGTTACTGACTTAGATCAATGAAGATGTTAAGGAGTCGGTGGAGAAAGCTCAAGACCAGTTATGATAGAGAAAAATCAATAATCTAGTGAGAGAATGGCAAGGGGAAGAAGAAAGGAGAAAATCCAGGAAACTGGGACAAAAAATTAAACCAATCAAGAACAAAAAACCCCCAGACCAACAAGTCATTTGTCAGTGGAGAAAACTGACAGTCCGTAAACTCCTGAGGAGCTCTATCTATTCCATTTCTGTCTTCAGGTTCACGTCACTAAGTCAGGTTTTGTCTTTTAAGCATCTGCAAATCAAATGAGGAGTTGTAGTCCCTATATCCTGGAAACACTTGGGGAAGAGACATCCTGAAGCAAGAAAACATTTATTCAGAGAAGTGTGTTGAAACTGAGCAGGAATTGCATCTCCTACCACTGCCCCAGTTCGTTGCCTGCAGGAACTCAGCACAGCCATGCACCTCACACAGCCTAACCTTCTTAGAAGCTATGTGCTGGCAGCAGTGTGAAATTCAATCTGGCCTCAATTACGATTCCTGTTACATCTCAAAACTCGCACTGAGAAGCTTGGAACTACTCCTAGATCTGTCAGCCTAGACATATTTGTACTGCTGCTATAAATATACTTATCACAACGACATCAGAATCTATTCAAAGCATGTAAAATAAAACAAGTTTCTGTGTAGAAAGCCATGTTAAAATGCCCTGTGCTTTATTCAAATATCTTCACGCACATTCTCACAACTTTCTAGGCAGCACACAAAAGAACTCCTTATTACCAGATTTGAACAGATACAGAAAAACCCTAGCAATACCTTGGTTTGTGTCATGACAAGGGTGAAGACAGAATGAGATCTAGAGCTCTTGTCATTCATTACTGTAGCAGCTGTTGCTCTCTGCTTATTTCCTAGTTCAAGCCAACTCTGTAAGAGACAAAAGTCAGGATGTGAAACCAAACCCTAATTCGGATGGTTAACTGAAAATTTAAATGTTTGCAAATACAGTTATTAATACAAATTATGACTATAAGAGAGGAATTAGAAGTTAAACTTCAGAAATAACCATGTGACACTTGATGGTACAAATCTACTCAGCTCCATTATACAGGACTAGTCTTCATCACTGTTTTACAAAATCAGCTGAAATATCATAGACCGCTGGACAGTCTGTTAAGCATTTGCTTCACATCCACAGAATTTATTTTTCAGCAGTGAGCAGAAGAGGAGCAGGCAGAAATATTTGTATTCCCTTAAGTAACCAAGTAACTCTTACCTGAATATCAGAGTAAGAACGGACAACATTCCTAGAGTAAGGGAAAAAAAGAAAAGTTTGGGTTCAGACAGTTTTCTCTCTATAGATTTCCCTGCTGCCTGAGTTCTGAAACATTTTTTCCAGTTACAAACAGAATACAAATATACAATAAAAGCTTCAGTTGTCTTGAGACTTCTACCCTTTTAGATTTCACTAATGCAATGAAGAAAATATATCAAGCTAGTAGTCATGGGTATACTTTTTTCTAAAACTACCTAACACTGGGATCTTGCTTAATTTACTGGTGAGTACACAAGCTTTCAAAGAGCCTCAAGGTAACAATTATCACACTCTTTCAGGATTCCACCATACAGCTATTAAAATAAGTACAGTTAAGACTTACACTGTCAGGCCTTCCACATATGGTCCTAACACTGGATGTTCTCTTACACGAAGCTGGTGAGAATAATTTCAAAATAAAACTTATGAGTGTATTAGATCTAGCACTCAGGAATATCTTACAACAAAACAAAAAAAAAAAGATTCTGCAACATAAATCTATCAGGTTTCTGAGTAGCTTACCCCAAAATCACTGGCAAAACTCAGAGTGAAGGCACTCCTGCTTTAGACAACAGAGTAGAGTCTTAACTTCTTTATACTAAGTCTACCTAAGTCCCAAGTGTAGCTTAAAGGACTTATTTCAACAGCAAGTTGAATGTTGCGTATCATCTTTATCATAAACTAATATTCAATTTACACACAAGTGGCCAGGATAGTCTTCCATGTCAAAGCACAGGAAGTACTTTTCTTTGATAAATCAGACATGATAAATTCCTTCCCTACATACACTACTTCAGACAAATTTCTTTAATTTATGGTTTTACATATCCTAATACACAAACACCAAAAACTTGCTTAACTAGTTTGACTAGTGATCCTTAACTAGTTAATCAGGCCAATCTTGTTTCTTTTCCTCCTCCTCCAGCTCCTTGAGAAACAACCAGTCAACAAAAAAAGAAAACTCGATATAAATTACAAGATTATAACTCAAATTACATTGTACAGAAGATTCTTATTATAACCTGGAGATTTAGATTTATAATATCCTACAAGACTTTTTATAAAGGCTGATAGGATCATCTTCATTTTGCAGATAAGGGGAGATGGTAACTATTTTGATAGATTCTACTGAATCATTTTGTTTCTATTTCAGCATTGCTTAGCATTTCCTCAGTGTCAAGCATTTCGCTTTAAGTCATGGGGTGATGTTTTATTTGGTTTTTTACTTGAATCCCATTATTCACAACTAAGGTACTTAGATAAAAAACAATGATTACTTTTCATTTGTGCATTTTTGTTTCAGAATAAATGCCACTTCTTGGAGGTTATGCATATACTTGATTCTGTGAGCAACTTACTTGTTTCTTCTGTCCATTTTCAGCTTTAAAGACAAGCAAGTCATGAATCTTCTCATTGTATACTTCATAGAAGCTCATTTCAAGATGATACAAAACCTAATAAAATTAATAATAGTTATTAGTATAGTCCACAAAACATATTCATCATCCTGTTTCAAAAGTTAACTTAGACTGCCAGATCCTGATTTTCAATGTTATAAACATTTGTACTGAAGGGACTTTCCAAAAGAAATGCTATCATCGAACAGTTTGGGTTGGAAGAGACCCTCAAAGGCTATTTACTGTAACCCCTCTGCTAAGACCAAAAATACAATTCACTGGAACTCCATCCATAGACATTCCCATATGGAAGCAGTAAAGCACTAAAAAAAAGGATACTTATCCACTTCAGAAGTTTCAGCATTGGGTTTTTAGTACACAAACCACAGTTTTGTTTGCACCTGCACTCATCTCTTTCCCTTAGGGACTGTGCTTTTACAGCACAATATTTGTGACAGGGAAGGCATGGATTGATGTTGTCAACATCCTGACTGGAACAGAACGACCTAATGGGAAGGTAAACCTTGATTCTACCCACAGCAATTAAAAAAACCAAAAACACCACAACAACTCTTTCATGAAAGCCATCTTTTTCTTCTGAAGGTATCTGAGTCTTCTTTCTATTTTCAAGCAAAATGGAATTTTCTTTAAGAGACAAGGAAGATTGCAGCAAAACCCCTAAACCACTGGAATGAGAAAGACAAGACTCAAGACAATTCACTGCAACAGAATCACTTACAATGCATAAGCAAAGGAATAAAAAAAGCTCTGCATTTTTTAGAAGTTATACTCTGTAGCCAAACTCAGCAATAAATAACTTTCCTAAATTCCTCAGTGTCTATCAAATCTGCTGTAGGATTAGAATATTACATGTTCACAGGTATCAGGATTCAAAGTCTAGAATTCAAATATAAAGCAGTAAAAAAAATTTGGAATACTAAAAAATGGAAAAGTTTGCCCGAATAAGATTACCGGAATGTTATGGTCTACTGAACTGCAAGGCAGTCATTACAGACACAACCAACTACACAGAGAAAAAAATACAAAGAAAGTGCGGTAGTTCTTTTTTGTTTCAGCTAGAACACTAGAATTGGAATATTATTACAGTGTATTTCACTTTGATACGTAATGTTTAACAGTAAATCCATATTTTTGAGTTCTATTTTATTGCCTTCACTGAAAGCATGCAGCCCACTGGAATTTTGTTTTGCCTTTCCTTACATAAGTATTATACTCTAAGACATGCAATATAAAGGAAAGAATCCTAGTCTAGTGATGCAACAAAAATATCATGCCCATATTTTCTCCTCACATTACTGCCATTAAGGTAGCAAAACAATGTTGATTTTGACTGTTTAGGGAACCCCTTGATTCAGAGGTATGAATAGAAATAAGATTTGAACCAGCAAAAGAATACGAACACTAATAAATGGATCAGCACTAAGGTATCAGTTTCCTCATATTCCAATGTAAAGTCAATGGCATGAGCATATCACCTGTTCCTTGTCCATTTCTGCTATTTGATTGAAAAGATCTTCACAAAGTCTTGGAATTATTCCTCGGTCTTCATCAAATCCCATCATCCTGTGGTTACAAAAATCCTGCTGGTTTAGCTTTGTAACTCTCCATAGATAGTTTAATATTAACTGTACAGCTCTAAAGTTGCCACGCCATACGCTTCTAAATTAAACAACAATAAGCATCAGAAATAAACCTTATCTAACTCGGTGCTTGTATAAGTGTGGAGTTGGACAAGATGATATTCAGAGGTATTTTCTATTTCATCCATTGAGAAATGGGTTGAAAACCCAAGTAAAATAAAGACTCTACAGCAGCTGAAGAGTATGCTGTACTATTAACACTAAACCTATAGATGTTTAATATCTTAACAGGCCTGCAATTTACATTCTCTGCAGACTTCCATTGTAACCTAAGCCCATCTCCAGCTCCGGTGCAGTTTTTCCTGTTGAGTTCTGCCACAGCAGAACACCAGTGCACCGGACTAATCCACCTACAGTCTAGAGACACACAGCTGCACAGCAGGAATTTGTTGTGTAAACTCGACCAGAGGACCCTGATACTAATTTCAGCCTTGTTCAAAACACAAAAGGGTGAAGGTAAGTCATTGTTTAAGTGAAAGAAAAAAATCTGAACAAAAACCCAACACACCTACAGACAGGATAACAGTTGCAATTTGGAGTTCATCTTTCTTTTAGGCCAAGGTGAAAACAACAGTATAAGTAAAAACTGAGTTCATCCACTTAAAAGAGAACTTATTTCTGTGTAAATTCTATATTTATTGTAAATTGAACAGAAACATTTCTGATCCTCAATTACCTTTATTAAAAGTCTACAGCACCTGATAGGAATTATAAAACTCATAAACTAATTTTAATAGATGCATGGTTGGAAACCAAACAGCTCACTAGGTGTTCTACTTCAAAATATAAATAAGATATACACAAGTGGCTATAAACCCTAAAAATCTTACTTATCTGGGATTATTTTGTGCAAAGATTTGATTTCAAATAAGCAGTGCCACAAACACCTGGATTTATTTAAAGTTCTGAAGCATCTGGACCATAATTATAATGTCTTCTCCAAAAAACATGCTATATTTTACTATGTCACTTCATGCACAAAATAGCAAACAGTGGGGAAAAACAGCACCGGGAGAGTTTGAGAAGCTCTCTGCATTAATAAAGGTTTTCCTTCACTAAAATTGCTGAAAAGTTTTTATTTTCTTCATTAAAAGTAGAAAGAAGTCAGAGTCAGATACATAAAAATATTCAAAAGTTACCTTTTGCTTAATTGCTTTAAATATTGGTTTAATTATTTTTAAAATACACAATAACATTTTGACACAATTCAATCACTCTGAAATCTGCTCCATACAATCTCTTTCATAACTTAACATTGCGTAACAATTGAATTTTAACAATTATTTTACAGAATTTTAACCATTATTATCAGCAACTTACGTGTACGATTTTCCAGAGCCAGTCTGCCCATAGGCAAAAAGACAAGCGTTGTATCCCTCAAAAGCTCTTTCGAGGAGTGGCACTGCCAAAGTTTTATAAATCATTGCTTGGTTTGCAAAATCAGGATGAGTCTTGTCAAAAGACCAGAAGGAGAAGTCGTAACTGAAGCTGTAAACTTGGTTTGTGGATGGATTTCGTACAATTGTCTCTGAACCACTCATGGAGATTACAGGGAATGAGTTTTCAGTTTTCTCTCTGAATGGAAAGGGTGGGAAATAAAAATAAGCTACATGCTTTAAATTAGTAACTTCAATCTACTACCTAATGGAAAATAAAAAGATCAGTGACCATTGTTAAAAATACCTGTTTGAGGAAAGGTATTAAGGCTCAAAACACTTCTGTTAATGAATATGTAAAAAATAGACCCAAACACCTATAAAGTCAATTCAGTGTCTTAATAAAATCTTCATCTCGGTGTTGCATGAAGTATAATACATACTTGGAAACTAGCTGATATCCTTATTGGGGCAATGATTAAATAACTCAAAAATGCAAAGTAGAAATCAACATACACTGTTAGCACCAGAAATAAGTCCAGGATACAAACCTGTTACTGAAGGGCCGCACCCGCACAGCTACAATCACTTTGCTGTTTTTCACTTTGAAAACATCTTCCCCAGTACTGCTGCTCTCAGCTAAAGTTTCTGTGTTCACTTTTGCTTCTGAACCTGTACTCACGGGAAGAGAGCTGGAGACACTAGGGAGTCTTTTAGCTAAAATTTGCAGATGAGGTGCTCGTTCATTTGAGGCTGGCTTGAGGGATGGCTGATCTTGAGAAGCGCTGTTCTTTGATGTCAGTGTAAATCTTTCTGTTAAAACTTTTGCTGGTGTCCTTGGTCTTTCCAAGCTGCTATGTTTTATCATCAAGTGCTGTACCCTTTGCTTTCCAGCTAACTTATTTATATTGCCTTTTTCATTCAGTTGTTCTCCTGATAGCCCATTAGTACATTTTGAGGTAACTAACCCTTCTGATTTAGGAGTTTCATTTTGAAACTTTGTGTCAGCAGTGCTTGTCTTATCTTTTAAGCACTTGGAGATAGCATTTTCGTAGACATCACCAACTAAACCAAAGGAATCCTTGCTGTTCAGGTTATGCTGTGACTTGGTATTTGACTGACTCTCAGTTAACTTCAAGTTTGGTTTAACACCATCTGTACCCTTAATATTCTGCGGAAGTCTAATCTTGTCATTTCTTTGTGCATCAAAGTCATCATTTTCTTTTCTAGGCACAACATTCTGATTAATTTTACTCCTCTCTGTGGAGCCAGCCCTCAGACGCCTCTGCAGAGTAAGTCTTTTCTCTGTTTGTAGCTCTTCTGTGCCCTGTGTTGTGTCACTACCAGACACAGATTTTTTGCTTGCTCCAGTTCTCCTCTGGAGTGTTAATCTGCCTTCAAGTTTAAAAGTAGTTGATGCATCACTCACTTTTTCACACGCTGAAATCACATAGGTCCTATTTACTTCCTCAGTCTTATTCTGAGGACAGGAAGGGAGACTATCCTTTTCTCCCAACACCTGTGACCTCAGCTGCTGCCCAGATGCTTTGCTGCTGGCCTGGGTATTGTGCGAGGAAGGCTTCTGCAAAGTGGCCGTGCATCGTGTCCCAGCGGGGCTCCTGGCAGGAACTGTGTAAATAGGCATCTTGTCTTCCAGCAAATTAAAACGCAAGTGTTAACAAGTACAGCACCTTTCCTAAAGGATTATTTCTAGTTGCTGCTTCGTGAGGTATCTGGGGAGACAAAGCAAATTTTTTTTTACTATGCTCAGGTCCAGTGTGAGTTACGCTTTGGTGCATGGGGATCTCCTTATATATACTGCAGTACATGTTCCCAAACATTAAGAACACTTAGTATCCTGTTTCAGCTCCAGTATTTTAAAAGAAGTAATTATTTTATATTTGAATGACTACTGTTTGACAACTACAACAGGTTATTTGACTTGATTTATTGAGTTCTATGATTTGTTTCAGAAAGTAAACCAACTATCACAAAGAAGGACCAGTTGGTAAAAAGAACAATATAACTATTTAGCAACAAAGATGACCATGGATATTTCTTCCAAGTGATCTACCGTGATTTCCAAAGTAAAGAAAATCCAGATTGTGCCTCCATTCACTCACACCTATTTACACTCTTAGTGTTTCACAGGCAACAGACTCCAATAGAACAACAAATTTAGCCTTGAATAGGAAGTCTGTGAACACGGGAAGCAAATTTTTTTCAGGATTTTGATATGCAATATATAACCCAGTATCAGAATAGGACAGTTAATAAAGATGACTATTAATAGTACCTTTAGATGTTATTTTAGCTCACTCTAGTACATAGACACATAGTAAAACAAGAGATACCTAGCGTAGGGGAAAAAAGAAAACTGTAAAACATATTACCTGTCCTTTCAACATGTAAATATTTCAAAAGTTCTTTATACGTAATCTGTTGATGAAAGTATGTTCTTCCCGTTGCATCTGCATGATAGTTATTGGGTTGTAACAGGTTTGGTATCAGTACCCACTGCAGACCTTCCAGTTGCAATTAAGTCACTGTTAAAAGTCAACAACAAGTCACCTGCCTTTGATCCTTCAAAAGCTGCAATATCATTAACAACAGCAGTACACGGTCGGGGTGGGAAAGAAAGCAAGATGAGTGCAAGTGATGTAGAAGAAATCATTTAGCCACCGCTCCAACAGAAGTTTCCTTTAATGCTACACTTTTAAGTTATAGCTTTCAGAATACTCAGACTTTATGCAATTACATCCACTTACACGTCATGACTGCCGTTTCCATAGCTCACAACTTGTGAGGAAAAGATCAACATTTCAGAGCAGTGTATTTATTGCTCAATCCAGTTTGAGACAGGAAGCTACGGTACATGAGTAGTAAAACAGAAACTTTGTGGTTCCCTCTAGCAGTCAGTAAATAGAGAAACATAGATGTAAGCTATGAATGGTCTTAGTGTTTTCTGAAAAGTCCATCCTTTCCATGCAGCTTTAACATAACGCTTGTAACTAGTCCCCTCCTCTTGCCACAGCTGCGCCTTGTGAATAGTCACAAAGTTTTTCTGGAGAAAACTGAAACTCCCCGTTAAAAGTTCCTCCGTTCTATAATAAGGAATGAGGTTCAGCTCGAGAGAATTGAACTCAGAACAGGAAATACGATCGTTCCTCATTTTTAAGGAATTACAACCACTAACTAGAAACGAAACCCAAGCTCTCAAAGCTGGGCGAAAGCGCAGGAGCAACCGGCAGCTCTGTTATGCCTCAGCAAAGCTCCCCTCCCTCCCCGGCCGAGCTCCGGCAGACCCCGCACGGCCGTGAGGCTGTGTCGCGGGCCCGCCCTCGGGAAGAGGNGCGCCCCGCGCCGCCAGGGGGCGCCCGGCGCGCCGGCTGTGGGGCTGAGGCTCGGAGCGGTGACCGGGCAGAGACACCGCGAGGGCTGGGATCCCACCNCAGTTTGAGACAGGAAGCTATGGTACATGAGTAGTAAAACAGAAACTTTGTGGTTCCCTCTAGCAGTCAGTAAATAGAGAAACATAGATGTAAGCTATGAATGGTCTTAGTGTTTTCTGAAAAGTCCATCCTTTCCATGCAGCTTTAACATAACGCTTGTAACTAGTCCCCTCCTCTTGCCACAGCTGCGCCTTGTGAATAGTCACAAAGTTTTTCTGGAGAAAACTGAAACTCCCCGTTAAAAGTTCCTTCGTTCTATAATAAGGAATGAGGTTCAGCTCGAGAGAATTGAACTCAGAACAGGAAATACGATCGTTCCTCATTTTTAAGGAATTACAACCACTAACTAGAAACGAAACCCAAGCTCTCAAAGCTGGGCGAAAGCGCAGGAGCAACCGGCAGCTCTGTTATGCCTCAGCAAAGCTCCCCTCCCTCCCCGGCCGAGCTCCGGCAGACCCCGCACGGCCGTGAGGCTGTGTCGCGGGCCCGCCCTCGGGAAGAGGGCGAAGAAGCAGCAGCAGCAGCACCTCCAGACCCGCCGCCCCGAGCCCCGCGGCTGCCCACAGCAGGGCCCGCGGAGGGGAAGCCCCCGCCGGGATGCGGAAGGGTCCGCCCGGGCCGCCCCTCACCTGAGCGCGCCCCTCCTCAACCGCCGCCCGCCCCGCTGCGCTCCGCTCGGGCCGCGGCGCCGCCCCCGCCCCGTTTGAACGCGCCGGGCGCGCCCGATTGGTTCCGCGAGGCACCGCCCAGTGCCGGCCCCGCGGCAGCGCCCCGCGCCGCCAGGGGGCGCCCGGCGCGCCGGCTGTGGGGCTGAGGCTCGGAGCGGTGACCGGGCAGAGACACCGCGAGGGCTGGGATCCCACCCGGCTCCACCCGCCCCGTACGGCCAACCTCAGCCCTGGCAGCGCGGTAACACCGCACCGCCGTGCACAGCCAGAGCACGGGTGAAAAGGGCAGGAAAAAATGGGTGGGAAACGAATTAGAACTCATGACGCTTAGGCAACGTTGGCATTCCAAGCAGCACCAGGGGAAGAAATAAAAACAGGGTGCTGGAATCAATGGATATATATGCCCATGAAAGACCCACTGATAATAAAATATATTCTATAAAACCATCTAAACCCAGTAACAAGAAAGCTTGCTACAAGGTAACAGAATGAGGTTGCTGATACAATTTTACCTTTACACAGCCTGTATTTGCATTTAGCTACTGAGGCAAACGTGGTGTAGAACTGTTGTTTGATTTCATGATTGATGAACACAATTTATGGAATTTTGGTACAGCAGGGCAGCCATGGGTAGAGGTATCCGCACTTCTAAACATACCAATGACTAAATTTGTCTGGAGGAGTGTTATACAAAAACATTTTATAGGCAGGAGTGGATTACGTCAAATGAGAGAGAAAAATCAACAAATTCCATCTCTAAAGAAGACATCATTTTGACACGATGCCAAACTGAAAATAGCACTAAAAGCATGACAACGGTTTTACACATTGTTGTGAATTATGTTAAGGGGAAAATGTTGTAAACAATGTCAAAGGAATTCAACACCCCTAATCTGTCTTGGGACAGACCCCAGCTCTTGTTTGAACTTGGGTCTACAATTCAAGATTGGTATCAAACAACTCCCACCAAACTGTCTCCTCACATCTACAACATTAGTCCCTGAAGTAAGTGCCCACTAGTGCCACACTCATGTCATCTGTCCTGCTCTAAGACCTACTCTTTTTATTTCTTGTTGAGGGAAAGAAATAAGCTACTAAGCTCTTAACAATTTCTTTGCCACTGAAGTCAATTTATCCCATTGCTTTCCTTTGGCCAAAGAGCAGACATACAATGCACAGGGCTGACATATAACTCCCTGCTAAAAAGGGATGAGGCATCACAGCAGCATGAAAGGTCTGATGAAACTGATTTTTCAAGCCTCAGTCTAAAAAAGGGAGGGGGGGCAGGGGGAAGGAAGTTTCAATTACGACCTAACTCAGACTCAGGATGAGAAATCATACAACACTATTCTAATACACTTTTGACCTCATTTTCCAAAAAAAAAAGGAAGAACATCTGGTGTCAGAGCATGGCAAGTTATGCTTATATAAGTAATTATGACCATTTATACATTAACTATGTTTCATTAGATAAAAACAATTTCTTTTTTCTCTTCACTGAAGTTACACTAATAACAAATTATTTCTCATATTGCAAAGTCCTGGAGCAGAACTTCCAGCTAGTCCACAAGCACTAAAGGAGAAACTAAATTTTCAGTACTGCTTACAAACAAACCTTGCATATATGTTCTTAAGAAACCCCAAGAAAGCATAGTGAGGACTTGGAGAAATATTCCTTCCCAGTGGAAGATTTTATTTAAGCTAACAGATTTTCAGATGTTTGCCGAGGCTAATCTGCCACTAATTTTTTTTTTCCTGCAAGCAAGACCAAAGACCACTGGTTTTGAAAAAGGGTTACAGAGTACTCTTACTAGGTAGTACCATAATTTAAGCACACAATAGCCAGTATTCCAAAATAAAGATGAGATAAAAATGAGACTCCCTAAAAAAAGTACAAATTTCTTCTAAAAATGCAATGTACAAGGCAACATTTCATATTTATTTTAATTATACTTTATTGTAATTACATAACCATAAATATGCCTTTATTACCTCTGAGAATTATTTTTGTTGTGTTTTTTAATAATGTCCATAATATTATCTCCTGTTACAAGGCTATTCTGTAATTGCTTAAGCCTCTGTTGTTCCCTTCTTTTCTGGTCATGCAGATACGGAGAATTAAGCAGCTGTGGGGGAAGAATGGTGCCTGTGGGTTTTACTCTCTTCACAACATCCCAAAAGAGCTTCTTGCTGTTGTTATTAATAAAAGTAATTGCAGTTCCACTGTGACCCAACCTCCCTGCTCTTCCAACCTGAAAAAGTATAAATTCATTTGAAGTTAGCAATGAAAAAATGGAAGTCCTTCAAATAGTCTCAGAAGTTTATGGTTTTGTCATGAAACAGCAAGTAAACCTAAGCAACAGGGCCAAATCTCTATCTCATCCTCTAAGCACAAAAGCTACTTACAATAAACTTCCTTAATTCAGGATATGTAGATATGAAGCTGCAGCTGAAATGCATCTAAAATTGTGACTTGTTTATGGGACACACCGGATGTCCAATATTGATACTGAGATATGAGGTACAGACTACAGGCAAAGGCTTACAGTAGATCTGATCCAAAGAAAGGGTTTTTTAAAAATCTTTATTATAGAGATGCCACATACTTAGACTTTATATCAAGCACAATATTTACCAGCATGGCCACAAAAATGCCCTTACTTTCAACATCCTAGTAACTTTAAACTGTTTACCAATATTATCTAAAATGACTGAACAAATTAGAAAAGAATCTACAAAGACTTTCTATTTAGGAACAGCTAATATGTTCATATTGGTACAGCTTTGATGCTAGGAAAGACCATTTTTATTTACTTAATACATGCTTGAAACTTTAGCAGAAAGATAATTAAAAACAAGAGGGGAGTACTGCCGTTAATAACACAGGGTACTCGAGGGGTTCACGACAGTGGCTAACTTGCAGAGATCCTCCTCATCTGTTCAGAACAAAGTTTACTTCAAAGTCAGATCAGTTCCCTCAAGGCCTTGTTTCAAGTGTCTCTAAGCACAAAGGTCCCATCATCCCTCTGGCCTCTTCCACTGCCTGACTCCCCTCGCTGTGAAAATCCTTTCTCCCTGCTATGAGGCCACAATTTCCCTTGCAGCAAGTTTTGACCATTGGCTCCTGTCCTTTCCCCGGGCATCTTCAAGCTTGGAGAGTCTGGCTCGGTCTCCTCTGTAACTACCCAAATGGAAGAGAGCAATTAAGTCTCTAGTGCAGCCCAAACAAGCCCAGTTCCCTGAGCCTGTCTTCAAGTGTCACATGTGCCAGCCCCCTGACTTCACCTGGACTCCCTCCAGATTGTTGGCTTTTCCCATGGCTGATGTTCTCAGAACTGCACACAGTAGCACTGTGTCTTCCTAATGCCACAAAGAGGGCAAGAATGAGTTCTCCTGACGTGCCAGCTAAACTAGGGCTGGGGACTGTGCATATAAATGCACTCACACGTTCAACTCACAGATCATCTTTTCTAAAGCAGGAAATCCACAGGAAAAAAATATCAGAGGAGATGCTTGACCAGAAAGAGGGGAAGAAATCAAGTTCATGACTGCTTTCCTGACTACTAATGCATATCCCACACTGTGGATAAGCTGCAGCTGCAAGAGGAGTATTTGGCCTTTCTTCACACAATAAAAAAATGGTACACTTTGTTTTCTATAGACACAAAATGATACAAGAGAGTACAAAACAGAAAGAATAATACTGCAAAAGTAAGTGATTTAAAGATACTCTTCTAGGTTTTAGTAACTTATATAGGATATAATAAGAACAGTATTATAGATTTAATTAACGTAAGAGACTTATTGAAGAGATTTCCAGCACCGTTTTTTCATTTCCTATAAAAACAATATTCTGAAGATGCAACTGATACTTCTGTTTACATTTAAATTTAAATTTCCACAGGTGGATGTCATATTTCAATATACTTCTCAAATAAAGCATTAGCAATTTATTTATTAATTTACCTGGTGTACATATTCATCCATACTTGAAGGCATATCAAAATTCACCACCAGTTTGACATTGACAAGGTCAAGCCCTCGTCCAAGGACTCCAGTACTTACTATAACTTCATACTTCTCTTGAAGTAATCCCTGGCAAGGATGAACAAACAAAAATTAATTCTTTTTTCCTTATTTGTACTTTGAACCTCTCCAAGCATAGGAGATAAATAAACCCAGTGGGATTATTCTACTGTAGGAGAGAGAGTGGCTCCCTGTATTCTTGGTTTAAACAGACATATAATTCACAGAGATAACTAAAGAGAGATCAAACCCACAATTTTAATTCCAAAAATCATCAATTACAGTTAAATGCTTATTTGAATTCCCATTTCAAATAATCTGTGAAACAATCTCTGTATTCATCTACATTTAAAATGGGATTATTATCTACAGTTTTGCTTAGTCCCATCTGTCTCTCATCTCCCCCAGCAATATCCCAGGTGTTACTGCAGAAAAGCAGTCAATTACAACTTCAGTCATTCAAATGAAGCCACATTTTTAAAAAAGGCCATTTGAAATCTACCAAAACACCTTTATCTTTAGCAGGCACAAACCTGTAGTATGTCTGTTCTTTCCACTTGAGACTTTTCAGAATGCATAGCTGTGCACTGCAATCCTGTAATCTTATGAACAGCATCACTCAACAGATCTGCTCCTAGTTTACAGTCCACAAACACCAACACTGGAGGCTTGAAGAGCTTCTTATCCTGTAAAATTAAATAGTTTATTTTAAGAGGTATTACAACCATTGGCTACTCAACATCAGCATGGATTCAATTTCTCCTGATCATGAGATGAGAACCTGACAGAGATGTGGAAAGACACAAATCATTTTATAAATTGCTCTTATGAAAAAAATATTAAACTTACATTTAGTATTTCAAACAGTTTTTTCTTTTTAGATGGTTCTTCTATCCACAAGATAATTTGCCGAACATTGGAACATGGCAGATTCTTTTCTCCAACTGTTATTCTTACAAAATTGTGCAGAAGCTGATTTGCCAAGAGCTCAATGCCCACTGGAATCGTGGCTGACACCAGTATGGTTTGATGATCATGAGAGATGTCTTCCAAAATATCCAACACTTGCTGCTGGAAACCCATTTTTAACATGGTATCCACCTAAATGAAAAATATGAGATTTGTACCACATTTTTTCCATGATCAGCAGGATCCTGAACTTGAATTGACAGAAGAACTATAATGTGCATGACTGGCATGTAACAATCCAAATGCAGGAGTATTTACAGTCAGAAAAAAAGTTAAGTGAGAAAATTAAGAACATATGGTTCACACTGGTCTAACAGTATTATCCTGTCAGGTACCTAAATCTTTTGCAGCAGTAGAACATGTGTTGTTTAAACACACTTCAAATTGTGTCAAAAAATAAAACTGTCTCTTAAGAAATACATTGTATTTTTATAACAAACACCCTGTATTTTCAATCAGTCAGACTAGCCACTCACACCTCTCTTCCAAGACCTCTGTATAGGTAATAGAGCTCGGATAAATAAAAACTTACTTCATCCACCACTACAATTTTTATGCCGTGCAGCTGAACAGAACTTTGCTTTAAAATCTCAAGAAGTCTTCCAGGTGTTGCTATTATTACCTAAAAAAAAAAAAAAAGGGGGGGGTGGGAGGGAAAAACCCACAGGAGTAAGAAACTCTATGAAAGGACAGAGGACCATCCTAGAAAAACTATAAAATTCCAGCACATAGATAACAATGGCAGTAATTAGTGAAATTATTTGCATTCAAGTAAGTCATAAAACTTTTAGAAAACTTATAAATTATGAAGCCTTAAAAGGAAATGAACCTTTTAAAGCTCTAATGGAGGTGTCTAAGTTACAAGCAATAAAATCTGCATGAAAAACAAACTACTTTTTGCTGTCAATTACAATTTCTTGTCTAAAATACTGGCATATTTCAGACTTTGAAATCAGCAATATCACACATGAAATGTTTTAATAGAAAACAAAAAAAAGCTATTAGATGTTTAATCAGAAGTCAAAATGTTTTTTAAAAACTGTAAAATTTTCAGGAGGTAAAAAATGTTTCAGTAGTATAGACTTAGGAGAAACTTCGTGTGTTCGTATGTGTCACCAGTAACATTTTTCTTTTCTATGAATGTGATGACAACGTGGCTCCCCACGCTCAGTCAGCGCTCACCTTCACACTCTGCTTGAGCCGGTGCAGCTGTGGGGGCAGGGGCAAACCTCCCACCAGCAGAACTGTCCTCATGTTGGGTAACCCAGCCATCAGCTCCTTCGCCTGTCTCTCTATCTGAATTGCCAACTCTCTTGTTGGTGCCAAAATAAGAGCAGATGGAGTTTCTGTCTAGAAAGGAGACAAAAAATCTGATTAATATGGAATTGCTTTATTATTTAGATAATAAGCTTTCAAATTTCCCAAAGTAATCTTTTACATTAAAAATGAGAACTATTTTAAATAGCAAAATAAAATTACTTCTTGATATATACATTAACTTGTCCAGTACTCTGAAGATGAAGAATTGGAAAGATTGTGTACAGACATATATTTCACTGAGGTTTCAATTTTGTGCATGTTATTATAAACATATATCTGTCTTGCAGACTTTAATGATAATCAGAGGAACTATTGGAGTGTAATACACATTTTCTTACATACTTCTACATAATGCTTTCATTCTTAAAACCAATGCTGTAGTACTTCGAAGCATGAAAGAGTTACTTAAATAATCTTTCAATTATTCATTTGAAAAAGTTTACACACATTTGTGCGTATATACACATATCTATAAAGGTATCTAAACAGTGCAAAACATCACTAGAATCAGGTCCAGAATTCTCTGATATATTTTTATGCATCTTTTTGTGTTGCCCTGGGTTTTTGTAAGCCTTCTGTTTTTAACCTTAGAGTCAGATTCTTTTCACACAGATTCATGTAAATAATAGCCAATGTTTACTTAACGGTATTTTCTGTTTTTCATTCCTTTTGTGATAAGACAACTTTGATGAGCACCTTTCTTCTCCAGTGGGATTGAGAAGGAAGTGACATGCTCTCCAATCCCTTGTGGAGTTGGGACGTGTATAAAAATGAGATAATGTAAATAAATCAATGCCATTTCCTCCTTTCTGCTGAACCTGGCAGGTGTAAGAGCGTCTTTATTGCGTCTCCCCGGACACATTTTTGAATACAACCACTAAAGCAAAAAACAATTCTGAACCACACACAAGGTACAGAATACTATCTGCCATTGCTTCTAATCATACGTTCATGTCTTTACAAAGCAGAAGTTTTCTTAATTCTTTTTCCCACATTACCAAAGGGGAGACTGTGTAACTAGAGGATTTCAGAAGTTTTATTACCCCAAATTCCTGTAGTTATTTGACAGTCAACCAAATATATTCCAAAAGAAATTACTCTGTGAAATTATGCAAATGCCAACAACTCTCTTTGAGCCATTTGATATATGAAGATACAGGAAGAACTTACAGAGGGCCTGGAATTACTTTCACTTTCTATTTTAAGTCATTTAGGAAGTTTACCACAGAATTTCATTAACTTTTTCAACAAGGAGGAACTATGTAATAGGTAATATTGATAGAGTTGCTTCATCTCCTGACCCAAGTGAAAAAAACATTCAATTTCATCAAAAATAATCAGCACCTCCCCCCTCCAAGAACCAAATGCTTTATCAATCAAAAGTCAAATAAGTCATTGAATGTTACTGAAAACCACTGCAATCATATTCTCCACTACATTGGGAATCCAAGAGAGAAATTTGCAAATTGCTTTCCCGAACCATCCAAAGTTTCATTACCTCTTTCAAAACCTTCATAATAACAGGAAGCAGGAAAGCTGCTGTTTTTCCAGAGCCCGTGTCAGCACTAGCCAGAATATCCCTCCCTAATAGTCCAACTGGGATCATTTGCATTTGGATGGGAGTCGGGACTTCATAGCCAGAATTCTTTAAATTATTGTTTAAAGTTTCAGGAAAACCACAGTGTTCAAACTCCACAATAGGTCTTGGTACTTGCTGGCCCTGGACAGAAATACCCAGTTGGAGTTTAAGGTTCTCAACCTGCTCATCTTGCAAACCTAAAATAAAGGAATGATCTTTGTAGAAATAAGGTGCATTAAGCAGGTGAGCTTCTGCTTGAGAATCTGTGGGTTGATCAGATGTTAGCTGCTTTTCCTTTGCTTCAGTTTGTAGAAGGTGTTTGGCTTTACATTCCAAACTACAAACATCTTCATCTGTTTTATCGCAGATATACTCCCCGTAGCGGCCACACACAACACACACAGGTTCTCCAGGCTCTGCCCAGCGCTGGGATTTGCTGAAGGATTTTATGGGTTCTTCCAAAGAGCCACCTTCATCAGTATTTTGACTGTCCTTTCCCAATGGTGTATTAGCAACACCAAGGTCTGCAGCTGCAGGTTCTGTGTGTTCTTGTACAATTTCACTCAAATTATATTTTGAAGCAGAAGTTTCTGTTCCAACTGACTTACAGTCCTGGAACTCAGTGGTCTCCTCTAACAAAGATCCTCCAGAAGACAGTTTATGTTTCTTAGCTGTACAATTTTTGTCCTCATCAGCAGTCCTCTTGACTTTAACAGATCGTGGTAAAAACATGCTTCAGTACACTAGAAAGAAAATGGTTACAGTTTTTAGAAGCTACTGCTATTGGAAAAGGTACATTTTACTGTTACCACCAAAAAAAAAAAAAACGTCTAGCAAATATTGGCAAACACAGAACCCACCTCTCAATCCCCGAAAAGATCTAGAAACTGCCTTGTTTAAAAATTATCTTGATCTTAACAATGTTGATGCAATGCCAAGAAGTATTTTAAAGTAACAGTGGAAGCATGGAACAATATAGACATACATCTACAGTTAGTTGTCAGTACTACGCCTTTGCAGCTGAGTAAAAACGTCGCTTTTCACTGTGGAAATTTATCCATTTTGAGAGTCAGTTGTATTTAAATCCTTGGAGAGTTCCTATTTCTAAGATGAAACCAGATGCAAGCATTCTTCTAAGCTACGGAAAAAAACCCCAATCAACCTAAACCAAATAAACCAACCAATTTTGTAAAGGATGTCAAATTCAATACAGGACCCATCCAAGATCACATTTTTGCTACTCTTTTTGAGGTCCACTTAAAATCATAAAGCTGCAAACTTTTGAGATCTGCTTAGAGTCCAGCTCTTCTTGATCAAGATATCCAAAAATAAGCAAAGACTCACATTATCAATTTGCCAAATATATACGGTAATACAAGGAAGACAAATTAAGTGTTCAAAAATACCATAACTTCTGTATTCTGAAACTTTCAGTATTTGTCTCTGAAAGCATCAGATATGCTCACCAATCGTTTGCTATCGTACAATCAGTTAAAAAACTACACAAAATACCGCAATTTTATTCTGAATAAATTGCACTGTGTCTACCAGTCTCTACAAACGTCTTCTTACACTAGTGTTTATAAGATACACCAAGCTATGTCTGTGTGTACAGACAGCTGTGTTTGTCCAGCTGGGAGCAATCCCGAGGACGCGGCAGCAGCGCCGGCCCGCAGAGCTCCGCGGGTGCCGGGGGCCGCTGCTCCCCCGCGCTCCCGGACCAGAAGCCAAATCTCAACATTTAATTTTTCGCGCCTAATGAGAATCTCCCACAACAAACCTCTCCGCAAACTCGGCAACCTCTCGGGCGAGGGGAGCGCTCACGCAGAGTGCCAGGCTTACGGAGACGCTGCTGGACAGGGACCCGCGGGCAGCCAGGCAGCCTTTCCCAGCCCTGCTCTCCGGCAAGAGCCCCCCCTACCCCACGGGAGAACAAGGCGGCGCGGGGGCCTCTTCTGCCCGACAACCGCGGCCACCGCCCAGCCCGCCCCGCCGCCGCGGGCGCTGTCCGGCCTCGGACCCCCCCGCTTCACGAACCGCTGCCGCCGGGCCGCGCACCGCCTCCCGCACAAAATGGCGGCGGCCGCACGGGGCCGTTCCCGCCCACAGCCCCTG
>VYXC01008613.1:18560-59096 GCA_013397175.1 Platysteira castanea | reverse complement strand
AATCATCATGGCATCACTATATGATCATGCTTCCTGTTTGTGTAGTGCCAAATCTGTCTAGAGATTTAAAAGCAGACTGTCATATTTGAAAGTGTAAGACATTTGAAGTAGTCTGCAGGTCTGACTTTTGTAACAGAACAAAGTACAGGTGATTATACGCTAATTTTACATAGAGTAATTCCAACAGTTTCCAGCAACCAATATATGAGTGGCTCATGATATGTCACAATGATGGATTTGAACACTCAATTAAATTAACTGTTTTCATTAATATGATGAAGTTTCAACTCCCCCTTGGGTTTAAAAAAGTTCTTGTTGTGTGATAAACCTCAAAGCACCCTTCAACAGGTAGAATTTAACCTAAACCTGATTCGTGGCTTATACACTTATTTTAAATAAGTTACCTCAGTGCTGTTACTTTCAAATCAAGAACGCTTGCCATTCAACATGATGCTTCATAACTTAAAAAAACTTCACCTATTTTGAAGGTTGTCATTTAACATACATAAAAAACCACCCCAAAACAGCAAAAAAACATTTTCACACTGTTCATTGCAGGCTTCATTTCAGCTTCAATATTATTCACATTCTAATGAATACTGCAATGAATCCCAAAAGGGTAATATGTGCGTTTCAGGTGATGTGATGTGAACTGAAATAAATTATGCAGAAGCCAAAGTAATTGGAACCACTTTCTAGAAACTCACAGTTCAAGGCTGGGATATTTGTAATTCTAAAGACACCATGTTATGGCTGCTCAGCCCATCTGACATGAGAGGAAGGTTAGGGAGTCTTAAGAGCAGAATGTTAAATAGGAGCAAGGTAAAAGCACAGAACAAGGAGCTACAAGTTGTAAATAGTTTTCATCAATATTTTGTTATGTGACTATCTAATTTTCACATCTCAGTTCAGCCAGTAATATCTTTCACGTATTTAATGAAGATTCACTTAATTACTGAACTTCTTGTTTTTAAAAATTATTTACAATTTCAGAACTTTAGGTAATTTAAAGATTTTATGATCACTTAATCAGAAATTAATATGTTCATTATTAATCAGAAATTAATAATTAGAAATTATTTATTCAGTCAAAAACATGCCTTTAGTCTGCTTATGACCATACAAAAAAGGTCTTTAACCAGCTTAGGAAGCACAAGGAAAACACAGAGTATCAGTAAGACTTATTAATTTTCTTACACATCTCTCACATGCCCAAGTGAGTGGGAAGAGGCACTGATTCTAATTATCAGGTCAGGCAGCAACATCATTTCTGAAAACTTCCTAGGAGAGGACTGGAGACCAGAAGAATGCTGAAGTGTTTTGCTGCAAATGATCAAACACAGACATGATGCTTGATAGATCCTCTTTCAAAGTAATTAATGAGGACGGTAGGCAGTTTTCGGGACAATCTCTAATTGTAGGCTAAACTTAGCAGAGTACTCTTATGAGGATTAATTGCTTAATGTCTGTAAAAGGTTTTAAGCAGAGAGTCATATAAATACTGTGGCGTTATTTTTTTAATAGAAAAAGGACGAGTCACATTTTCATTTTTCTTTGCCATAGGCAGCTACAGAACACCTGCTTTCCTTACAAAAATATGAATAGATGAGAGTTATGAGATCAAAACCGTAACATGGTGAAAAACTAGAGCTGTCTTTTTCTGTATATGGCACATAATTCATGTTTGGATCTCATTGCCACAAGTCATTGCAGAGATAAAAAACAGATTAAAACAAATGAGTTTACATATTTTTGCTGTTTTTTTCTGTAGTAATTAATATGACAGTCCTCAAAATTACAGTCACCAAGTTACAGATTCTTTAAAATATCAGATTATCTGAAAAGAAATCATCAATATTTACATACTTGACAGGACTATGTCAAGCATGTCAAAATAATTCCCAGCAACTGAGATATCAAAAATTACTTCCTAATATGGAACCAAAGCCTTCATAATAAACGAGAACTGTTGCAGCTGTCTAAAGAAAATAAAAATATATCAGGGCTTTTATCAAAGCACTTCATTATATAAGATCATGACCAATTACCCATGATCAAATCAAACTTCCTTTTTAAGGGAAAAACCTTATGCAAAACCATGGACATTTTATTTTTAACCTGATAGGGAAGTAATAACAGAACATATTGTTTGAGTGCTGGCCTACATCCCCACTGAATGTCTTTGATGGTGTAAACCTCTAAAAATTAAGATACAACAGTAAAGGAAACTCACTGCCCAACTACTTCATAGCTCAGCTGAATGGGGGTGCCAGAACTCTCGTGGCAAGGTGTGGGGTGCTGTACCAGCTTTCCCAGGAGAGCAGCAGGGCAGAAAACCTAACTACTTTTAAGCTCAGCCTTCAAAAATTTTGACAGGACTTTTTAATGTGATCCAGAATCCTTTGCTATTTCAGCAGCTGAGTATTAGAGGAGGCATGATCTTTCTCGTTATAGCCAGATAGGTGAAATCCTAATGAAACACTGAACACCAATCTTGTGAAAATAGGGGTTTTTTTCAACACTTTGTTATTTTAAAGATGACTAAATGTAGAAGAGCGCCTCAGAGCCCTTATGAAAGAGGACCATCCAGCGATCCATACACATGACAGAGAATATAATTTAGGACAATCATTATTACAAGCGGTAAAGAAACACATAAATTTGTTTCTTAATCTAAAGTTACTTAAAGTACTTTTACTGTATTATCACATCATTTTAGAGTATAACATCCCACTGGAAACAGATTGTTACTGAAATTACTTCTCTCCTGTTATACTTAAGGTGTCACTCGTTAAAATGAACTAAATTGTTATCATAGTGCTGAAAAAGCAATATAAAGAATTTTTAACATGGCCAAGTACTTCAATTTTCTCTGCCACAGGAAGGCAGTCAAAGTCACAATTTCTTTGTTTCATATGTGATTTTGTCAATTTTTCTAGTCACGCTTGCTTCAAGGATTCTGTAATCCATAGGCAGGTGGTTTTCTGTGAATTGCTGTAAAAGTGCCTGTCCCAGTACCAAGGAGCTAATGCTTCTGAGGGGCAGCATTACTCCACAGCTGCTACTGTCAACCTCAAGTTCATCTGTTAACACTTATGTGTCATTATTAAAAGGCTTGACAGAGAATCACATAAAATTTCCCAGTGTCTTGATGAAAAAATAGCACAGGCAAGGAGATCTGAATGAAGACACTGGGAGTGAAGAAATGAAGAAACCTTTAGAAGGTACTGTAGGAAATGATACAAACAGACAACTCCTCTTTCTTACTTTATCGTCTAAAGGCATTGTGATGAGCCAAGGCAGTGGACAGACCTTGAAAAGACTTCAGCTCCGACCACAGGTTTCTTGCTGAAAGACCTTGAGCAAGGCAACTTCTTCAGGTCATTGTAGTCTGTTGTTTGTCTACCCATGGGTTGTTTCCACAACCATAATCTTTCCTAGGTCAGTAAAACAATATGGGGATCGTTCCTCAGGTCTCAGTTCCACTACATGGGATACATATCAAAAGGGGAAATTACAAAATATTTTTATAATACTGTTGTTAAAAAGTGTTCTCAGCACACACAAAGCCACCTCTATTTGAAGAAAAATGTTTGGAATATTTTGGTTTTACTTTAATTCAAAATCAGAGAATAACTTAGAAGACATATTAAAAGGTAAATAAAAATATAGAAGCCACCATGATTAAACTTTTTACGACGTAAATTTCTTTACATGTCTTCATTCAAAATTTAGAAGAAATTTAGATACCATTAATTAAAAGGAAGAGGAAGACAAGAAAGAATTGCTATCCTTCTAGTCCACTGGATGGATCCTGCTTACAGAAAAAAAGACCAAGTCTCACCTCGGTTTTATTGTAAGTCATATTCTTCAAACTTCCATTACTGAGGCAAATATCCTAGCTGTCAGCACATAATGAAGCTGGCACCACTTTCTCTTCCTCCCTGGCTTTGTGAAAGACTCCTAAGTTACATCATGGCTTAAAGCCCAGTTCCATTAAAAATAAAGAATAAAGAACCCTAAATAAGAACTGGAAGTTAAATTACTTTTTTTTGATTCAGGGTCTCATTTCTGAGAAACCTCCACAAAGAGGTTTTTTATCATTTTTAAAGACAATTTTTTCATTTTTTTTCTTTTTTTTAAACGTCAGCAACTGGCCTGAAAAGAGTCCCTAAAAATCATCAAAAAATCAGTTTGAGGTATAGAAAAGTGATGCTGGTCTAGGACCTAAGCTGTATAAATAATTATTATTATATTCAAATTAGGTATCAATGTTTTTAAAAGCTTTTTTTTTAAGTTTTAAAAATATTTTAAATATATTTCAAGAAGAAAAAGAAGAGTGTTTTGAATGATTTTTAAAATTTTTTTTTTTTCAAAGTAATTTTTTTGTTTAGGTTTATTTATAGTAAAATCAAAGGATATCGTAAATGAAAAAATGAAATTTTAAAATGTAAGCTTTCCTTTCTGGAAGGCAGAGATCAACTGAAATGATTGATAAATTTTACACTACTTTTAGTTGACAGTTTCTAAAAATAGCAATTAAACTTACACTTTTTTAGTGCAAGAAATTGACCTGGAAAATCTAACATCTTTTGCCATTTCTTGTCTCCTGCCCATCCCAGGTGATTTTGAAAATCCACTCTGAGGAATGCAAGGGAAAAAGAGGAAACATTCCTAAGACAGATGAATTTTTGCCAAAATGGCAACTACTTTAAAGGTTTTGACAATGGAATTACCTCAGAAAATCCAGAAGAGAAAAGGGAAATACAGCAGAAGGCATGAAGGTTTTCCACATACATATCATGTCTGTGCATCTGGTATATACATCAATACGCAGAATGGAAGTGGACTGCAAACTTTCACCCCAAATCAGGGAAACCTGAAATATATTCACAGACATTATACGCAAAGCTCATCAGAATTTAAGAAAAGCCATGCTTAAATTTCATTTTAAAAGAAAAAACCACTTTGGCAGTTAATGAGAAAGAAGGTTAAGGTCCAACTTAAATTTTTAACCTTATTTTCTTATGCTTTCTGATGTCACCTCCCATAGCAAACAGAAGGTTAAATACAATCTTTTCCTCTGAGCAGGACAGGATTATTCACAGGAGATGCCAAAGTACAGCTTATGGTAGGAGGTGATCACCTCTGATCTCAGCTGGGCCGTATTGGTGGCTTCCCTCATACAGAGCAAAAGGTAGTGTTCCACACATAGCAAATAAATAAATGAGGCATTATTTGTCTCCTGTCTTTGCTGGTATTAGACTTGTGGCTGCTACTTAACTGAATAGGACTTCATTGATATGGATGGTAAAGGAGAAAAAAATGATAGCATCTCAAGTTGTTGTAGGTCTGACTTTAAATTATAAGATGGCTGATTAATTTTATTGTCGCACAAAAAAGTTTTTATCAGCACAAAAAAACCCTAAAAATAAAACACAGGATACAATCCAAGTTACCTCTGCTCTTAAATTAATATTGCTGTTTCTGCCAAATGGAAGGAGCCTATTTATCAATGTGAAACTTCAACCTCATCTACTATAATAAAAAATGAGCTTTCAATGAAATGTAATGAGATTTCAAAATATACTGAAGTATAAGTACACTGTCCTATTTTGGGATAGCACTTGTTTTGAAAGTCATTCTTTCCCAGGCAATTTAAGTTCTCATTGAATGACAAGGCTGTATCTATCAGCCTTCACAGTCACCATAATATTTGGGCTTTCCTTGTTCTCCTTTACATTCTTTGCATAGATTGAAAAATAAAGCAGAATGATCTTCTCATTTTTAACTGTTAGGGAAATTTTGTTGTACAGATTTTGCTCGTCTCTTCCTTCTGGGACAGGGCTCCTGATGCCAGTTCTCATCAGTTTTGGCACTGAAGAAGTTAGGTGAGTATCCCTGCTGCTGGAAAACATCACCTCTGAAAATCTGGTAGTTTCCAGAATTGCC
Source organism: Platysteira castanea (assembly GCA_013397175.1). Taxonomy (NCBI): domain Eukaryota; kingdom Metazoa; phylum Chordata; class Aves; order Passeriformes; genus Platysteira; species Platysteira castanea. The sequence goes on along the minus strand of VYXC01008613.1, from coordinate 53,144 downwards.
TGTAGGAGGCTCAGAACAATAATCAAGATCCTCCCTGTACTCTGCAGGTTTGGCACAGTGTAACTAACCTAAAGCAAAATACCTCCAAACATGGATATTTGCTCTTCCCTTTCCCAAGTCTTCCCTTTAACAAGAGACAATGTGTAAACAAAAATGCATTTTCTCACTTATTCAAAGCCCAAACACATAATCTCACAAAATTTATGTATTGATTGCAAGCTCCTTTTCAAGTCTTGAAATTTTACAGCAAGCAAATCTTCATGAGTCGAATTATAACATGAGAGCCCTACACAGATAAATATTTTTCCCCAATACATACAGAAAATCAGTACGCTAACCTGTCTAGATTTCAGATTTAAAATCAGTAAAGAAATATGAGAAGCAATATCAAGTTGTCTGCTTTTTTGTGTCCTACAATGCAAAGATCAAGAAGTGAGTTTTTAATTCAGAAAAACAGGAGACAATATATGCTCTTAGTTTTATGAAAAACAAAAAACTAGTCTCATGTCTTCCATTTTCCAGTTCATGTTGTATATTTATATAGAGTTGGAAGAAATATCATATATGTACAAGTACTAAGCGTTTTGTTACTTGTTCAGATGTGACAGATATTTTATCCAATAAATGAAATAGTTATTAGCTGAGACTGAAGGGTATTGAATTACAGATATTGAATATGCTGCACAGTGTCCTCTATTTTTCTCTAAATCTGATGTTCAGAGTTAACCTAAAAATATTTCTTTATCATGAACTGTATAGGAAACAGGTTTCGGCTATGACTTTTCCCTAATTCATAGTAATGCCTCTAGAAAAGCAGACTAAACAGTGTATAATGTATGTCTGAGGAGTTCTGTACAACACCCATTACTAGCAGCCATACGGTGAATAATTCAGACAAGCCACTTTTTTTTTGGTCGACTGACTTTTGTAATGATTTTTACTTCTACACAAATAATAATATAACCTTTGATATCAAGATCTATTGCAAATATTTACTTTGAAGTGGAAGTCTACTTCCTTCTTAGAATTGAGGCCTAACAACAAAAATTGTAGTGCTCTATGACTCAATTCTTCTTCACCTACGAGTCAAGCAAAATTGGGATCTAAGATACATTTGTCATTGTAGTAGTAATAGTGTTGCATTTGTGACATTTTAAGGATACATGCAAGTCAAGATTTGCAGGGAGAGATACTATGTATCTCAGACTAACCCTGCAGAACTGGGGAAAAACCCAAGTTCTTCTTTGGGTCTTGTCTATTCATATTTCCTTGCCTTTTATTCTGTATTTGAAAATGTGTACTAACTTCTGGAAGGATTGCTAAGGAAAATAGTTTTGTGAAGAAGATGTCCTGTGGATTAACAATATTAAGAAGAAAAGGAAGAAACCAAAAAAATTATTTATCTATAACAGGTTCAACCATGTAGTCTGAAAATGTATGAGTTTATAATTGGATCTGTATGTCTGAATTGCCCAAGAAATACGTTAATTCAGCTGTTACTCAAGTCTGAGATGATCAGACTGCTCCTGCTCAAATCTCAAAACTTCCTCTATTCATTTTCTGCACTGCCTGTCCTGGGAGAAAAGGCACAAAACACTGCTCGCTGCTGAAGGTGGGAAAAATATAAGAGCTTTTCTTCTCAAGCAAATTTATGAGGCTCATAGAAGTAACAAATGAGTATCATAGGACAAATGAGTATCATAGGACACTTCAGTGAGTGCCAACATGCCTTTTACAACCTCATCCCTCTGAATATTCTGTTCTCTAGGACAGAGATTAAGAGTCAGACCTAGGACATGAATACATAGCTTTCAGTTGTGCACAAAATGGAAAAAAACCCTTTAACTATATGCAAGGGTGCAATATCTCCCCATTGCATATGGAGAAGAAAGTTGTCCTGTGACTGTGCAGGACTTCACACTCATCATCTCCTCTGCCCTAGCTTTAGGGTCATTACTGGGTACAAAATCAGGGATCACTGCTTAGAAGCAATGCTTCCTATTGTTCAGATTAAGCTCATTAGCACCCTCTTTATTATGTCCTTTGAGTGCAAGGACTGAGAAGGACTAGGTCATCGCTGCTGTCTTCAAAACGGAATGGTACCCAGCTGACAAATCAACCAAGATTCCTGTACCAAAAGAGGAGTTAGTCTGCTGACAGCACAAGGCCCTGTAATTCAGTGGCACCTCTGGAGACAATAGCTCCAAAATCTCTCGTATACACTCTTTTCTACATCGTATATGTATATATTATTTTGTACATTGACCTTGTATTTTGGTGAAAAGGAACACAGACACCCATGTCTCCTCTATCCAGTGGAGAGCAAAGAGACCAGCATAGGGCTCTGCCTCAGAGGAAGTTTATGCTCATTTTGTTGCTTCCCCGATATTATATAGAGAGGAACAGGTAAAAAACATTCCATACACATGCCAGACAGGCAAGTACTGGAGGAGCTTATTTTATTGTTCTACATTACTAAACCTGTCTAAAATTATTGAGAAATATGAAAACTTCCTCTCTTCCTTCTCCCAAGATGATACCCCAAGTACCAACTCTGTCCCTTAATGGGGTGGTGGGCCTCAATTTTATCTACCAGTGCAGCAAACCATATTTCTGGGCATAACTGGGGACTGTGCATGGAATGAGGAATTCTTGCAGGGGCTGATACAGAGCAGGACATCAACTAGAACAGTAGTTTTAAATTCCCTTTCTTCCTACTCACTCACCATATCATTTAAAAAAAAAAATTGTAAATGAAATAAAATGATGGTCAGGACTGTGGGTCCTCTAAAAGCCTTTATTAAAAGTGATCAGCTTAGGTTGGGGGCTTCGGCAGGCTGCGCAGACCCCCCCACTGCTTCCAGCTTCAACATGGGGGAGGAGGAATTTCGACTCTGTCAGTCAAAGCCAGTAGAACCAGGCCTTCTCTCCTCACGGGGAGTGGCCAGGAAGGCCAATTCGGCTTCTTTTCAGAGAGAGGAGGCTCTCGGCAGTGCCTTTTTCTGTTAGGGTGACTGAAAAGAAACCTCCAACGTTGTCTAGGTGGTAGTCTTCTTTCCAACCAGTAACTGGCTTGGTTTTTCTTAAAAGTTTGTTGGCTCATTTTTAACTTGTTGTTTTAGGGGTTTTGTCGTTTTTTTCCCAAGAGTCTTTGGCTTTCGTTTGCATGTTCAGCTCCTTTTCTTTTTTTTTTCCTCTTCTCTCTTCAGGTCAGGGGAGAGGGGGGGAAGGGGAGTGGTTGCTTAGGCAACAGAGGGGGAAGGGTGCATTCCGATCATTGGTATGCATTGATAAGAGGGTAATTACTGCCTTTATGTAATTTACAAGTGGGGGTTTTTACAACAACAGTTGCAGCAACTACAGGCATAAGGGGTAATATAACATTCAGGTAACAAATTATAAACTACAATGAAGTACAAAATAAATGCATAACTGCTAAATTGAATTCTTATTCATAACAGTAAATTTCCAGTTATCTAACAACTCTGACACCAAGATTTTTAACGTTATTCCTGTAAGTCTCTAAATACACACACACCCCCACCATTGAAGTATTCTGCTGAGGTGAACAGTAAGCAGAGAGAAATCGTGCTGGGGTTTAAAAAAATCTTAAGAAGAGTGGTGAGGAAAAGCCTAGGAAAATCTCAAAGTCACACCAGAAGTTTTCTGTACAAATTACCAGCTGACCGTATCACATAATACATTTACCATTGTTATGTTTTCTTCATTTCCCAAGAAATATCATAGGTCTTGGTATTCAGCACAGAGTGAGAAGAAAAGAGAAGTAAATGTCAATTATTAAACCAAAAAATAAGAACAGAAAAAGAAAGTTGCACTTTTTTCTTATTTCTATCTTTCAAGTTCTCCATTATGCTGTCTTTCTTTTTATTCTCTGTTTAGACGGTGCTCTCACACAGACTCCATACGTGTATGCAGATAATGATAAGTAGTGCACTGTCAATGTTTGGGACAGACTGGAGGAACACTACTGTGGCTATGAGTTTGACTTTGTAAAAACTTTCATTCTTAAAGGACTTAAGGACAAAGATAACAAACTTACAGAACACTAAACTAGATTTTGTAACATTCATTTTAAAATATGTGTTAATGTAATATCTATCTAGATGAGATATTTGCAGTCAGCAGTCATTTACTTTATATGTTATAGTATATAATGGTAAAGAAATACAACACTTCTAGTCATTATCAGACTCGGCTATTCTCCCTGTTAATGAAGGAAATCCATTAATTTCTATAGAAAAATACAAACCTTGGTTATATTTGATATTTCCCTTAACCTTCAGAGAGCAAAGTGTAAAATCATCAGTATACAAAAATTTATCAGGATATTAAAGTAATGAAATTCATATAGCAAAATAATGAAAGCCCATAGCATGTCTAATTAGCATTACAAACAAAAACCTTGTTTTATAAATCTTGTTATATAAACTTGAAGTGGGTCGGTTCACAAGGGGTTAACTATTTTTGAGTGGTTCCATAAAGCTGTCAATATTTAAATCAATGGATTGATTGGCTCTAATAAGTTTCGGAGGAAGTGACCGCAGCCTTTAGCAGCAGCATCACTTCCTTAGCTCCATTTCTCTCCGAAGAAACCTGACAAACAGGAGGAGGAGGGGTGGCCCCCCCACCCCCCTGCGCTTATCAGCAGCAGCAAAACACAGAGCAGCAGTAACCTTGGGATGGACTGCTGGAATTTTCAACTAAAACTTCAGGCTGGGGTTAACCCATGACAAAACTATAGCTGTTTATTAGGACCTCAGAGTAATCAAAGTGCAGCTTACTTTATGACAACTTGAAAATGAGATGTTAGCCACAGTTAACAAAAAAGAGATGATCAAACAAAACTATTTCATTTCTTCAAAGACTTCTGCAAAATACATGGATTTAAACCATGCCCTAGTTTAGGTATTTTTCAATACAGGCAACTGAAACCAACAAGAGGTCATGACTGACCACTTGTAAACTTTATAACTCTCTGCTGCCATGGCTGCTTTTTGGGGCAGAAACACCCATTTATGAGTGTTGATATGTGCATGCCCATATGCAGTGATGGGAGTAGGTGTCTGAAAATCAAAACCCTCACTATTCTGAAGATTAGTGCTATCTTGATTTTGAGACAGGCTTTGAAATAAAGTGTACATAAATACCAGGAAAGCCCAATTCATACATCTTTTATTTGTTAATGCACTTAATATTATTTTCACTTACTAGGCCAGTAGCAAATTCCCTATCACGGCACTCTGTCACTACAATACTATTTAATTTTGATGATTAAATAATTTGTAATTTAAAAATTCACTCAAATTTAACAGCCAAAGAGTACTTTGATGATGTGTAGGCAGCCACTCAAATAACCATTTTGCCCAGAGCTTCTGCTGAATGTGTACACTGGAACTATATTCAAAACCTGGAGGAATATCAACAAGAAGAGCTGCACTGGGGACAGATATCTGTGCTTGCTGAGCACAGCAATGTGCAGTGAGTGGGTAAAGACTCCCTCAGAAGGTGTCTCAGCTATGAGTAAGAACCAGTGCTGCATCTTCAGGAGCACAAAGGAAATAATGCAGTCTCTAAGTGACAAAAGACCATTTTTTAATATTGCAGCTGCTTCTTAGTGGGTAGTCCTCTGCAGGTCCCTGTTTTGAAGTGACAAAATTGCTTAGTTTATATTAATTTCTATTATGTTCAAACCTGTGCAAGAATCTTTGGTAAGGCAATAAGGAGTTCTCTATTTCTTAGGACTTTTCCATTCATATGTATTAAGATGCTAAAGACACGTGAAGTAGCTTGTTCTTCTATTAGTTATTCTCATACATGTGAAGCTCTAAAAATATGAATACCTTATCAATTGAGAGTCAATTTGAGCTTAGTATATGTAACTCCTAAAGTATTCAAATTCAGTTATTCTTTCTTAATACTTCTGTCTTTTTCATATGTATGAGTTAGAAAGGTATCTGGAAAATACAGGACACTCCAAACTTTTAGTTTTTTATTAGTCCCCATACTTAATCTCTTATTTTGCAACATGCTATTGTTGTGACTTGATGTTGGCCAGATGCCAGGCACAGACCAAAGCCACTTACCCACTCTCCTCTGCAGCTGGACAGAGGAGAGAATGTATAACGAAGGGTTCCTATGTTGAGGTAAGGACCAGGAGAAATCACTCATCAGATACCATCACAGGCAGTACAGCCTCAACTTAGAGATATGCATTGAATTTAGTACACTAATAAAAGCACAGCAAGATAACGAGAAGTAAAATAAGACCCTCAGAAACACCTTCTCCCTACCCTTCCCTCCTTCCCAGCTCTACCTCGTCCCTTACCAGCACAGGGAGACAGGGGATGGGGATTATGATCAGGTCATCACATTTTGTTTCTCCCACTCCTTAGGGAGAAGAGTTCTTCCCCTGCTCCAGTGTGGGATCCCTCCCATGGGAGACAGTTCTCTGTGAACTTCTCCAACATGAGTCCATCCCACAGGCAGCAGTCCTCCTCAAACTGCTGCAGTGTGGGTCACTCTTCCACGGAGTGCAGTTCCGCAAACACAGGCTGCTCCAGTGTGGGCCCTCTCTCTATGGGCCTCCCATAGGTTCACAGCCTCCTCCCAGGCATCCACCTGCTGTGGCATGGGGCTTCTCCATGGGCTGTGGGTGGATCTCTGCATCCCTGTGGATCTCCATGGGCCGCAGGGGGACAGCTGCTTCACCATGGCCTGCACCATGGGCTGCAGGGGAATCCTGGCTCCGGTGCCTGCAGCACCTCCTGCCCCTCCTTCTCCACTGACCTGCCTGTGTGCAGAGTTGTTCCTCTCACGTGTTTTCACTATGCTTTTCTCTGGCCACAATTACTGGTGCACAGTAACTTATTTTTTTCTTCTTAAATCTGTTATCACAGAGGCATTACTACCATTTCTAATTGGCCCAGTCCTAACCAGTGGCATGTCCATCTTCGGAGCTGCCAAGGATGGGCTCTGCTGGACATAGTGGAAGCTTCTAGCACCTTCTCACACAAGCCACCCCTGCAGCCACCCCACTACCAATGCTTGGCCATGCAAACCCAGTATGACCATTTGTTTCACAGAATATTCTGAGTTGGAAGGGACCCACAAGAATCATCAAGTTCATCTCTTAAGTGAGTGGCCCATACAGGGCTGCAATGAGGAGCTAAAATCCATCCCTCTCTAACTAGAGGGTACAGGGTTTCCTTCTCCAATTTTTTCATCTAACTTAGTGGTGACAAACCTATAGCTAATAAAAATGCTGGGATTATATCAAATTCCTGAGCATAGGTCTCAACTCTTAGTCAAGTTCCCTAATCTGTAAAGTCAATGTATTAAAGATATTCTGAAACTTAATTGTAGGCCTCACTTGACACCAACTCAGCATGAAGCTGAGGGACTTTTGAGTAGCTACTGTCATCACTCATTCTAATATTCCTGAAATTTCTCATTGTTTTAATGGATATCTAGCAACTATTTTAAGGCTGTAAGCCATACGAAGTTTTGGGTACAGAGTTTGTAAATCAGGAATGCTGGTCAGCCTAATCTAAGTTACCAGAGTTTACCAGGAGGCAGATAAACCAAGCATTCAAACCTAAGTAGGAATGCAATCCACATTCCTATACAAAAATGCCTAAACAATAAAAATAAATATTAAAAATTGAAAAGCAAGAGTTTGATCACAGAACATTGTGAGTAATGATGGACATGTTTAAGAGTACAGATTGGAAAATGCACACACACACGTTCACACACACACTATTGCCTCACTTCTGCTGACTTCTAGATACAGAGATGAATTTTGCTGCCCACAAAAGAACATCTAAGAGGTAACATGAGAAGTGTTTCATATGGCTAGACAGATATGCAGGTTTGGAAAACTGCACTTAATGAAGATCGTACATCTGCTTTTTGCATGATGATTTCCTCTCCTTACCCCAAGCTACCAAAATTATAAACTACACTATGAGTGCTCCTATCTATCTATCTATCTATCTATCTATCTATCTATCTATCTATCTATCTATCTATCTATAATTCCTTGCAAGTATTGGTAGCTGTGATATAATTCATTATAGATACCAAATGAAAATATTTTCACTTTGACAACAAGGTAAATAATTGGCAGAAGACAGAATGAGAACAAAAGAAAGGTTCACTGCACTATGACATACCATAGGAACAACGAGCTATTCATAGCTTCCAGTGCTGGAATGACAGGAAGCATCCACTTTCACTGCAAAAGACCAAATATTCTCTTTTATAATGAAATTCCTCTTTCACAAACCCTTTTTTGCCTTGTACATCCCACAGGCTTCTTGCATTAATCACAGCAGAAGGCATACCTTGGAAGGAAAATGCCACAAGTCATCTCTTTTCACTGAAATGTACAAATAAATCTTCTTCTAAAAAACTGTTTCTATTATTTCTTTGTTCAGTCCTGGGAAAAAAGCACTTAAATGAACTACCAAGCACATGGTTTCTCTGTAGTCTGGTAAATGAGCCATCTACAGCCTTTTTCTTTTGTTTCTTTCTTCCCTCACTTTTTGTCCTTATTAGTATGCAAAGCAAGTTGAAGGAGGGATTTTCTTGTTATCTTGTTCACTAGCTAGAGGGTTATTCCATTGCCATTCTATTTATAGATTTGCTTTCAATTGCAGTGGGGAATTCATCATTTGCTGTTCAGCATTTTATGCTCATCTACCCTCCTGGGGAAAGATCATTTTAGTAAATTCTATGAATGATACTGCAGCTACCTCTAATATCCCGTCTCTCTTTCCATAGCACAAGTAAAACCTTATCCTTCTGTCAGTTTCTAAGGTAAAAGACTGACCTTGTCAATTTCATAATAGAAATGTAATGGAGGCAAACAATCTTGCTTCTGTGGAAAGATTTTTATGCAGTTTTTCTGAAAACATTAGCTATTATAGTCTTGAAGAAAAGCTACCACTGGAATATTGCAAGCGCAAGTTAAAGTATGTGATACTAAATTTATTCCTGAAAAAGGTGACTCTTTTGATATGGTATCATCACTTGGCATAAGATCACCATATAGAAAAAGTTCCATCTTTATTATAAATTGCAAGCTCAGTTCTTGGTTGCCGGTGCTCGTTTGATGCTGTTGTTCAGTTGTTTGCATCTCTTCCCTATCCACATACTACTGCAGCAACACAGAGGGTCCTGAACTGCACACTTGGAGGCCAAGGGCGACTTTCATCAGAGCAACCAAGTTCAGGCTGCCATAGACAGGGTGCACAAAACCCAGCAACAGCAGAGAAAATTCCAGATATTGAAAAAACTGGGGAGAATACATCCACACTTTCCCTGTAATAACAGGGATCTGGGGCCACAGAACAGCCCACAAACCAGCATGTGGAAAAAAACCCCAGGTAGAGCTGATTTCAACTTTCTTCACTCTTGTGATTTTCTCTTTGCTCCTTCTGCTCCTCCACAACCCTTTCTGGTCACTGTGAAGGTGCCCCCCCGCCCCTCAGAGGATGGCCATGGAAGCTGAAGCATGGTTACACGGGGTTTCCAGGCTCCCTGATGTTTTCCTGTTCCTTATTGGTTATAGGTGTTTTCCCCGCCCCAGAAACTGTGGTTGTCCCATGATTCCTGAGGCTTCGGGGCAGAGTCCGTGCCTGACCTGGCTGCCCTGTGGCCAGTCTGTGTCTCTCCTGGCTGCCATGCGGTCAGAGAAATGAAACATCCATGAATATCTACCAAAAATATTGTTCCTGATTCTTTCCACGGAAAAAGCTATCTTCAGGGAGGGTGCAGGCCATAACCGGACTGCAACAGGTCACCACATGCTGCGTCACAGAAGAGGGCAGTGAATGATGCCAGCTACAAAACGCTGGGAAGAAACATTTGAAAGGCTAGCTGCCGTGACACCCCAATGCTTTTATACATGCCAAACAAAATACAAAGTCATACCTTCAAAGGGAAAACAGAGGATCTCCACAAATTGTCTTGCATCTTTGGGTGAATTTTTACCATAGCCTTTGAACTGATTTAAAGAATTTTTTGTTTAAGTACACTATAATTAGTGAACCATGTGTTGGGCAGTGTCCTACCACTATGACTTGTTCTACAAGGAGTCTGAATAGATACAACCACAATCCAATTTTTAATATACACTTAGACCAGCACTAGTCCTCCACCTGGCTTTGGGTCCATGACCCAGCCCAGCTCTGCTGCCCAGAGGTGGCATCTGAGCAGTCCCATTTCAGGGTGGCTACATGATCACGGTGGGTCTGGTTTTTATCTCATCACCAAGGAAAACCTCACTCCCTTGGAGGGAGCCTCTGTTTCTGGCATCCCTGCCTGCAGCCCATTTGACACCTGCTGTAGAAGAACCTTCTTGCCCTTCATTCCTCCTCCTTCATTTTGCGGTCACAAATCAGTACTGCTGAGTAGTTGCAATGTGGATCTCCCCTTCACATCTTTTAGAATACACATTGTTCACTCTTTTCTCCAGCTGTGGACATCAGACCTGTAGCCTGCTCTCACTGAAGACAGAAGCAGCATTTGCAGGATCGGAGCGTGAGCTCTGAAAGGCATGTGGCAACACGCAGTACTCAGAGGACCCAGGCAAACTGACATCAGGGCTCTCCTGTTGAAAATAAACTTGCCATGGAGCACCACAGGAAGCACTAGAGGGAAGCCTTTCACACCCATAACACCTCCACCTTTTAGAGAATGCCATGCTCAGGTCTTCATGCTGATACACAGACCATCCCTGGGGAAAGATACACCAAGGGTAAACATTCCTATGCTGAAAATCCACAGGCCTTGAAGCATGAAAGGTCTCCACTTACAAGGAAAATAGTAACAAAGAGGCTTTAGTTTCCATGCAAGCAAAATACATAATTTTTTACAGCATGCTGATAAGCATGCAGGGTAATTGTCTACTAGCATTAGGTTTCCTGCCATAGTTGAAGTGAAAATTACATTGTAATTACTTAGTCCTTCCTTTTGTCTTTCTACTTACTTAATCCATGGAGCAAAAAGCAAGAAACACAAACTGACCAATTTGATTCACTAAAATGATTCGGGACGGTTTTCAAAATAAGGTTTCTGCCCTGATCACTTCCATCTGTAAAGAACAGAGGTGCAACCCTTCATATGGTGAACTCATGCATGAACCTCTGAATTTCCAGAGAGAATTAAATTGCAGTTTGGGTCTGATTTACACTGTGAATTCCTGCTTTTCAGTTTCAGCCTAGACCACTGGGTTAAAATTTCATCTGTGCTTCCAGTGTTTAAAATGAGAGCTGCTTCTTCAAAATCCAGTATAATCTTTTTAATGAGATATTTTTTCCAGCTGAATTGAAAGAGAAAGCCAAGACACAAGCACTTACAGGTTTTAACTAGAAGTTCAAGCAGTAACAGGTATATGTCTTTACATGTTCCCCAGTCTTAGCTTTCTCCTTGTCACTCCATGAAGAAGGTTGCATTTTATTTTTGCAAGAAATCATATCATGCTGGAGAATGAAAGGAAGCACAGTACAATAATTGGAGTGATAACAAAAAACTTCGGAGATCATGGCTCGGCCTGATACCTATTTCAGGTACGTCCCTGGGCTTTTAGCTTTGCTGACAATATTGTCCTCTTATCACAGCTTTGAAAACAAACTCCCATGGCACCTGCTGCACAGGTTTCCCTCTGCCTGCAGTGCAGAACATTTTGCCATAGCCAGATAATCTGGTGTCCTGCTCAGGTGAAGCCTGCAGAAGATAACCTGGAGCCCACTGACAATGCTGTGAGTTTTCTATCTCTGTTAAAAGAGGGTCAGCCTTAGCCCCATGTGAGCAACACCAAATCTACAGCTGCTGTGGGTGCTCATTCCTGACAAAATTCTTAGTTTGTCAGGCCCTGAGGAACATATAGGCAAAGGAAGACGACAGTCAAAGCCTGAGCCTGTTAAGCTCAGGGCAGTTTCTCTATTTCTGAGCAAACACCGCTGGCATGAGGTGTCAAAGACAGAAAATGCTCTGCCTTGCCAGAGGGACTCGGGAGAAGGAGTGCAAGTAGGAGCACAAGCAGACAAAATTGAAAACAAGATGAAACATTATGTTCCCATGATGAAAGGAATGAGCAGCATCTAAAAGAGGGACAAAGTAAAAGCTCAAAGAAAATATCCTGTCTTCTTCCCCAGCAATTTCCACACTTACAGACAAGTAACTGTAATATATAGTTAGTGACAGAATTCAGGCTGGCACTGACTCAAGAATAAAGACAATTTACAGCTCCACAGTGCTCCATATAATACTGTGAGAAAATGGGCAGACAGCTTCGGAGGACATTGGTTCTGAAATTCCTACCCTCTTAATGTCACCTTTGAAGATCTTCTGGCTCCTAGATCCATTTTAAGAAGTAATTGGATTCATTTTCTCACTACTGTTGCTTGATTTCAATGTTTCTTTCTTTGTCTACCCACAGAAAAGTACTAAAGAGGAGGCAGAGGTGTTCTGTCCACACAGTATTAGAGAAGAAATTGAATACTTCTTCTGGAGCCTTAGGACATTAGGAAATCTGTTCAGACTGAAGGCATTCCATGTCACTAATAGCAGTTAGGAAGTGGAAGCACACCACTAAATTTGTAAAAATAATTAACTAACACAGCTTGAGGAAACAAATACAAACCTGACATACTGTCTCCAGTATTTAAGTTACAGGAAGCATTTAAAAAGTTTGCCTCAGCACTGGCATGACCAACCTTGGAAATATTCAAAACTTAGCTGGGCCAGGCCTTGCACAAGCTGAGGTTTTGTTAAAGTTTGGTCTCTCTGGAAAAAGAGTTAGACTATACAAATAACACCTAACCTATTTTTTTCTATTATTGCACTTTAACAATATTTAAATTAAATTTATTGATTGAACCAATACAGAAAGCCAAAACAACAGATTGTTTTTTTCTCAGACTAAATCCCTTTTCCACCGTGAAGGTAGAAATAAGAAATTAGTTCACGTGATGTATAGAGTGTTCTCAGCCATGTGTGCTGGAAAATAAAGGATGATTGACATGCACTGAAAAACACATCAGTGATCTTGTACTAATTACTGCAGAGCAGTACATACACTGACATGTAAATTATATGCTATTATCAGCACATACACAATGGTAGAGAAAAATGAACTAACAGTATTTCTTTTGCACTACCTCATATTAGCTTAGCATGCAAATTTTAGCGAAACAGAACATCACAAGTAAATTCATTCCTCCCCTCATTCACCCTTTCCTCCATTACAGAGCAGTGCAGTTCCACTGACAGTCAAAAAACTTGATTTCTGGTTTACATTTCAGTAAAAATCAAAATTATATTCATCAACTGGAAGAAATTAATTTCAAGAATATGACATAATACAAAAGGATGAATGCAAAAATTTTGAACATAGACGTGAATAAGTGGCTATGTAATTACATGAAACAAAGGTTCAACACAGCAGAACAAGAAACCCCAGAGCTGAGTATGTGTCAAAAAACATTCTAGGAGCTGCAAACAGAGTCAAACACATGGCATATGAAGCAATCCTTTCACTCCACTCAGCACTGGCAAGACCCCATTTTGTAGGATTTGCATTAATAAAAAAGCCCCAGGAAACTATTAGTATAAAAATGTAGAAATTATGACCTCTGAGAAAGATCCAGTGGGTTGGGGTTGTTCAGATGGACGGAATTAGAGTGAGAACATGCTAATAACTGACAATTAGCTGTCCTTTTATCAGCATAATTATGGTAGTTAGTTCAAAATGGCTAAAGAAATTGGCGAATGTTTTTACAAGTGAGGAATATTCTCAAGCACAAAGAAGCTCACAAGGCACATGGGGTGGGGTTTTGTGGAGACATGATGAAAAAAAGTAATATGAGATACATTGTCTCAAATGTTACTCAAGTGTTAATTAATGCTTGGGCTGCTTATTTTCAGTTGTCCAAAACTGCAAAAATTGGAACGCTGGCAGTAAAAATCTGCAGATGTGGGTTTATTATACAACTTTGAAAATTTATTTCAGAGTTAGAACAAAAACAAGTGGGTGCCGAGTAAGAGAGGTAGAGATCTTTGGCAGATTCTTTCCTCATTTTCTTAAGGACTGTTAACTTTGGTAGAAAAAGGTAGTGTTAAATTTGAACTGAAGGCATTTTTTGTAGCACTTCAAAGCAGATGTAAATAAAATAAAAGTTCTCACCAATAAAAATTCTATAAACATCCCTTTTCCTACTGAAGTTTTATTTTAAAGAGTATGAAGAGCCAAAGTGTAGCAAAGGAGTGTCTTCAGACAGGATTCAGTAAGTGGCTGTTCAAGTCTGAAAGAAAATTAAGTTTTTTACAGAAAACACATAAATGTTGATTTATACATAGCAGAGTACAGCAAACAGTGCTATAAAGTCAGGCTTTATGGCTTACGAATTCATTAATTTAGTTTGCTCTTTCAACCTGCATTTTGTGAACAAAATTTAAAAAAACTCCAAGCCTAAATAATCTTCTCCTCTGCATAGGACAAATAATTTAATATTAACCTGGTAATTTCTCTGGTGAACACAAACGTATCTGGAGAAGACATAATTAAAGTAATATTTTCTTGAGAAAGTAATTTCTCAAATAGACTTTGTCACTAAGTTGAATACCTACCAAAGCAATTGAAATCAAAAGACTTAGGGGAATCAATCAACTTCTGAGTACATTTTCCTTTAAGTTTGTTTTATCTCTTCTTATTCTTAAATTTCAGTGCTATACAGCAAATATGATGTGTCAGATTTTAACTACAGGGATTATAACTAGAATTCCAGTCTGAACTTTTGCATATCAAGAGAGGATTTTCTGGATTAAATTCTGTTCCTTGCCAACTCATTCAGTATTAGTGCAAATACTGGTTGTTTTAAATGACAGACAACTTACAGTTCCTGTATCTACAGCATTCTTGTACAGGGATCTCTAATGACATTAAAGCTTTTAATTAATAAAATGTACAATTCACCTTACGTGGATATTTATGGAAAGAAATTCATGCAGGCTATAGAAAAAAAATTTTTGTCATTTGATATATGGCATCAATTTAATATGATTCATCCACTCAAGACAAAATTAAAATCAAGTATTTCAAGCTTTTGAAACTGAATGAATAAAGAAAAATCAGCAAATGTCTTGACCGAAGCACTGTAGTTAACCTCCATATTTTGCACAATATGCTGCATGAACTTTGTTAGAAAATCAGTGTGAGGTCAACAGTAAAGTTCTCTTGACTTACAAAGAGTCAGGATTTAATCCAGACTTTACAAAGAATCCAAAGAACTATTTTATTCCCAAACATCCAACTTGTGTTTGACTTTCAAGTCTTATTTGATTTTCTTTGTGAGACAAAGGAAAGGGAACAAACAAACATTGAGAAAAGCTGCTTCTTAGGCAGTTCTTTGTTAAAGGTTTTCAGGGAATTAACAGTAGCAAAAGATCATCCACAGTAAAGGAACAGATAGAAGGAATAAAAGTGACTCAAAGCTCCTAAAAGTAGTGACCTACCTTTACAGAAGATTAAGTGTGAGAAGTTTTCAGAGACTGAACATGTCACAGACATTCAAATTGTTCTCACTTGTTCTATGTAGGTTCATTCTAGTCTCACCCTCTAATGCAAAGAGGTAAAAAGATTGATACTGGGAATGGTTTAAGTTGCTGAATGCCTATGAAGGACTGCTTTATACAAAAGCTTTGAACAAATACTGCATTAAAAGAATTTTGATATTTTACATCAAGATGAACTCTACAAGAACAGGGGCAAAAGAGAAAGGTCAATTTGACTGACATGCTTCCAATACATTTCCACCTAGCTATGAAAGCCAGACCAGATTCAATCCCAGCACTATATTCTCAACCACAGTGCTTGCACCAAGACATGCTTTACAGACAAAGTAAATATAGACTGGTTTTCTCCCAGAATGTCTTTATAGCAGTATTATAAAAATATTTGCATTAAAGATTGCCATAAAGGTTTTGAGAACAATAATAAGTGTTAAAAATACTCCATCATGGCCTTCACTATTTGAAAACATCAAAATTCTACAAGAAGGTCAGCATAAACAATACAAAGTAGAACAACACAGAAAGGTATCACCATTCCTAAACAACAAAAAAATCCTGGGTTTCTGAGACAAATAGAAAATGTTGTTAAACAAAGGTGGCACCTGTTCCAAATATCCCGTTGATGAAAATTTTAAATTTCAGTGTAGCGGAGGAGGAACTATGTGTGAAAAATTTATGTGCTTTTGTTCAAAGACTGATTCAGTGATGGTGAACATTGTTAGACTTCAGATCTTTGCAAATTTCAAAAATCACAATGCAATTTCAGTTCCAGCTGAAGAAAATTAATACATAAGTTTCAGATCCATATTTTATTGCATTGTGTCCATGACATAATGAATGTCAGACAGGACAGATTCAAAATAACATCTGTTGCTCCAAGCATATGAATGACACCAATCTCTTAAACCATGAACTCTGAAGACATACAGGACAAGAAACATTGTTTTGCTCCATCCTCCCTCAGTCTGGCTTTTGAAAAAAGCCAGTAGAACACCTCCTTGGAGATCACCACCATCTGTCTTGAACGATATCCTGAAAAAACTCATTTTTCACACAGCAAAGCCTCTGGGCTTCACAAAGCTGTGTTGCAGAGAGAGGTGTTTGGAAAACTACAGGCAGAGGAAACTGCAAGGTACAAAACCTTAAACTTGGAGGAAATTTAGTCATGGAAAGCAGTGTTAAATTGCAGAAACTATACACTAGTCTCTAGCTCACACGACTATCAGACAATCCCATATATGTATTAGGTACCTATGTACACTGGAGTGTTTTAGGCCTAACTCTTCTTTTCCAGGAACACCGTTTTGCCTAGGGATCACAGTCTGGCAGACATCTCTCACCACCTTAGCAAATCCCAGCCACCTAAATACATTTGTCATTCCCAAGTTCTCTGAACAGCTCCAGTTTAAATAGATTTTTTTTTCAGGCAAGAATTTCAAATGCTTTATAGCTATCTGTACAGCCTCACTGTACCCTTAAAGAATACTGGGTCTTCGTGAGAGTGAACTGCAGACAGAGGAACACAACAGCACAGAGATCCTTATCTGCCTGAAGCAGCAGAGCTGTGTGTGCTGTCCTCTGTGACTGTGATATGGAAAGAGAGATGTTAGGAAC
Source organism: Platysteira castanea (assembly GCA_013397175.1). Classification (NCBI taxonomy): domain Eukaryota; kingdom Metazoa; phylum Chordata; class Aves; order Passeriformes; genus Platysteira; species Platysteira castanea. Next base: position 35,933 of record VYXC01008613.1, on the reverse strand, counting down.
TGGGACAGGCTACCCTTGATGCTGCTTTAAAAAATGAACAGAATTTAACTTTTCCTAGGGCATCTCTGGGAGGAACAAAACAAGCACACAAGGACATTGCTCTCATCTCTGCTGGATGCTATGCTTTCTCGCATGAGCAGAGAAGCTGCACGTAGCATTTAGCAAATAACCTTCTGTTGTCCTCTGTAACTATTGACCATGGCTGCTTACATTAAGTGTTTGTTTCTGTAATTTCTGTCCCAATTTTTTCAATTGAAAGCGTCCATACTAATATATTGATAGAAACAATTTTTTTTTTTTGGTCGGAAGGGAACAGAAAGGCATTTCAATCCTCCACAGCCTTTTTTCTAATTACTAGATTCCCCTTCTTCCTGTCAGATACCTAAGATCAAAATTTCAGTATGTCAGTACAGTGGCAAGAAGACAAACATGCAAATTATAACTTCTGTAAATTTCAAAAAGCACATGAATTGAAGCAGAATATAAATAATCTGAGATGATTGATAGAACATAGAGGAGCTTTTTGTTCCAGTCAGCTATTTCATGGTCCACAAAAATACATATCCTGTCACTGGTAGCTTTTGTCTTCAGCAACACTGGGAACTGTGATTATCTTGTTGGTACTGCAACTCAGTACTATTTTTATTGCTCTGCAAGATTATGAACAGGATAAATTTTCAAAGGAAATATCTTCTCTAATCATTTACAAAGACAAGTTGTACAACTAGATGTTTTGCACTTTATACAGTGCTCTAGTTGCTGGCACTTTCTTTGTTGCCACTATTCTCGGTTAATGCAGTCTTGACATTGTGGTTTCTAAGTCAGAAAAAAAAATGTAGTCCTGGCAGCAGTTTCAGTTTTCCTCTCACAGAGACCTTTTGATAACTAAAACTCTTTTGATGGAGCTGCAATCAATTAGCAGAAGACTATGCTGGAAAGTTTTCCACAAAAAAAAANAAAAAAAAAAAAAGAGCTTATATCCAGACAGTGAAAGACTTTAATTTGCTTGCTATGCACACCATTCACACTAATTATAGCACATACCTGTTATTACTTTCTGAAAATCCTGGAAATATAACAGCAACCATGAAGAAGTAATGCCGATATTTCTACCATCCCCAAGAGAAAGGTCATGAACAAACTCTGATGCTTGCCAACTATTTTTACTTTCCTTACCACAAAACAAGGTGAAAGGGTTTTACTTTGAAGTACTCCCAGATGACCTCTCTGTACCCATGCAAAATCACAGTTTTGGGTATTGGTTATGCTATAGGGTACTTTGTGTATACACACACACATACTACAGCCACAATCAATGGATCTATACCCAAACCTAGTTATGGTGGTACCTTTAAATACTGGCAATTACAAGACCAACAGAGGAAATTAATTCTATTTCCTAAACTCCAATAATTGTCCACTGGTGTCATAATTAACACTCAATTACATCAGCACACATTTCAGTTAAGAATGAGATTGTGTTATTTCAGGTACACATCAAAAAGTAAGAGCAGGAAGTTGAGACATATTTCAGAGTAACTGAATAATGAATGATATTTAAAAAGACAGCTAATTAGCTAACTGCTAATCCTTCAACAAGGATGGTAAGCAAAGAAGTGATGAAAGGTTTTAAAAACCCTCCAAGAAGTCCTAGCCTACTACTAAGCTGGCCAATATTACAGAGGAAAACAACCTGACATAATAGAAAGGTAGTATTTAAGGAGAGATTTTATAGATTATTTTCATAACATTTTAGAGTTTGGTAAGCATTCCAACTTCTTCAGTGAAAGTAAGACAAACCAAAATGCAACACAATGATTTTTAATGATATAAAAAGGTGTGCTGGTTTTGGCAGGGATAGAATTATTTTTATTCACAGTACCTAGTACGAGGCTATGGTTTGTATTTGTGCTGAAAATGTTGTAGATAACATTGAGATATTTTTGCTATAGCTGGGGAGTGCTGTCACAGAGACAAGGCCTTTTCTGGCTGTAGGATTGCCCAGCCAGCGAGGAAGATGGGGGTGCACAAAAAGTTGAGAGGAGACACAGCTGGGACCTGTGACTGCAACTGACCACAGGGGCATTCCAAACCATATCATATCATGCTCAGCACATAAAGCTGGGAAGAAACAAGGCATGGGGTGGTATTCAGAGCCACGGTGTCTGTCTTCCCCTGTCACCATTACGCATGACAGGGCCCTGCTGTCTCGGAGATGGCCTGCCACGGGAAGCAGTCCATTAAATCATTGTTTTGCTTTGCTCCTGTGTATGGCTTTTGCTCTCCATATTAAACTGTCTTTATCTCAACCCATGAGTTGTTTTTTTTCTTACTTTTACTCTTCCAATTCTCTCCCAGATCCCACTGGTGGGGAGGTGAGCAAGCAGCTGTGTGGTGCTTTGGTGCGAGCCGGGCTTAAACTGTGACAGAGGGGAATTTGGAATGGATGGTAACTGCTACTAACGGAAAACATTATTGTATTTGGTGTGATATGAATGAGAAAAAATTCACGGCCTTAGAAATATTTGGAGAAAATTTAGAAACAGTTATAAATACTACTCATCTATCTGACTGTAGTAGATTCCACAGCCTTTGCACCACTGTTCAGAAGGGCTTAAGCTGGTTTGTGAAAGAAGGATTGGTCTCTACTTGATTTCAGTTTACAACAGTGCAAGAAAAGGGGACTTGTGCCCTCGGTCTACAATCCATTCAGACAGCCACTGGTGTGCACTCCTGGCACATGCAGCACTTTGGAAGCAATCATTAAAGAACTGCCTTTTTACAAGGTGATTAGGAGTGCACAGCACAAACAGAAAGTGACTTGAGAAACTGACTTTCCCCCGACCCCACCCCACCCCACCCCAAAATGGTATTACACATTGGTTCTCATAATTAGTATTTCACTGATTGAGGCTTTTATTGCCCAGCACCAAGGAAAAAGCATGCTGGCTACACATCAGACCAATGGTACTCCTACAAAATGTGTGTTTCAAGTGTCCTTGTTCATTAGACATGAGAAAATCAAGATGCATGTAAAACACGCAGGAGTACATAGCAGGTCTTCTTTCAGATTTAAGGGTGGGTAACGTAAACAGCCACCTATGATGACAGTAGAGCAAAAGGGGAAATGGTAAGGGTCCAACATTCTCTATAAATATTAACTTCCTGTTAAAACTGGGAAACTGACAGATTGCTCAGTGAAATTCATCTTATTGCTTTAACAGTGACCAGGGAAGTCAGTTGCACCCCCCCCGCCCCAACAAACAAATAAAGGAACCCCTAAAATAAACAAACAAACAAACCACAAAACAAGACAAAAAAATCAACAAACCACCAAAAAATCCTGTGCACCAATGAATGAACCAACCAAATACAGAAAACAAACCCACCAATGTCAGCATGGCAAAGTTGAAGCAAACACATGTGCCAATTTGATTCGTATGCTAAAAGGCTTTCGGGTTACTGATGGGTTCTCTGAAAAACATGAAATACAAAAATATACCAATTCATTTAATGACTAGATTAAATGCTGTATGTATGTATGTATGTAGTAAACGCTGAAGCATACTAGCTTTATGATCACATATTCAATAATGAGGAAGAAATCAGCTGGGAAAAAATTCAGTGTCACCTAGATCTCATGCTGGGGATCAGTACAGAGCTGAATTATGGTTTCCTGGAAAGTATTCCTACAGGTCATCCCACTGCCATAAGCAGTACTGCAAACTAGAAAAAGAAAATATTAGGCATTATTGATTGAATGTCAGTTTTTGTTTTATTCAGTAGAAGTGTTCTATCAGAAACAGTTACCAATTCCATGAATTCAGGCAGAGAAAAGAAAAAGCATTGACAAAATACTAACATAAGGCTCAAAATAATTTGGAGTTAGCAGATAAAAATCTTCAGTCATTCATACCCATTGTTTATTTTCATAGAAGAGTAGAGTAAATAATGGCACAAGTAATATTTTTCATTGAGTGAATACTTACAGCTTTCCTTCCCAACTTGGTTCTTAATAGGCAATCAGGCACCCAACTCTACTTCTCAGAAAGCAGCAATCTTACATCCAGCTAGCACCTTCTAATTCTTCCTCTGACCATCTTTTGGAAGCAAAGGACAATCAATAAATACATAACAAAAGAAAGGAGGATATTCTCCAAAAGTGTTAAAAAATAAGCAAGCTTAAAAAGCACCAATAGGTACAAAAAGAAGAAGGTACAAAACTTTCTGAGAGGCTAGCAAGAGAAAGGTGTGCTCTGGGGTCCCTCCCTAAGCGCTTCAATTACTATTTATTGCATGCTTTAGGAATCCAAAGTATTTTGAGTCCAACTGTGAATCCAAATGCAAAAGGGAAATTACACTTGTGCTGACCACAGGACAATCTGTCCTCTAGGACTCTGGTCAGGAGAGTCTTAGAAGACCTTACACCCAGCTTTCCTTCTGTGGGACAGTAATTGATTACCAGTTATGGCAGAATTCCAAGCAATTTCAATACAAACTAAAAATATGTAATTTAATTTATCTGTGTTTGTTTGAGTCCATCGGTTATTCAATGCCAGCACAGTGCTACTCAAGAGATTTTAAATAATCCAATTGCTAGGAAGGATGAATTGCAGAAAGCACTAAATCTAAGGCTATGACAGATAAAATCTGTACAAAGCAATTTAACACATGAATAAGTTCTTGTGGCAGTCTACATGTTAATTTTGTTTGCAAAATGGATAGTTTTCTGAAGAATTTCACAGATAATGCATTTCATTTTATTTCTGTGAGGTGGAAAAAATTGTGCTCTTGTATTAAAAGTCTCTCATGTCTCAGGACTTTTAAAGAATAACAATAAGAGGCAATTATAAGCAAAGCCTGGAAAATCACTTCCATGTAATATATTGGCCACTCTTGTATCCTGGGAAAAAAAGTATTTTTGACACAGTCCGTCACCAAATGCTTTAGAGAGGATTTTGTGGAGATTAGAAAGTGCCTATACTGAAAGTTTTGTAGTTCTTTTTCTATCCTAGTGCAGTTCTGAGGAATTTATAGAGCAGAAAGGGAACCATGCAAATACAACTCCCTGGTGGCTTAGAGTTATGTGTGACTTCAGCTTTGTAGCACTGCTGGGACTGATGTGGTGTTTGCCAGAGTCTCAGGACATTTGTACCCTAAGACACTTCTCTTAACATTAACAATGTTTAAAAAGCCAACAGAAGGGAAGCATGTTAGCAGTTCTTCCAGCATTTGGAAACATAAAGGAACAAACTGTTTTAATACCCAAAACAATAAAAAACTCCTCTTGGAAATTATTTTCAAGTGGTAGAGAAGATCCAGAAGATCAGAAGACATACAAGACACACAAAATTGGAAATACATATTATTAAAATAGGGCTGATATGAAATCAACAATTTTTACCATCACATCCTGAAGAACACACACGATCCAGGTTACAACATAGGACCTCGTTTCTGCACAAGCCCTAGCTGAAGCATTGCCTTACTGAGCAACACCTTCACTGCTAGCTCCTCTGGGAATAGTCAAAGCAATTCTTCTTATTTACTCTGGCCAATGATTGGGTCTAATCTTACTCAAAGTATGAATTTTTTAAAAACCCTTTTCGTGATTTGATTCTGCAGCTGCTTAAAATGACAGAAAATAGTGGTTCCCTGATTAAAAACCCAGTGCTATCAGTGCTCCAGGAGTAAGAAGACAGCTCAGTGAGACCAGATGAAACTCTGTACTGAGTTGTATCAGTCACAACCAGAACATCTGGAGGGGAATAGTGAAATATTCTGACAAATACAAAAGAGTTCAAGCATCTTCTCACTTTCCAGGCTCTGTCTGTCCTATTTCTAAAGGAAAAATTTTGCCTGGAAAGACACTGGAGGACAATATCCCCTACAAGACAGAGATAAGAGACAAAGAATAAGCCTACAAAGTCCTCCTAAACAGGAATGTGGATGGTGCATCTGAACACAGAGTCCCTGTTCTCACAGCCCATGAACGAAGTCTCACATTTACTCTCTTGATTTCATTTTTCAGAGGAATAGGAAAACTGTAAAAGAAATGCTGATTCATGTGAGATCAATATTTACTCTATCTCAAGCAGTGCTGTATTGCCAGTGTGCTCTGTCAACCTACATAAAGCCAAAAGAAAATGATCAAAATTTCTGCATATCTCATATTCAGGGAAAACTGAATAAATTCTCCATATTGCCAAATGCCACAAACATATTTTTGAGTAAAAAAAAGAGATGTATTTGCAGAAAACCAAAGGTGTGTATGTATATTTGCAACTTAATACATCTCTGATATTTGTAAGACAACTTCCTTTTGCTCAGGAAATCAGGGTGTTGTATTAAACTGTCCCTTCCAACCCAAGGTATTCTGTGTTTCTGTGAATTCAGTTTTATTGCTCATGTGGATCTGGTGGTTTTTCCCCCCAAGAAAGTATTTTAGGAACATAAATCTCACAGGTTTTTTAGTGCACAATATGTTCTAGGAATCCAGGTTTGGCCAAGTAAAAATATGTTTTAGGAATCTAGTTTGGCCAAGTAAATTTCCTGCAACTCTCTGTAAAAAAAAAACACAGAAAAATATCAAATTGGAAACCATTTTTGAACTGTCTTTGGGGACCTGTATACTCATGTGCAAGAATATTTATAGCTGTTAAAATCACTTGCTTACTACTGCAACTTTAAATTAGAAAATGACCAACATTAAAATCTTTATAATAGCTTAATTAAGCAAACTTCAGTTTGCAAGTAACTGACTGGGGTGACATACCTGAAAGCAATTGATAGACACTATTCTTATGTGTATAAGAGATTACAACAGATGTATTTTCACGAGGTAGAAAAAGGAGAGAGACCAGTAGAAAAAAACACCAGTATTAGACAAGTCACCACCCTTTGTAGAGAGGTGCAGATCAATTCCTTCCAGCACCGAAATACTAGGCTATTAATGTGTTCTGTGGTGATGTTTGCTCCAGCTAGTAACACCTTAGTTGGAGGAGAAAGAACCTCTTTCAGAAACAGAAATACTATGAAGCTTGTGTCGGGCTTACTATATTATGTCCATTATCACCCACCACAAAGTATTAGCATGCGTTCTCTCAACAAGCCCTCTATTTTCAGATCCAAAGACTTTATCTCAGATCCTTTAGTCAAGCCAATAGGGTTTAATAGAATATGCCCAAATAACATTTGTAAATTTAACCCCTTAAGATATCAGCTCAGTAGGCTTAAATGCAGTGAAAGAAACACATTTTCCAAGAAGAAACTTAATTCTCAACAAGATAGCTTAGCTTACATAGCACTGCAAAAAAAAGACTTAGGGGGGAAAAACAATCAAAAAAAAAGAGGAAAAAAAAAAGACATTTAACTTTTGTTCTTTTCAACCGTATATTAAATCAATAGTCCTCCTGTGGAATTAATTTACTTTGTGCCCAGGTAGACAAAATTTAAAATTTAATCAATACAAAAGAAAACTTGTTTGACACATCCTGAGTGATAATGACCAATGAGTTTGCTTTTTGGTCTCACTTTTTCTCAGAGAATCATTATTTTGTGCCCAAAGAGCTATAACAATAATACTAATAATAAATACAAAGCTGTCTTACCCATACCAGACACATGCCTGCCTGGCAGAGTTCAGTGGCAGAGCAGCATTCTGAAAAAAAAAGAAAAAAGAGAAAATAAATTATGGAAAGGCCCCAGAGTACATCTTTACTATGAGCACTCCTCTGACAAAATGTTATTTAATTACATTCCAGTAAAAAAGAGAGGCATATTTAGGAGCTAATGGCACCCTATTATTTACTGAAAGGAACAGATAATTTTCCTGCAAGCACTAAAAGAAAAAACATAGCAACTATTCAGAAAAAACATAGCAACTATTCAGAAAAAGACAATCCAAATTTTCCACTCTCACTCAGACATTCAACTACTGATCTACTTTAAAATGAATTTTGCTTCAAGTTTAAGTTACTCTTCATTGCAGGAATCTATACTTAACTCTATCTTAACAGCCTTAGCAATGAAAAATCTGCTGTGATACGGGCAATCCTCACATTCGGGCTACTATAAATGAAGAAAGATATCCAAAGTACCCTGGTGCTTACAAAGAAACTCATCCTATTAGTATCACCTTTTCCACAAAAAGATGAGGATTCAAATACAAAACAGTGGCACAATTGCCGTCATTGTCACAAGCAAAAAGGCATTCTCACAGGTAAGTTTATGGTTCAGTGTGGAGACAAGACAAGAGATTCCATACCTGTACAATGCATCTATAAACATCTTCATCACTGAAAGGGGGAAAGGTATCATGAGAGAATAAATACTTAAAATTTTGACAGGCTATTCATGATACATGGCCACTGTGGTTGCAAATGACAACGTATTTAAGTGATACTTCTTTAATAGCACAGGAAATACTCAGCATATAAACCTACATGTATATAATATGCATAATTTATCATTAATAATTAGTCAACGAATATTCTATTTATCTAATACATCTAGGGTACATGAACATACAAAATTTTAAGTCTTATATGTATGTATGTACCAGGTATATGTATATTATATATTATATATCTGTACCATGCAAATATTTGTAGCACTCCCAAATTTTAGGATGGGATGGATCTACCTCATCTAACTTCAAGTATCTATGAACTAGTCATCCACAACTCGGTTATTTACTCTTGGCCCCCTCTATAATCAACAGAGGGAAAGACAAAGTGTTAGCAATCAAGTCCTCTTCATTTAATTCCACTTCCCACAGATTTATAGCTGAGGTAACAGCACTTCCATAATTAGACCGCAGTAACACTAATTCATACCACTAGCCCTCCCTCCTCCATGACTTCCCACCCTAGCCTTTGGTGTCCAAGTTAAACTAGCTGCCACAGAGCAATTAAATCACAATCAAATGATGATCAACAGCAAGTTCATGAGTGTGACATTAGCCGTACTTTGTCTCTGCAGATCTAGGAAATATACAGGTCTTTCTTCCATATGGAAAGCTTGAGGAACAGTTAAACACAAAAACATTGACCAGATTCAGTACCTTGACTGATAAATAACACCACTGGAAGCGACAGTATGAATTATTTTTATGTCTTTATATTCTGCTCTGTATTTTTGATGACCTGAGTGGAATTAACATCCTTCTTGAACTTAATTTTAAAAAGGGTTTAGTCATTTTGCCATTATTTTTATTTGAATAAAATTTTCCATTTACTGCTACTGAGTCATAAAGTCTCAAAGTGACTTCCCATTTTTCTTCACAACCTCTTACAAGTCATTAAATGTTTCTCAAAGTAATTTTTTGAAGTATAGCAGGCCTCTGGGAAGCTACTGTTCTGAAGATCATAGTAAGCAGTGTATCATTATGAAGGATTTCATCTCCCAGAATGCTGATTCTCTAAGACGATCAATAGCTGGTTCCTCCTGCATCTTCTTGTTATTTTCTTCAGTAAACAATCCTTCAGTTTTTAGCATTTTTATATTCTTTTTTTTTCTTGTCCACATTTGTAAAACTCTCTTAATATTCCTCTCTCCAGACAAAATTATCAAAATTGTTAGACAGGACAGGCACTTGCGCCAGAGACTTGGAATTTACTCTGAGCAGAAAGCCTTGAGCATTTAGACCCTACGTGGGTGCCCTGCTCAAGCAGTCCCACAGCACAGATGCAGGGATTCACAGGCACACTACCTCATGCTGACTGGGAATCCTCTAAGGTACTCTAAGCTGCTCTTACCTACCCTGTATGGACCAGACGCTCCAAAAGACCTGGGAAGTACATTCTAGGAAGTGACAGTATCCTTGTGATCCACTGGCTAAATAAGGTCCAAACTCCTGTGAAGAACTGCAATGGAATAGGAAGCCTTCTTCCCCCAGGGAGAAAGAACTCAGTCTTCACAGCACAAAACAAAGCTGTAAGAGATCTGTATCTGAATAAACCACATGGATTCACGTAGCAGAAAGTCAACTACTTAGAGGAGCCCAGCTTACAGCAAAGCAACATGCATATTAAAACATAAGTAAAGATTATCTGTCACAGTCCTACGCTATCCACAGCTGGCTGAGCATAAACGAAATTTCTTAATGTAGAAACAAAACTCGTATATAATAGCTAAATGCCCATCTGGAATGGCTACTAAGTGGCTGGTCTGGAATTAATATGCAAAAAAATCAAGCAAAGCCAAGATGATGAAAAATAGGGTGCACTTCTTTTATTAACAGACACAGAAGGGACAGAACAGAAAATTAGTTCTGTTATTTGAAGAAAAATGTGTAAACAACCCACACAAATGAACATACTTAAGTCTACCATTAAAAAGTTTTGTAGTGGTTTCGTAGTGCTTCTGTTCATACAGAAGAAAAAGATTCATTTTACTGAGGAGATTTGTTCAATGAGAGGTTTTTTATTCAAGAAGCATCAAAAAGTAACTGTGGGAAGAAACACTGTTCCTTGAGATCACTACATCAGGGAATGGACATCAGGAGACATATCCTCAAACAGGGGTACTGGCATAATCCTTCCAAGTTCTCTAGCCTGAAATTCTTCAAGAAATGTAAAGTCAAGTAATGCCAGAAGCTTTCCGTCACCATCTTACAGAAATTATCCAAAAGTCAGCTCTAAAGAAGTAATCATCCTGTTTTGGTAACACCTAGGAACTGTCAACTCCTCCCCCAAACCACAGCATGAAAAGCACTGTATGCTCTTTAGTCTGAAAAAACCTGTTTTATTTCAGTATTTTATTCTAGCTAGTATGGGAGTTCAAGAATGTGAATTTTCAAATATCCACTTAATGTTATTGAAAGTAAACAATTTTTAAAATGTATGGGTTCTTATTGATGAGAACTGAGAAACCCCAAGGTCATTAGAGAAGAAAATTCTTAAAATACCACCGCTCCTAAAAGTAGGTAAGAAAGCTAACTCTACAGACTAACTCTGAAGCTCAAGGAATCTGAGATAGTTCAGATAACAAAATTAAAAATATAGGAAAATTGATTTAGTAATTGATTTATATAATCACAAGCAAATCTAGCTCACAGCAAACGGAAAATTGCAGAAGGCTTCTAATGAGTGAAGCTTTACTTTTTTTATGTAGAGGAACATATGGTTCCAGAAAAACTGGAACAGAAAAAATCTGACTGCTCTAATGATAGGGTTGTTAACATAATTGTTATTTAAGCGCTCTGGCATTTCCCTTTCTTCAATTTCCTAAAACCTTGCCAAGTGTTAACCATTTTCACTGCAATGCAGAGATCCTCCATGCCATCACAGAATTGTCATAACTGCTAGGTCATCCTTTCTCTTCCTGCTATTCCCTGCTTTTTCAACTACCATCTTCAGACTGTTCAATGAATGAGACAGTAGTTTGACAGACAGCAGCTTTGTTTGCAAAAGAACTGTAAGTAAGCTTTGGAGAAGCCTTTCTTCTGCAAAAAAAAAAAACAAACAAACAAACAAACAAACAAACAAAAAAACAAAAAAACAAAACAAAAAAAAAACCAAAAAAAAACAACAAAAAAAAAAAACAAAAAAACAAAAACAGTCTGTGGAAAATAATATTGAACCATTAAATCAAGTCCTTAATAACAGCATCTCCTAACTTTTATAAAAGTATTACATTCTTTCCAACATCATTTTTAGGTATCATTTTTAACATCTTGCTGAGTATTATTTTGCAAACAAAATCGGCATCACTACCTTAAAAAAAGAAGTTGAAAAATACTTCTAATATGAAGCTGCAGAAAACCAGTTTTGAAATGTATTTGTAGAACACAATAATCAGTAATTCCTGTTTAGCTCCACTCCTACTGATTACATCTCCAACAAACCACTAAAATTCATTTGGTTGGTAGCCTCTGTGTATTCCCATTGGTACTTTGGGGATTTTCCAAAGTTCTGTACTTTGCTTTTTCAGGGTCAAAGGTCTTATAAGAAATTAGAGCTTTTCTGCAGGTTGTTTCCTATATCCTAACTCTTTTCTTCATACTAGCTATGTCCAAGAGAGAAAATGACCCAGTTGTTCAGTGGCTTAACTTCCCAGCTTTTGGGAAAACCCAGCTTGCAGCAACCAACTAAACACTTCTAGTACAGTTCCCATATTGGTAAGACAGGGATGGGGGCTGCTGTGGGATCCCCACTTCCAGGTGCAGCAGGAAGCAAGCTAGCAAAGAGCACTGAGCACAGCAGCAGCAGCCTTGGGTGAGATGAAATGCATACCCTGTCCTTAGAGATTCTGGCACACAGTTCAGAGAGTCAGGGAAGTCAGTTTTCTTCCTGTTAAACCATCATGAAATAATTTCTAAACTGCACCTCTTGGCTGTTATGGAAATGTTACACATCCATGTCCAAACTATAACCCAGCCAGGAAGACATTTACATTTCCAATACCTGTGCTATGCATTTTCATGTCTCTAGGGCTTCTTACAAGTATTAGAATGGTTAATCACTTTATTTTCCTTTATATGAACAGAAAGTTGACTCCCTGCAATTTACATTTTTTTATATCTGTTCTCTTAACGCTGCCAAACTTTGCTAGAGTTAGATGATCAACAGCCAATTTAAGCCTTGCAAAAAACCATACTGTTGATATACAGCAAAGTTCTGATTAATGGATACTTCAAAAGTATCCCTTTGCAAAGAACAGAATACTTTCAGACCTTGTTTAACAAAATAACTTCATAGAAAACAGCATAATAGTCTTTCTGCTTGTCACGATAATGAATTTTTAGATAGTATCATTTTTAAACTATATCAGTGAAACCTGCAACATTGTACCTAACACAGAAGATGAGGTTTTGTGTTTTAAAGGAAGTCGATCTGGAGATTTTTCAGGAAGGGAGAGGGCAAACAGATGCATTTTAAGAGACTACAAGTCATCAAGTTTAGGTCTTCTTTGGTCTGCTTAGACCCAACAAAATTGCTTTCTCATGTAATCAGCAAGCACTACCTTTTCAACAAGGCTGTGGGGTTTCTTACTAAAGAAAAAGTAATGTGAGGTTTCTTACTAAAGTTTGAACCCCTTCATATGAAGTTTTCTTGCATTACTGGTTAGAGACTACCTGTGGAGAGGCGTAAATATTTTAAGACATGTGAGGAAACATGGAGAGGTATTTTTAACTTGTGCAGTCTCCTCTGTAGTATTTAGAAGACGCTGTCTTTGCTGCTGGACTAAGAAAGTTCATCTTCCCCACCATACATTGAGAGCACTAGCTCCTGGACATGACACTCTCCTCCCTCCACCTGCTAAAGCCAGCGGATAGTGTTGTAGTGGCTCAGCCCACCGCTGGGCTGTGGCCAAGGAATGGCAATCAGGGTCTGGCCATCCAATGGGTGGATTTCCCCGCCCTTGAGGATAGGTCTGAGGGCGGTTCTGTGGGCAGCACCAAAATGTAAGCCACAACCCACTGGGTGGCACCCTGAGCTATTCCACTCCCCTCTTGCTAGAGAATTCTGTTAAGCTTGGTTGTTCATTGGTTGCCTGTTATTGCTCCCGCCTCTCTATTTGTCCCATTGGTTGTACCCTTGTTGTATCCGTCCCTTTGCCTGTACCCCTTTGGACCCTCAGATGTGTCCATCGCCCTTTAAAAGCCTTTGCAAACCCCTCTCCGACGCCATTTGGTCCTTGGAAGCTTTCGGGAGAGGGCGTTCCTGGAATGCATACCAGTGGCCCCTCCCTTCATTCCTTCACCTCCAGGTGATGCTGAGCCACACGACAGCAGCTACCTGGCGCGCTGCCTCCAGCGAGGACCCAGCACAGCGCCAACAGCTGGCGCACCTGCCCCTCCAAAGACGCTTCTCTCGCAGAGGGCTGTCTGAGGGAAGGACGCTGCGCCCCCTCTGCCCGAGGGCACTGGCAGGGGTCGGGACTCGCACCCGTGCGGCCTCAGGATAGGTTCTACATCACAGTCTGTTTGGGCGGCTCCTCCTATTTAATCCTGTGGTTCATGTAGCCAGAGAAGTTTTCATAAAGTCCTACAAGTAAACAGAGATAGTTCATTCTATCTCACAATTCTTCTTGCTATGTAGAAGATACGTGGTTGCACATTGGTGAAGTAGCTAGGAAGGAATCACCAAGGTATAAGTTTCAGCTTCATTTGGTGTGTCAGATGCCTGTAAGAGAAAACTAGTCCTGCAAAAGGTACCTGCTCTGTTGGTCTGAGGCAGAAGACTGAAACTGGTGATCTTAACCATACCACTCCTCAGCATGAGTTAAAAACAATTGTTCACAATGCTCAGTACTACCCAATATCAATATCCAATAACAAAATGTGTTGTTTATTTCATCTCACGACCAGCAAACTGAAGAATTTAACTCACGATTCAGTTTCACCTCGGCAGTTCAGCTCCAGGTAACTATTCATCATGGTAAAAACAGAGTAAAATACAAGTTGGCCATTGTATGAGAGTACCTGAATGTGGGCTGCGTGTCAGTAATGCTCTGCTACAGTGTCCGTTCCCATGGAAAGTGTTAACTGAAATAATAGTGACGACTGTAAGAAAAGTTCTCTAATATCACAACACAGAATACATTTTAAGTCTGTCTCCAGCAAAGCAACCAGCAGCAAAGAAAGGGGAAGGAAAAGAAGGAAATTAAACATAACTTTAGACAGCAGATCTCTCCCAAGCAAAGCCCCCCTGCCCCACCCACACACATGAAACAACTCAGGGAGATGAGAAGACAGTGGTTTGATGGCATTGCAAGTTCTACAAATGGCAGGCATTCAGGAACTCTCACCACACCCCTGACTAACTGTGCACTGCAAATTGTATCCATGCCAGGGATCCGCACAGACCTCCCAAAACATTTGTAACACACATGGATCACACCAAGTTATGATATCAAAGGAACATCACCTTTGCTAACACCAAAGCATCCCCTCAGGAAGTATTTGGTGCACAGTATTCCCACTTTGCAGCAGGGGGATTAAAGCAGAGGGGCTTGTGCTTTGCCCCTTCTGAGCCTCCAGTGATCTCCTGCCCTCATTCCCCTGTCCCAAGATGTTGCAGCAGCCCCAGGAACACAGAACGGCTGTTGCTACAAGAAGGACACGAGCTCTGTTCTGAGCTTGCAAGACTGAGTAAAACCACAGCAGATTTCTAGCTGAAGCTTTCTTTTCACACCTGGCAAGGGAAACGGAAACTCAGTGGAAGGAAAGCTTTGGCACAAGCAGCTGAAAAGCACTAATGTCAACATTCTATGCTCCAACTCTGCAATCCCTGCTGCATGTTTACATTTAATATTATGTTAGGAAAGGGACCTCGTCCTCACCCACAGTTCTCTCTGCACACTCATAAAACACCCCTGAACTGCAGAGATATGAAACCCACTCACAATAAGGAAATAGTAATTTTCTTAGAACTACATATTTGCACAAATGGCAGAACGATAGCTGAGAAGCATACTCGGCTCTTTCAGGAAGATCTACTGCATCTTGAAAGAAGAAACTGTTTGTCTGTACTGGAGTAAGACATTGGCCAGACACCAAGGATATTTCACTCTCATTGCAGTGGTATTTGGCACAGAAATACCCATGAAAACAATGTCAATATGTAAGAAATTCAGTATTTTCTGATGATTAAAAAAGCTGAAGAAAGGGCTTCAAGAACTTCTAACAAAACAACGTGCAACACAGAAACGTTGAATGAAAAAGAAACATACATAGGAAAAGGGAATAGAAAAGTATAGAGGACACAGAAAAGAGAAATGGAAGATAAGAGCCCCAAAGAGGTGAAATTCATCCCACTTAATTTCAGGTGCTTACTATGCACAATGTCCACACCTGAGTTATCTATAGTCCTTTTACAATCAAGGCAGAGGTGGTATAATCCCACCAATGCAACCTAGGGTTTCTTCCACCTGGCCAGTATGGGAGCCCACTTTGGAGTGAGATAAACTACACAAAAATTTCACTCACAACACTGGCCACCTCTTCACAGCTGAGAATGCTTAACCTGTTCAGGGACCAGCACTGTATCTTATTGCTCATTCTAATGCAAAGGTCAGTTCTGAAATTCTTTCTTTCTATCCCAAGAACAGAGGTGTAGATATCAGACTAAAATCTGCAAAGTCATCACTGATTAAGAGCACACTTTCCTTCAATTAGTCTCTGAAAAAAAATTCAAAATACACCTGCTATTTTTGATAATTTCTCAGATGAAAGCATAACACATTTTTTGTCATTTCAGAGTGGACTGAAGTGAAAAGAATGCAAAAGATATAATGAATTAAAATCCACATCTCATCTAAATAAACTCTCCTAAATCACTCTGCCACTTTTCTTTCATATTTAGGGATGTGTCCACATTGTGCAACACAGCACTGTGCAAAGATATTTGGATTAGTTATAAACCTGTATGCCTGTGCAGCATAGTACCACACATTGCCAAGATGCTGGAAGCAGGGAAGATGAGCTACTGCAGCACTCTGCCTAAGGTATATCCTCAACAGAATTAATCAGTCAACTCAAATGGAGCATTGTCTCCAAGCAGCTAACTTTCTTCAGGTTTCTACATGAAACGGTTTAAATAAAGTTGGGTTCATGAACTCTTGAAGCATTTGGTATGGACCCTAACTTTCAACAAAATAAAATGGATTGTTACATCTTATTCTAACCATTTTTACTTCTTAATACTGTAATATTACCATCTTTCCATTCCTGACTAGATGCTGCTCTTGCTGCAGCATGTGAATAACAACTGCATGATTATTCTCTACATTGGAGAAACACCTAATTCTAAGCTGTTATTCTAATAAAGAAGCTCTCCTTCATCCAAGGAATCCCCCATCATCCATTTACTAACAGATTCCTCCGTGTCACCAAGTTCGCCACAGAGGGCAGCATCTCGGTAAAAAACCTGCTCAGTACAGCATGGCAGTCAATACCAAGGATTTTCAACATTAAAACTAGGTGAAAATTAACACTTCAAGAATTTTTCTCTCCAAAAAATCATATTGTCTAGAATAGTATTATTGTTGGAAATTTCAAAAAAATTTTTGATTTTTCTTTCCAGAGAGCCAAACCAAAAAGGTAAAAGTTGGTTTGGGACTTTTTTGGAAGTGAAACTTCAAATTTCAAATAACTGTTTCAAATATATATTGTTCTGAAATAGTCTACTTTGTTCTAAATAAAGTCAGAACTACACATTTAGACATTATTTATTCAAATAAAATACTTCTTTTAATTCTGTAAAGCTATCTGATACTCAGAGTTTCCATAACAACTTGAAAGGAAGATGAAATGTCAGTGTTTCGCAAGTACTGAAAACATTGTTTTCCCAGTCCACTGAGTTTAGTACAGCTAACCAAAACCAGTTCTTTCCAAGCAAAGATCAGGTCCTTTAAACAATAAGGATG
>VYXC01008613.1:2981-18516 GCA_013397175.1 Platysteira castanea | reverse complement strand
ACCGTTCAGGAAAACTACTGTAAGCAATTTTTACAATACAAGGAGCAGGCAAGACAGCCAGAACCAGAATGCCAAATGGCTGAGTCTCCTTGTATCTCTGTTACCCAAAAGACCAAGGAATGGCTCCTTTTGCAAGTCCTGGAATAAACATAAACTTGTTCCTGTACTGGACTTTTCTCAGTGAATCACACAATAGATGTGATTAGAATATAATCAACAAAAAAAGAAGGTAGGGAATGCTGTTCCTTTTCCTGTTCAATTTGTTCCAAAAGTATCCATGCAGTTTCCTGGTGGTTCCAACTAAATATTATATTACCAAAACTGAACTTTGTTCTTATATGTAAGATCAGAAGGGATTGTTAGAGTACTTGAGTTCAGTCCCCCATGGTCACAGACAAGCATGCTGTGGATATGGCTCAGAAGAAACAGCACATTCTAGAACTTTAATCTTCCTTATAACATTTTTAATACACATTTTTCCAGAAAAAAACACCGAAAACCACCCCAATGAACCAATCAAGCGAACAAACAAAAATATCACCAAAGATAAACTAGAGATGATTGGGCCTTAATATATCTTAAGCTTCCCTTTCTGAGTCCCACAAGGCAAGAGAAACTTTCAGCCTGCAATAAAATGAGATTAAGATGATTTGGCAGTTATTTTTTCATCATCTACATCAAATCATATTGCCTTAGAGACTGTCGTGCACCATGAAAGAATTTCTGGAACATCACACACAGCTTGTTCCACCCTCCCACTGCTAGACAGCTTGTAAGAAAAAGTGTGCTGACCGAGAACTTAAACAACAATCAGTATTACTACTGCTGTCCTTTGGACCTGATCTCTCCTTTTTGAACTTAGACAGCTCCAGCAATAACACACAGAAGGTAAAATCACTTATGTGCTGTACCTCTGGTGCACATCATGAAGGGAGACAGGAAAAGCAAGAACATGGTTGCCAATCCACTAGCCACTGCAGTTACTCACTCCTCCCCATCTGTCCTGGGCTGAGAAAATGGGGCTGAAGTGCCAACTCCATGCAGGCTTTAGGTACAAGACACAGGTCACTTCCACAAGCTGGCCACTCCTCAAATCTGAGGACCCCCACTGTGACAAGGAAAATGGAACTTAGCACCTTTGAAAAATAATAGATAGGTAGGTAGGTAGGTAGGTAGGTAGGTAGGTAGGTAGATAGATAGATAGATAGATAGATAGATAGATAGATAGACAGATAGATAGATGGATCTAAATAAATAAATAAATGGGAAGAAGTTCTATGAATATGTGTTTAAAAATGCCACTGTGAAGAATCATTATATAGTGCATTTGAACTTCACATGCAGCAACACTGAAATAAAACTAACACCAAATTTAAAATAAAGGCAGTTGATTCATGTGAGAACAACTGTAGAAAATCATACAATCATAAAATAATATGCAGAGACCAAATATTTCACTGCTTCCTTGAAACATATTATTGCAGCAATTTGTTATTTACCTTCTTTAATTTGTGGCTATGAAGTTATCTTTCAGAAAATGTACATCGCAGAATCTTCCTTTCCAACTGAAAATACCGGCAGTGAATACAAATCTTTTGTTCTCCAAGTTCCCATGATTTAAGTCTAGTATGTTGAAATAAATAGTGACACGGCCACCTGATAAACAGTGGGAATGAAGGATGTTTTCAGCAATTCTGGCTGTTAGTCAGAAAAAGGAGCAACACAGGTTATTCATAAAATCCCTTCATCCAGAGCCAGGTTCTGACTACTGGGTGGGACTCTTTGAAAGTAACACTAATACGGTGAATCTGGGTGATGCCTTAGGTTTTAGCTTTTATATTCTTCAAATACTGTATTGCCTAGTTGTAATTCTGAACTTTCTTGTAGCCTAACTTCTGTTCTCTCATGTCAGCTAGACACAACAAAGCCTCTCTGAGCTTGTTATTCAAGGACACTCAGATTGTCCTAGGTCCAAAAAGTGTAAACTAGGGCCTCTAGAGAGATGGAAAATTTGAAGAAATTACATCATTAGCTAAAGTTTTAATTGGTGAATTTATGCTGATATGCAAATGGACCAAACCTATGAAAGTGTGACGAACTCGTGACTTGTCGTCCATCTTGGGGTCCATTTTGGAAGTAGCCTCTGGCTCCCCAGGGTGTACCTTTGAAGGCCCTTCAAATAAATACCTATCCTTATTCCCTTACTCTTGTCTAGTCTCTGTTTCTAGGTAGCCACCCAAGGCATCACTGGAACTTAAATACAGCTCATTGCCTGTACTTGTTGAAAGTACAAGGAGTCAACTCCATCTGCAGAAAATGAAGGGCTTACTTACTGCATCTGTATGATTTTTCATGCAATTTACCCCACTAGACTCCAAAATAGCAGCAGGCTCCCAGGCTTCAATAAATCAAAAGAAAGAGAAACAAATTATTCAGTGATACAATTAGAAATATAATGTCAAAGTTTTGAAAGCATTCAGGAGCAGAATATTCTGATGCTGCTAAAACCAAAGGTGAAATTTCTGGCAGGTGAGACAGTGAAGTTAGACTTCCTCATGACTCCTTAAAAAAAAAGTATTGTCCCAGCACTTAAGCTGTTAAATATACCCAAAGGAAGCCTTTATGGAATTCCAATTAGACAAAAAATACTTTCCTATATAATTTTTACTTTTTTTTCACGAGGTAAGATTTTTCTCCATTCGAAACTGTTTTTGCACATAAGCATTTTTAGAACTGAATTCTTAAGCCTAGAGCAGGAATGATTATGTAAAGAGACAATTTTATATTAACAATTTGACTTTAATATGCAAAGACAGTACCTGGCATGCCATTAAAAGTGGTGTGAAAACATGAACTTTCTTCAGGGAAAAAATTCTCCATAGCAAATGTATTCTTACTTCTATTCAAAATTCTTTATAAATTTGTCCTTGTTTTTTTAAGTCTTCAAAAACTGTATTTTATGCTTTCCTAAATTTTGACATTTTACAGGAAAAAATCTCTTCAATGAAGACATATTCTCATTTTTTGTATATATGATAAGCAACCACTCTTTTGTTTGTAACGTGGTCTCAATCTACAAAAATGTATTTTTATCATCCAGAAATGCTTGAGAATACAAGACACCATCTCTCCTCATTTCAAACTGGCAGACAATTTAACACGCACACAAAGAGCTTCAGTTGCTACTTCTTTTAAATACCTTAATTTTGTTAATAGCTAAAGTTAACAGTCTACTTAGAACTCTGAGTTTTAAAAAAAGTGTTTAATGATACATTTACTTATATATAGTAACCAGTAGGTAAATGTTTGACTGTCTGTAATTGACTGGCCACCTTACTCTTTGATTACATTAAAATATTTATATATATCTAAAAATATCTTCTGGGCTTTTTCATCCTAAAAAAAAGATTTCACACCCTTCTTGTAGCTCCCATGTGTTCTTTCTTTTCAATACATCACATACTATTGCTTCAATAGAGGGGAAGCAGGCTCAAAAAGCACAAACAGGCATGTGATGAGGGGGCCGATTTCTATTCTATTACTACCAATTGATCCCTATAAGCAAATAAATACACTTCTGTCTTATCTGTACTTCATTCGTATTGCTACCACTTGAATGACAATCTTAAGTGACAGGTAGTCAATTATTCAGCAGCTTATGTTAAATGAAACACATTCACTGAGCTGGATATATTCCATAAGACAGAATGGGACAAAGGGATGTTCAGAAGGTCTTAATTTCCCATAAAATAAAGGGACAGTAATAGAAATCTCTTCACAAAATGGGTGGTTAAGCACTGAATGGGGCTATCCAAGGCAGAGGTGGAGTCACATCCCTGGAGGTGTTCAAGAAACAACTGGACTTGGTACCATGGTCTAGTTGACAAGATGATGATCAGATAAAAGGTGGACTCAAAGATCTCAGAGGTCTTTTCCAAACTAAAGGATTCTGTGAAAATCACTGTAACAAAACTTCAACTCCATTACATCCTGGAAGACCCTCCAGAGCTTTCAGGAAGATATGAGCAGAAGATTGGGCAGAACAGGTCTCTCTGCTGCCTGTTTGATCCTCTCAGACCATTACAGCCATCACACAATGCACTGCCTTCCACTTCCTACCTTCTCTGCAAACCTCAAGCTCAATAGCACCTAATCCCATCCTGACCTGCAGCAGGGTCAGTTTAACCTTGCAATCAGCAATCTGAGAGGCAGAAAATATACCTAAATTTGTCACAACTGGTGCAAAAACAATGATTTTGCCAAACAGATAGAAATATGAGGCAATCTCACTTATCCTATCATAAACTGAAATGCAGCCAAGAAAAAAATTATTTTTGAAGACCACAAGGGTTTCTGTAACTACTTTGTAACGCTGTCATACAGCCTTTCACAATAATCAGGGATCAGCAACAGCAGTCATTACCAAGCCAGGGAGCCTTGAGAAAACCAGATTATTTTAAACAAGACAGCCCACTGCCTTGTCAAATGTAGGTGGCATAGCAATACACCACCATCATCTCTGCTACTTAAACAGAAAAGAAGCCCACTATGCTTCATAAGCATCATAAATAAATTCATAAGCATCATTTATTTCATAAATAAAACTGCCTTAAATTCAACAGAGAATAAATTTTCTCTACTGCACTCCCTATATTAACTGCTTATGATGAATCTTGAAAAGCGCTTCACATTTTACCCAAGTATATGACAGCGTCTGGCCAGCAAATGAGGTTATATTTCATAACCATAAAGACTCTTAAGAAATCACATTCTGAAAGCAGTTGAAAAATAAGTATGTGAGTCCAACACAATCCTCCTAAGACTGAATGATTTGAAAGCTTTATCTTCGTATATAGTTGCAAGGTCACATAGCAGGGGTAGCATTTAGGAAATGAATTGAAAGAGTTCAAGAAACTGAGTATTTTTAAATATTATTTCATTTTCACCTGAGATTAATGACACAGAGCCCAAACAAACAGCTGCATTCCAGTTCCTGAACAGGACATTCCCAGGAATAAAAAGCCAAGCTGTCTTTTTGTCTTTCCTCAGATGCTGATCAGAACATCTAATTATCAACTTGAAGCTGCCTGCTTAGAGTGTATATTTTGGTGACAAAAGAAGTTCTTCATTTGCTTTTTCTACTTCATTGCTTCAACAGTGATTTACAAATGCAGTAGAACATTAGGTCTTGTTCTCAGGAACACCTCTGTGTTGAATCACAGCAGCATTTTCTAAAGTAATACTTGAAAACACTAGTTTTCTAAAATTGGAAGTCTGCAAGTAGCAGCTGTGTTTCTTGTTCACTATAAATCTTTCATACATATTATTACATTATTTATCAGAATTGATTCTACCTCTCCACAAATTTATATACTACATACTAGTAGAAAGAGCAAATTAGAAATGCAAAGAATCCATATGTTAGCATTGCTATTTGCTTTATCTACAGTGCTGCAGATTTCCTTCTGGATCCTAGCTGATTTCATAATTTGCTTGGGTGTACAAGAAACTGATGCCACAATGAGCTCCTGTGAGTCTATATTTCCATACAGTTTATCTGAAGTGCTAAAAACTAAGCTAAAGGTATTTCAGAAAACTCTTGCAGTGTAACAGGGAACACCATTTAACATGAACTGGCTCAGTAATAGTGAAATTTTTTCATTTTAATCTATGATTCAATATTTTACTATGGTAAAATAACCTGGAGCTCATAACCTATTAAGCAGGATCACACTTCACTCTCTTCCGTCGTGGTTTACTCAGTAAATTTCAAATGCAACTCAAATATATTTCTAGACTCCTAGGCCAACAGTAAGACTGTTCTTTTAGTAGCTTTCCCATAATTTCCTTTCCTCTCAGAAAAAGAAACAGAACAGTTTGGCAGTGGAGGGCAGATCTCTGGCATCATTACGATAGTGAGCAATCTGCTGTCTCCCTCCAACATAAGGGACAGCACTGTAAAAGAAGGCTTGGGAGATGCAAAGACAGTAACCTAAAACAAAGCATGGGCTGAGATACTAAGGAAAGGTCATACAATCTAATTTCAGATTTTTAGCACATTGAAGTTGTAACACAGTCCGTAATTCCTTCCTTTTAAACTACCTCTGCAACAACCCCACCTCTCCGGTCATTACAGAAGCTTAGCATTTTCTGCATGAATAACCACTTCCTCCCATCTGTTCCAAATTTGTTTCTCATTAATTTCCATTTCTGCTTACTTGTCATATTTAAATTGGGCCATCATTATAGATTAAGATGGAACAGATTCAGCAATTAGTGGGTCACAAAGAAACTGTCCTCTCCACATTAGTTTCAAAGGTTTTTTTTTAAAACACTCTTCTGTGAATGCTCACTATGATGGTTTGATCTGTTTGTATTAGACACAATCTTGAATTGCCTCAGTATCAAAAGCCGTGTCATCTTCACATCTAAATTTCAGTAATGTTTACCTTTAGTAATGGACCAAATTGGGAATACAGAACTGCATTTCAGATTTGGCTTGTAAATCTCAGGCTACTTGTTCTAGCTGTCCGGTCTGACCCTAAAGTATGTGATCCTCACACAGTAATACTGAACTGGAACTAGACGTTTTTTCACACGTGTATTCTATGTGCCTCAGAGCACAGTAAAATTTTACTTATTTACGGGATTTAATTTCCAGCAGACACAGTAAGTCTACTTTGCTCTTCCTGACCACATTTGCCTGTAGTTATATAACTACAGCTGTTTTTACAGGTAGATTGTTACCATTAGTCCAGTGTTAACGTTTGGGAAATTGGATCAAAAAGGCCTTTTGAACACTTTTGAGTATGCAATTCCTTTTCATAAACTGAAAATTGTATTACTACCTTTTTTAAGATTTTACTGTATACAGTCGAATTCTCAAGATACTTCTCCTACAGTTATTTTAGAAAGTAAATCCTATAAAGAGTGGCTGAGGGAGCTGGGGCTGTTTAGCCTGAAGGAAATGAGGTTTAGGGGAGACCTTATTACTCTAACTACCTACTAGTTATCATTTTCCAAGAACCTAACTCTGTCACAATCTACTCCTGGAAAAGTACACAGGCAGACAACCCATCTCTGTACTCAGGGATATTTCCTAACTAATTCAAATTCTTTGGAACAGATTGAAGAACATAAGCCTTGTGAAGATATCCTATCTAAATTTGCTGATTACAGTAAATCAGGAGGAGTTTCTGTCTCTCTCAAAGACAGAAAGGCCCTGCAGAGAGACCTACAAAAATTAAAGGGATGGACAATCACCAGCCATATGAATTTTAACAAGGGCAGGTGTCAGAATCTGCATCTGGGGCCCTGGATGTATGGACAGACTGGNAGGTTTAAGTTGGATATTAGAAAAAAGGTTTTTCACCCAGACTGTGGCTGGGCACTGGAACAGGCTCCCCAGGGAAGTGGTCACAGCACCAAACCTGACAAAGTTCAAGAAGCTTTTGGACAGTGGTCTTGGGTACATGGTGTGACTCTTGGAGATGTCGTGTTCAGAAGCATCAGTTGAATTTTGATGATCATTGTGGGTTCTTTCCAATTCATGATAATTTATGATTCTATGATTGATTGTTATGTGCAGCCCCATAGGCAC
The DNA here is from genome assembly GCA_013397175.1 of Platysteira castanea. Taxonomy (NCBI): domain Eukaryota; kingdom Metazoa; phylum Chordata; class Aves; order Passeriformes; genus Platysteira; species Platysteira castanea. Next base: position 10,916 of record VYXC01008613.1, on the reverse strand, counting down.
TGTAATATCCAGTCTGAGATGTACTGAAGACACCTTGATACCAAAATACACAACACAGAAAAAAGAACAAATTTTTTAGCCATGGACTAAATTAAAAGCCATCCCAGTCACAGTTCCACTGAATGATTGTAGACAGCTGGGAACATAGCCACTTGGAATATTTTGATTACATATGGTAACCAAACAGCATTGACAGACCTAACATTTTACTCTGAAGCTGACCATGCCAGGCAGTTTGCCTTATCCAGACACTTGAAAAGGCAAAGTGATTGCCACTTGTGGACAGAGCCAAAGATATCTTAGTCAGGATCCATTATGTGTAAAATCAGCAGAGCTGAATTACAATCACTTTGCAGTTCTGTTTATTCATTTTGGCTTGGAAACAGTTCTTGTTTATAGAAGATCTGTATCCATACAATTTTAAAGAACTATAGAGGTCTCAGAATGTGTGATACACAAGCTGGAAAGGAATGCAATTCTCACACACATCAAAATGTGTAAGATCCTGAGTTGCCTTCTCCAGTGCAGAATGGAAATACTCCCAAGGACAATGCAGCAGAGCACTAGCCTGGCACTAGACAGTGAGAGGCTGTCCTGTGTACAAGACAACTCATTTGGTTCAAGGCTTTGCTCATTTTCTCAGCATGAACAGGATGGGTTTTACAGTCCCAAAACCACTGCCAGCCAGGGCTCCTATAAGCATAAACGTGCCATTGTTCAGAACTCTCAGATATCTAACCATAAACAAATGTCAGGGTGCTGTTATTATATAAAAATACAGTATATGAACAAACAGCTAGATAATCAAAACAGTAATTCAGCTGTATTCAAAACAATTAATTACCTTAAAAATTTTCCTGCAAATATTTACAAGTTGACCAGTTTAAGAACCATCATGAATCATGATCATCAGAAAATTAGCTGTGGAAAACAGCTCAGTAGCTTCCTGAAACACAGTAGTTTCCTCTTAGGACTTTAAAACAATAACACTGTTAAAAATCTAAAATTCAGGAAGATATAGGAGAGTTCCGTTTCAGTCCCACACAGAAAAACAAGAAGAGTGACCAGCTGTTAACTACAATTAAAGCGTGTAACCTACATTCATTCCCTTTTCATGTCTTTTGAAGAAAGATGATACCCACATTACTGGTTTTCTGCAAATAACACATTTTCCAGTTATTTAGTATAATAAAGATCTAGTTTATTCAGCTTTCTGCCTTAAAAAACCACAGTTGTCCACATATATATATATGCTTATACCTGTCCAGGAATCGGTATGTCTGAGTAGAGTGCTGTGGCCTGAAGGGAGAATGACATTTAGCCAAAGACACAAAAAGAAAAGGGAAGTCACTTTCGTAAGGTTACCTGCATCTATCTTTGTTGACGTCAGATGTGTACTGAAATGGAATTTGACCACTTTTCCTCACTAAAAACAACCTGGGGCAGAGAGAGCTTCCTTGACAATTGGAAGCATTGCTTAATGGCTTGCAGCAAATAGGGACTATACACATCCAGGAAACAAAATTGTTTTGCCTAAATTACCTTAACAATGGCTTCAATTGCAGTCATCAAGAACAGCTCAGAAAATGTTAGACCAGTGCACTGTCTAACAATTACTGAAATTGCTGAAATGACCGCATTTTTCATTACGGCTCCCTAAATCTACTGGTAAGCAGCACCCAGCCCAGGAGGACTAAAGATGCTTCAAGGAATGTTAATATGATATTTTAACTTCATGAATAGACTCTGACGGTCTTCAACGAAAGATGTAACTGAAGACATCTAAAAGCTGTTTATCTTTTAAGAAGCAACTCCCCTCCACTCATCCTTAATCCCTCTGACTGCAAATGTAAGGTGCAAAGAAGAAATAACAGAAAAATACAAAAACACATACAGTTTTAAAAACAATGTACTGTTTAAATATCTCTCACTGGATAAATTTTCAAAGCAATGTACAAATTGGAAAAATCCAGTGCTTCTTGAAAACATTTTTAATCTCCGGTTCTTAGGGAATGCTGCAGCACAAAATTCACAGAGCAGATGTCTTTGCCAACTAGAGCTAACAGCAATGTCATATCTAGGCACAGCATTCAAGACTACAACTCTCCTAATTAGTAGTGACTATTTAACCTAAATCTAGCAGCACTCAGATAGATTTCAGCCACGTCCACAAGGTTAAACACACATATGTTCTGGTACCACAGTGTGTGCTCTTTCTTAAGAGCGGAAACAGAAGTGACTGGAAAAATTTAAATCACAAGTGGGTTTCGGGAGCTATCCTGCACAGAGACCAGCTATTATCTGCCCACAAGCCCCAAGGTGTATTTACCTAAGAGACTAATATTTTCAAAATGTCATTGTCAAGACAGTGTCAAGACAAGCACCATTTGTCTACTGCCCAAATCCTTCTCCCAGAACATAACCTTCCTCTCCTACTCTGTCCTCCGCAATCCCTGTTTAGAACCCATTCCTTGTGAACGTCTCTTCCCAAGGGGATCCTACTCTAATCTCATTATCTCTTACTATGAAACAGAAAAAAAATCCCAGTTGATTCCTGGACTATTTCTTGAGCAGGACTTAAATCCATCTGTTTGAATAAACTGAACAAATAAGAATGCCTTATTTGTACATCCTACATTGCAAACAACAGCTGTGAGGAAGAGGGGAAACATTCTTTCCTTTTTGAACTTTGATGGAAACCTCTATTTCTGACAGCAGTATTGCTATCCTTCAGTGGTGAGGGGATAACGCATCAAAGTCCTTTCAATAGAAGTTAAATAAAACACTCCAGTGATTTCTCTAAGAAATAGTGACCTAGTTCTGCTACCTACATCATAGTAGCTCTTTTTCCTTTCAAGACTGAAATTACCCTTGCAAAAAATATTTCTGTGACAGAAAAATTGTTGTGAACTTCAGAGTCAGGCAGAAAGCCTGGATAAAAGATATCTCGATTAAATCAGAGAATTATAAGCAACTATTCATAGGGATAATTTGCTGCTGATACACTACACAAAAATTAACTGTTCCACTGGACTTCAGAATGAGTGTTCAACTTACTCATAGGTGATCACAACATGTAGGAAGAAAATTAAAACAGGGAGACTCAAGCGTCCTGCCATGTTAATTCTCATTTCCCATTTTGCCAAGAGGGAATACTCTAATTTCTCTTGCACCTGATCGATGAAACTATAAAAAATACTATAGAAAACTCTAGAAACACTTGACTACAGAAGAAGCAGCAATGGTTTTGTTGTTTGGGTTTGCTGGTTTTTTTTATTTTGTTTTGTTTTGGTTTTTTTTTTTTGGCTGGGTGGGGGGCTTTTTGTAGTCCTTTTAAGTTTTAGCATGTCATTTTACCCCTGGTTTGCAGTATATTTTTTCCTTCCTGCTCTGATTGCTATTGTTCACATTACAGAACTCATCAGGAGCTCTGGCCAGCACTAAAATAGTATTGCTGCCTTGCAATCTGGTGTTGAGGGGTAAGTACAAGACAATAAAAAGTAAAATGCTGCTCCAGAGATTTTACTTTGCTCCAAGTAAATTGCTCCAAGTTATAAATGGGATATAGCACAGCAAGAATATAATACAGCAATTGTATTATCCCCATTTTGTCTGTGGTGACCTAAGGCATGCTCCCTTCCTCCCTTCCTGTTCCTCCCTGTGGTCCATCCCCTAGGTCCACATGGAGTGATGGAGTAATCAGCAGTTCTCCTTCCACAGGAACTGGTAGGAGCTAGAGGACCATCATTTGCCAGGTCAAAAAACAAGTCTGCAGCACAGCTAAGAATCACACCCACGTAACTTATGCCACAGGTCTGTGCTTTTGTGCCACTGGTAATTGCCAGTTTTCCTCTTCATAAATAAATGGATGCAAGTTCTCTGAAATACAACCGTTAATTCAGGAATAAGCACTTACATCAACAGAAGGTTTAAAACGCAGATGTTGAATGAGTATTTTAAAGAAATGCCCTGAGGAAAAATGAGACGGTATTCAGTCTCATTGTACTATCCCAATTTCTACATTGTCTTCCTACATCTACAGAAAAGGCATGAGGAAGAGTATGTGTTTGGAACGCACAAAGCCACCCAAGCACCCCTCTATGCTTCACTTCAAAAAGGAAACCTTCCTTTGTGATTCACACAGAAAAAAATCTGCATGAGAGTATCTTACTATGGAGACGGGGAGCTAGATGAAGAAAAATTTGCATGTTTATAGTGTAACATACATTCTTCAAGGTTATCACATCAACCTCTTAGACCTCTACAAAAGGCAAATCGGAATAAACTGGTTTTGTGCTGTGCCAAAACTGCACAGCAGTTAATTAGCGTCCCACAAGTGAACTTTTCTTCATCCCTGGGAATAATATTTGATACTTAAGGTAGGAATACAATTATCACCATTACCTTGATTCCTAAAGCTTAATAAATGTTGACCTTGAGACAAAGAACTTTTTTTCTCCGGTCAATAATGTATTTCACTTACAATTTTCTCATCGTTCTAAGTGACAGGTAGCTTCATTTCCTGGCCTGTGCTTTCTTTTAATAAGCAACTTCTAATGATTGAAATCCTAGCTGGTCCTTTCGATATTATCTGGAGACATTCCACAAATCCAGGACTGCTAGGAAACCCTCTATCATTCTTTACAAAAACTGATTACCCAAAAGTTTCAATTACCCCTCAGAGTCGCAGCTGCACGTGGCTAACAGACATCCATGCACAAGGTAAGTGCAAATATCCAATCCTGAAGGCATGAATGGCTGATAAATGTATAACCAACAGCACACTTACCTACTCAGTTCTTCTTTCTTCTGCATGCTCTAAGTTAATATTCACAAAGCAGCCTAATAAAGCATCTCCGGTACAGAAGGGGCAAAAAGCCAAATAATGAAGCCAAAATTTTATTTATTCCCATATATTTGTTGTTTAAAGCAGTAATATATTTTGTTGGGAATGAGAAATCTAAAGTCTGCTCTGGAAACAAGGACAGACAGACAATTTGTTAGGAAGTGAAATTGTCCTTTTACATTCTCTGTCTCCCAAAGTCATAAATACCAACAATACATTCTTAACATTGCTTCTGAATTTTTTCCGTCAGAAATTCCTGACACTCTGAAATTGTCTTTCAAAAATTGCTTCTGACAAAACAGAGAGAAGAAGAAATTGCATAGCCATTCCAACTGTAACCGCACCAGTGCTTCAGACATCAATTAAAACATAAGAATACTAAAGCATGTGTATCCTAGCAGGCTGCCACCAGCAACAGAGACAAGGAAGTATTTATGAACATAAATATCTCATGAACACCACATCTGTTTAGTGTTCATATCCTTTCATTACCCAAAGTGGAGAAGCAAAACTAAAAGCAGACAAATGTAACATCTCTTAGACTCATCATTCATACAGTGGCAAAACGGCATGCTGTATATAATTAATTTATTTTTAAATTGCTGTGATCAGAGTTCCAAATACAGCAATGAACATTGCACAAGTAAATCTTGACTCTGTATTAAGTTCCTGCAGTGTCAGTTAGGAAGTAGGAAGTTTCTGCATGAAACTCTTGGTTTCATAGTCAGGATCCTCATACCAGGACACCTTGATCACCCAGTGTCTTCTTACCATATGTGTGAAAAAGAATTAAATGCCTCTTCAGCCCAAGGTATTCAGATTTGCTGTGAGTGCATTAAAATAAAAGAAACCTAACAGTTCACATGGGCTCCTCCAAAAGACAGATCCTTAAATTATGCAAAACTGGTGGAAGAAGGGCACACAAATTCACTTTTGCATTGCTGTTTCTGTTGCCAGCTGGCACAAAGAGGTGGAAGTTTCACAAACAAAAATGTTGCCAGAAAATTTAGCCAAGTACAACTCACCGAACCTTTTTCAGACTCAGAATGCTGAGATAAGTTGAAAGGATCATGATGTTCTTTATAGTCATATTAGATTATCTAATTTGCCATACTCCCAGCCGATGTGCCAGGTCTTCTGCTAAACTTAAACACATGTGAAGAGGAAGCTCCCATATAGCATGTGTGTTTGCTTGGGATTCAAACTATTCCTCATTCCAAAGTCAGAGAAATCACATAAAAATGAACTAGACTCAAATTGCATTAAGACCCTCTATATTTTAAGCATGATCTTATGAATCAGATGGATTTTTGCTAATCCCCTCTTAAAAGCCGCTTGTGATGTTAATTCTATAATGTTGTAATGTAACCACATCTAGAACTGATACCCAACCTTAAATTCCTTCAGAGCAAACCAACTAGTTTCTTTCTGCCCAGCTCTTGATAGTCAGAATACTTAATTGCTGTTATCCTTAGTAGAGAATTGCTTGCACTTGAAACATTTTGTCTTTCATATTAGTTTTATCTTCTCTAGTTTAAAGAAGATATCCTGCGTTGTCTTTCATAAAACTATCCTGCATTGTCTTTCATAAAATTATCATTTTTGGTTCTTAGCTGTTCTTCTGATCATTAGAGATCATTCTGATCATTCTGATCTCTAATCTATCTCATCATTTTTTTATGAATGGTGTCAAAAAGCCACACAACTAAAACTGAAGTTTCTCAATCATCAAGCCCAAGAATTCTCATTCAGATTTTAAATATCACATTTCTTAGTACTACACAAATCATCTCTTTTGTTTTCCCAACTACAGGACGTCAGTTTGTGTTTGTGTACAGTCTACTGTAAAAGCCTGATCCTTTCCTCCACTGTAACTTGATATTACCAATCTGTATATACTCACATGCACCATGACGAGCAATCGCAAAAATACCACTGTAAATATCCATTAATTGATTGTCACTGCTATTGCAGCCAGTTACATGGGAGTTTGTTTTTTCCTCTTCCCTCATTGCTACAAAACAATTTCCAAGTTGAAAGAAATAAAAAATAGCCAACTTATCTGTAGCACTGAATAAACACAGCTAGGATATACCTCAATATTACAAGGCAATACAAGGTCAACAAGGCAAAGTCATAGTTGATTTTATATACTACTGGCAATAGTTCTGCTTGGATCAGGAATTCCAAGTTGGAATTCCCTGCCAATATATGCTTTTATGGGTCTTTTAAATAATTATTAAAGGTAATTAGCTGTTCGAAGCATGGTATCTAGCTGTAGGTTATTCTTAACTACAAATTCACCAATTCTTGGAAAGAGTGAAGTCGTCTGCCATTTTAGCTAGCACATCTGATCTACTCTTACAAATATTGTTCACAAATTCCCTATAAATACTGTAATTGCTTACCTCAGGAGTTTGGCATTGGGATCAGTGTTACTTAACATCTTTGTCAGCCACGTGGACAACAGAATCAACCACACCCTCAGCAATGTTTCCAACAGCACCAAGCTGTGTGGTGCTGTCAACATGCTGCAGGGACAGAATGGCATCCAGAGGGACCTTTACAAACTTGAAAGGTAGATCTGTGCAAACCTCATGAAGTTCAACAAGGTCAAGTGCATAGTCCTGCACCACAACTGGGACAATCCCAAATGCAAATACAAGCTGGGGAGGGAATGGTTCAAGAGCAGTCCTGAGTAGAAGAATTTTGCAGTGCTGGTGGTCAAGAAGCTCAGCATGAGCCAACAATGTGCACAAGCAGCCCAGAAATCCAACTACATCCTGCGCTTTATCAGAAACAGCGCTGGCAGCAGGGCAAGGAAGGGGATTCTGCCCTTCTACTTGGCCCTTGTGAGACCTGTTAAGATCCAGTTATTAAGGTTCTTTGGAAATTCCTCTGGCCTAATTAGGGTGCAAACGAGACCATATGCCTGTCAATAGTAAAGGGTTTTATTTGATGGTAGATATGAGAGAGAGAGAGAGAGAGGAAAGAAAGAAAGAAAGAAAGGAAGAAAGGAAGAAAGGAAGAAAGAAAGAAGGGAAGAAAGGAAGAAAGGAAGAAAGGAAGAAAGGAAGAAAGGAAGAAAG
>VYXC01008612.1:0-223455 GCA_013397175.1 Platysteira castanea | reverse complement strand
GCCCAGCGCCGCGGAGCGCCCCAGGAGCCGCGGCGGCGAGCGGGGGCTGCAGCCGCCAGGCTCTGCTGGGACCCGGGTCGGGGTGGTTTCGAGGGAGCCGTGGGCTCTCTCGGGGTTCTCGCTTTAGCCTGGCTGGGCAGTAACTGGGTTTGAGCCCTCTCTTTCTCCGCCGACTGAACAGGGAACCTGCATCGACTGGGATCAGCTGCTGGAAGCCCTGGGTTGGTGGGATGAGCCCGGGCCTCCGTGCTGTCCCAGCGTGCTGAACAGCGAGTAGTCAACACTGCTTTAGTCTGCGCTGACTTGGAGGTAAGAACGCTGTGAAGCCAGCGCACCGCTCCAGCTCCTGTGCCTTTGCTGCTCTTCAAAGCATCTTAGTCCGTCTTGGTAACATGTTGCTTCTTGGTTTGTCCCTGGGTTATGTCATGCAAGAAGCTGAGGCTTTAAAAAGTAAAGAACATTACTTAAACAGTTAAATGCAAGGCTGACATTAAAAACGACAGTGTTGGATTTTAAAAGGAAACAGGCAAGGGTATAAATGCTGAGCTTCTGGTAAGAACTAGGACATAATGTTAGAATGACTTTTTTACATGCTTTTCTCTGAAACAGATTCAATACCGGTTGACCTAAAATGAGAAATAACTTGGATGCAGGAATACATTAACCAAGTTTGTTCTACAGTTACTTGACAATAGTGTCATTAAATCCTCCTTGTGGAAGGAGGTATTTTACTCTATCTAATGGGTGCACTGGCAGCATCTCAGTGCTGTAACTATGACTGCAGTTGGAAAATGCAGAATTAAAAAATATATTGGAAGAGCCACTGTCAAATAAGTCTGTGTGAAACAGGTGGGCAAAGGTTCTCTTGCCAGCTGATCACACGTCCTAGTTGTTTACAAAAGACTGTTTGGGAGGGCATAGGGATTGAGATAGCTGTCAGCAACCACAGCAGTGGAAGCTGAGCATTTTTATCCGGGATGGATCACCTTCCCCATCTTAGTACCATGATCCTTTTATTTTGTGTAGCCCCAGAGTGCCAGTGCTGGCGCTCTTTGGGGAGGGTGATTGTGGAGGAGCAGAACAGCTCTGGTCTGTTATGAGTTGATGCTGGCTTGCTTTGAGGGGGACTTCCAGTCCTGTGTCTCAGGCAATGGTTGAAATGAAGGCCTTTATTTAAGCAGGGACTGAAGCCTGTGACTGTAAGATGTGGTGCGTTGCACTCTGGCTTGAGATCTGGGTCTAGTAAAATGGTCATTGCCTGTCTTCAGCCCTTGTGGTGTCAGGGGCACGGGAGCTGCACTGAAGTGGCTGGTGGTGTAGGCTGATGGAGCTGCCTCAAGCTGACTGGCTGGAATGCTAGCTGAAGTGTTGGAGTTGGTATCCACCCTGTGGAAGAGCTTTGTGGATGAGATTTGTGGCCTACATCCAGTGTAACTCTGTCCCTTGCTGTGCTATTTCAGCACTTTCTAAAAACCAAAAGGACAAATTTTGGGTCAGAGTGTTGCAGTCTTCATGTTGTGACAGACTGCAGGTGCCATGCCTTAGAAATGTTAAAGTGTTTGCCAAAGTCACCTGAACAGTGAATAGGAATTAGGCTTTGGGCAGGTTTGAAAGCTGTTTTAGGATGTATCTGTGCTCTCCAATAAAAAAGTCCTTAGTATGTCTGGGCCCTTGCTCTTTAGTCTCTTAGGAGAGAGGGTTGTAAGCTTTGTGTAGTTTCCGAGGCAGTTTGTAGAAAGCTGAAATAAGATATGTGACGCAGACAATCAGTTCCTATCACTGCTACAAAAGTACACACAGGGTGTATTTTGGTCATCCTGTGTTTGGTGGCAGTCACCTGCCATGTTCAGGTGTTCACCAGTTCCCAGTGTGCATAAGTAAGAAACAAGGTGCCCAGGGCAGCTTGTTCCTAATCCTGGTGCTTAGTTAGCACCAACTTAACAATGAAAACATCCTTGTTAAGGGCTGAAGGCCTCAATTGTAGAAATTATGTTTTTTCTTATAATCTTATCAAACTAACTGCGTGTCTTAGTTAAACATTGCATTAATTCAGATCTTTAGGTGTTGGTTTCTTCAGTTAGCTAAAACAATAACATGTTTCCTAATGATTTTCAATTAACATCGAAATAATGCAGCATAAATGCCTATTTCTAGCCAATCAGTGATCTTCTATCTTCTTTTAAAAAAACCCCACTGATTGGGTAGATGCAAGACGATCAGCTTGGAGCTATTAATATAAAATGAAGTTGCCCTTTTAGTAAATCTAACTGTGGCAAATATAAGAAGTAAGTCTTGCATTTCCTCAGTAGGGAAATTAATGTCTGTTTGTATTTTGAAAGCATTTATTGAAGATCTGGGGATTCTTGTCTTTTGGCTCAGGTGTGTTTTCATTACTCAGGTGCTGTGGTGTTCCACAGGCTTCTTAATGTTTAAAGTGATTCCTGTGTAACATCACTTTTTTGTTTTTCAGTTCCTTTAATGAAGAACTGAGTGAGGCGGGGAGGGGGTGCCAACTGTGAAATTGCATCCAACGTAACCAGCTCATTTCTTTTTGTAACCCTTCTAGTGTAAACGAATCACATTGAATCATGGCAGCAGACTCTATGGAAATTGATGATGCTTTGTACAGGTAAGAATATCTGATTTTTAAGCGTTGCTCCTGACCTTTCAGGAACACTTACATTTACATGCAGTAATGTCATAATTTCATTCATTCCTCAGCCTTTGCTGTGCTTCTCGGTCCTTATCATCAGTCTTTCTGTTACCCTCCAGACTTCAGGGTGTTGAATTTTGAGGGTTTTTTGTAGATTAAAAGAAAAAAATTCTGTTGTTTTAGTTTTGTTTTAATTTGTTAGCTGGGATTGTCTTGAGATGACTTGGCATGGCAAGAGTTCAGAGAGTCTCTCTTGGGACACATGGTATCCCTGTAAAAGCATGGTGGGAAGAAAAGCTTCTTTGTGTATCAAAAAATAAAAAATAATTTAAGAAGTGCTTGTTTGCAGAACAAATAAGGCTTCTTTTTAAATCAGTGCAGTACTTCTGGTGTTGTGTCACTTTACTTTTTGGCAGTAGCCTCATGAACGTCATTCTTTTCCTTGGTGAAAAAGGTGATGTTTAGAATGGTGTAAGTTTAATTGTATAGTTGGAAGCTAGGACTCTTCCAGGTTTCAGGATCTGACTACAAAAGCTGTGTCACCCTCTGGTGTGAAGATACCTGATAAGAAAGAAATTCTTTTGCATGCTTGTGTCTTCAATAGTTAATTCCAAAAACTTGTTTATCTTGAAAAGGTTTTGCACTGATTTAAAATTTTAAGTTATTTACCTTCTCTAAAACCTGGCATTGACAAGGTCTGTACTAAATGCATTTCACTATATGGATTGTGAGTACAAATCCTATGTTCGATAAATATTTGAACTTTTAAAAAAATTTTTTTAATGACTGGGGATTCTTGACTTGCTTTAATATGCTCTTGACTTTGTCTGTATCTTGTTTTGATCTGAATTTATCTTTGCTGTAGTCGCCAGAGGTATGTTCTTGGAGACACAGCAATGCAGAAGATGGCTCAGTCCCACGTGTTCCTGAGTGGTATAGGTGGCCTTGGTGTGGAGATTGGTAAGTTAGGTAACATTTACTTAAGGAGGCAGAAGTATATATAAACATACTGTCCCAGAATACTTGCAAGCCTTAAATTTAAATATAATAAGCATGTCTGAACTATCTGACTGAATTTGTGTGCGTGATGCTTATGACTAATACTGCAGGTGCAGGAGAGATCCTGGACTTAAGTTCTCATTTTACTAGAACAACATTTCAAATTTTACTTCAGAATGTGCTTCTATGGGCCAGATTGCTTTACCCAAATCTTGTGTCCTGGGTGAAGGTTTAGGATAGGTAGTTCAAGTTACTCCTTTAGGCATCAGTATCAATGAATGTAATATATGAACATCTATAGTCCAAATTATTCCCGTGTAGGAAATGGTAGGGTGTGTAGGAGAGCAGAACTATTTGGTGAAAATGCATAACTGCCCTGATACAAAAGACTCCTTAACAATTCCCCTTACTCTTCATGAGCAAGACTTGTTTTGACTGGTCTGTGCCTGCAGTATTACTCCTTCAGTTGGCTCTAGTGGTTCTCTGCACCAGATGCCAGAACAGAGTCATGGGTTTTTGCAGTTTATTTTCATTAGCATCTCTGTAATCACAATTGTGGGATGAATAGCTGACAAATGACCAACCTAGAGAGCGGTTTTAACCTTGCTTATGTTACTTTGCTTTCAGGGGTGCTGTAGAATGCTTGAGCCAAATATAAAAGAGAAAAAACCCTTAAGCTGTGAAGTTCTTAACAATGAAATACTGTTACTGTCCATCTGAATAACTATCCAATTACAGATTTGCAAGTAACCTGCAATAGTCTCTTTCTCTGTTTTTGCTTTGTTTTTGTTTTTTCAGCCAAAAATATCATTCTGGCCGGGGTAAAGGTATGTAAAACAGTTCTGTTGTTGGGTATTCTTGGGGAAGCATGAGAAAAAGGCACAACAGTACTAGCTAATTAATCTTAAGTTTCCAAATCTGTTTTTCAGTAGAAAGGGTGCAAAACATTTGAGAACCTAGGGATCAAAACTTTAAAAAATCTGTTCTAGTGGTATGGTCAGAATCTCATGTTAATGTCCACTGCACTCTGAAATAGCTCATAAAATATTTTAGCCAGCTGCTGATTAGATAGTGAATCCTTTTGTACAAAGTGGCTTCTCCTAAATGGAGTGGTCCAGACTCAAAAGCCAAACTATTCAAAATATGTTATCCTATTTTGTCATCCATTAGAATCCTTCTGTATAGACGTTAGAACGGCTGAGTGTTTTAATCGCACAACTGCTTTTGTGCTGCTGGGATTAATTTTATTAGCAAGAAGCCTTTTAAAACTCTTCTTTCCAAAAAAGAAGAAAAAATCAAATGGGTCCATTAATTTTCAGATCACAATTGCCCCTGTATCACAATCTGGCAAAAATCATCCTTGATATTTAAATGCTGTCTGTTATCACTGCAGACTGGGAGGAAAATGCTTAATGAAGTGCATGTTGCAGATGTGTTTTGGTCTCTCAAACAGTAAAGAGTTTTCTTGAGAAAGAGATTAGAAGAGCTTATATATGCTACAACTAAATCTGCTGCAGTGTTAGTCCTCCAGCATTTTGTGTGGGGTTTAATCCATGCTTTTGGGTGCTGTGACCATGTATATTTCTTCCAGCAAATGCTTTTTGACAAACCTTCTTAGGCTCTTACAGTTCATGACACCAAGCACTGCACAAAATGGGATTTGGGAATCAACTTCTTCATCCATGAAGATGATGTTACCAGTCAAAGGAACAGGTCAGTGAAGTCTTTGGAGTGAGCGAGGACTGAGCTTGACAGTTTCATCAGCATCAAAGTAGCAGTTCATTGTCCAAGAGCTGGTCATACATCTCAAATACCTGTTAAACCCTTTCTCTGGAGTTGCTGGCTTTGAGTACAGTGCCCAGGTAGATATTAGAGGAAGTCTAGACTGGGACTGAGGCTCTGAGTCACAAGTGTCACTGCTTGTAATGCAAATTTAATAGTGGGGGCCAGTGTGCATTTCTTCCTTGGGCTTTCTCAGCCACCTGTACATGACTGAACAACAGCCAGGACAGCAGACCATCCGTGAGTCCTGTGATTTATTGGACACAGCAGTTTTCCTCAGACCTGCTAGCAACTGAAGTGTGAATAAATGAGTTGGTGATTGTTGCCAGGAGACATTGTGAGGGACTCTTGTAGGGCACATGTAGGATGAAATTCTATATTGAAAATACAATTTTATAGATATATAAAAAATTGAAATTTGCCATTCTTTCAGGGCTGAGGCCACACTTCATCGTATTGCAGAACTCAATCCATATGTCCATGTAGCAGCATCAACTGTGCCACTAGATGAAACCACAGATCTGTCTTTCCTGAAACACTACCAGGTATGTCACTCTTAAAGCAGTTGTATGTGTATTTGTGTTATTTTGCTCAGAGCAAACAACTTGGATTTTTTAATGTAAGTAAGTACAATGAAGAACTTTGAAGTACATTTTGAGATGATGTAAAGAAAACAGTAGGTCTTGTATTTGGACTGATGAAGTGTTGAGCTTTTTCAAGACTGAAACAGTGGTCTTGTGTTTCCACCACTTTCTTAGTACATTTACTATGGAATTTGCTATGACAGTAAATAGCTAAGTGGGGTTGTGATACAAATTCTTTTCTTTGAAGGCGAAACTGTGACCTTTCTTTACAGCTGCATAGCACAAATGTTCTACATATATTCTGCGTGCTGTATTCCAGGCAGCAGAAGCTCAGGCTTTATAATTAGATCATGTATGTATGTATGTATGTAAGTGCCTCTGTGATGGAGTGAGGGCACTTGCAGTTGTTCAGTCAGCTGTCCCCTGCCTGTGTGCATGGCTCAGTCTGAGTGGCTTACATACTTTACTGTGTGGCTTACATACAAGCACACCAAGTTTCTGAGTGTCCCAGCTACAACAGGCCATGTGTAACTGAGTGGGATGCAGTGCATGTGCCTTGGAACCCAATAGTGTTCTATACATCCAAAGAATGCATGCAGAAATTCTATGTCTGCAGTTTTATGAGCAGAAATAGTGGAAGCCTATGCAGACTTCTTGGTGTGCACTGATGAGTATCATTTGTGTTTGTTTGCTACCTTTAATCCTACAATTCAAAATCTGCATTTTCCCTGAGATTATCCATAACTGTTTTGGTAAATATTCTAATTGTGTTTTGAGGTTCACAGCTGCAGTTAAAAAAAAAAAAAACAACCAAAAGCTGAGAATTTGCTGTTCCTGCTGTCACTCATTTTGTTTTCAGAGCTTGTGGAGTGGTAACCAATCTGCTTTAATGAGAAAACTTCCTCAAGACTGCTTTCTCTTGAGTGTGGAGGATAGGAGTCAGGACACCTAAGTAACTTACTCTTAGTACTAGTTTTTCCATAGCCTGAAGATATTGATTACTTTCAGAGTCTTAGAAGTATTTCTGTTCTTGTTCACAGTGTGTCATATTGACTGAAGTAAGTCTGTTGCTGCAGAAGAAGATTAATAACTTCTGTCATGCTCAGCAGCCACCTATTAAGGTAATAGAAAAAATGAAACACATGAATAATCTGTACAGTGAGCATTCTGGACCTTCAGGGTGTTCTTTCCAAAAATGGAGAAAGCTGGTTATGAGGTATATAATTCTATGCAGATGGCATGTTGATGGAGTAGCAGGAGTTCCGGGAATACAGTGTTGCTACGCTGCTTCACAGTGCTGTCTGCTACACAGATAGTACAGTGGTATTATCTGGATATCAGCACGAGTAACCACAGCTTGGTCCTTAATTTAAAAACTGTTGTGTTAAAGAAAGAGTTCTTACTGTTAACCGAAAATGGTTCTGAAGGAATGTGCTGAGACGTGCTGATGCTGAATGTAAGAGAAGGAGAAATGGCAGTATTTCACTGTGTGGTGGTGTTACTCCTGTGTCGTGTATGGGCTCAGAAATGCTCATACAGGTTCAAGGTCTTTCATCAATGCTATGCTATGTAGTCAGTGGCCTGAGTACATGACAGGTTTCCACTGCAGAATTAAACCTGCTGGCCTTCAACAAGGTCCAATGTGAGGCATCATTTCTTTGGCTTATGCTGTTCTAGGGATAGTTATGATTTTTAATTTCTCTTGTAGTTCATCAGTGCGGATGTGTATGGAGTATGTTCACGGTTGTTTTGTGACTTTGGTGATGAATTTGAAGTGCTGGATACAACAGGAGAGGAGCCAAAGGAGATCTTCATTTCAAATATAACACAAGTAAGGGATAGAAGTCATTGCGTTGCTTTAACTGTTTTTAAAAGGACTCGTTATTGGCTCTTTGAAAAGGAGTAGCAGCCTGCTAGGCAATTTAAAATCGGTGGTATAGGAGAAGCAAAGTTACTTTGGTTGCTTTGTTATTGCTGATGCCTCCTGGTTGTTACTTACTGTGTAACACACAATACTGATTTTTTTTAATTGGAGAGAGAGACAGAGAAAGAAATGAGGAGATGTAGAAAGAAGAGGACGTAACTTTGGTGTGGGAATAGGGTAAGTCTTCTAAGGAAGCATGAAAATAGGCGTGAAAAGCCCTTTTAATGAGAAACTGCAGCACTTAGAGGCAGACTATGGGGAACTATCAAGGGAATCGAGAGCTTATTTTAAAAAGAAATCTGAAGGTTTGTTTTAACCTACCAAAGCAGAGGCAATGAGAAGATGATATTATTGCTAGTACTTCCAGTGCGGAGTGTTAGGATGTCCATTTAATCTTGTATTATTGTTTTATAAAGGGAAATTACTTTAGGTCCTTTTTTGAGTTCTGGAAGTACAGACAGTATGCTCACTCATCCAGCAGCAAGTCTTTTGTCCTTTTTCCAGTCTAGATGTAATAATAACCATCTCGGAGGGGTTGGGTACAGCAAGTTGGGTTTGATCTGGATTAAAGCTTGTGATATGATGATTTGGGTAGCCTGCTCTCTGGTGCCTTTAAAAGGGAGTGGATGACTTGATTGTTCTCATTGATTCCATGAGGAGTACATAGCTGAGTTTCATGGCTTGTGCTGATTACCTGCCAAGTCAAAATTAATCTATTTGGATATATGTCCTGTGTTTCATGATCTGATACTTGAGTTTAGTTGTATCTTGCTTGCAGTCTGAAGTGTAAAACTGACAAGAATTAAAACTCAATGCCATCAAGTGGCTGTTCTTGTCCTGTAGACAGGGTCAAGGTGGCACTGTGGCCCTAAATCAGAGCAGAATTTTCTCCAGTCAACTCCTTTGCCGTTGTTCATTGTCACAGAGAATGTGGTCCACTGTAATTAATTTCTATGCTACTTAAATGAAATCTTTCTAGTACTGGGGACTCGGGAAGGGATGGCAGGAGACTTTACAGGCCAGTTTGCTTGCAAACCCACCATGTTACAGCCTGAGGTGCAGCACAGGGTCTTGATGAGCTGTGTTCAGACTGCAGTGAGGTCTCTGTGTACATGGCAGGTTGGCATCACATCCCATAACAGGATGAGATGTTGGCTGAGATTCCTGCAAGTGTAAGCTTGTCTGTGACCTGCTGAAGTCTTTCCTGTATGCTGATGTCCAGCTTTGTAAACCTTCCTAACCTTCAAGAATGAGTTTGGATGTAATTTTAAAGGATATCAGACAGAAAGTAAGCATGGAGTAATAAGGACCATAAACAAGACTTTATTTTTTAATGCCTCTGAAAAATTTCTTTGCACATAGAGACTATTTTTAATTTGGAAAAAGGAGATAAATCTACTGTTTCAGAACATAACAATGGATTTGACTGCTGAAAACTAACAAATGCAGTTTGCTAACATACTGAGAGCTGGAAACAGTGAAAATGAGAAAGTTTGTGTTGTGGAAACACTGTTAAACTGAAAATAGTAGGACTGAAAATGTTGTCGTAGGTAACTCTTGCTGTGACAGAAATGAGATGTTAAAAGTATTAAGAGACTGGAGTTTCAGTAGACAAAAAGCTATGTGCCTACAATACAACGTGACCCATTTGCACAAGACACTTTCCTCTTTGCTGACTGCCATTTTTTATTTCAGTCAAATCCTGGTATTGTCACTTGCCTTGAAAATCATCCACACAGGCTTGAAACAGGACAGTTCTTAACCTTTCGGGAAGTTAATGGCATGTCGTGCTTGAATGGATCCACACACCAAATAACAGGTAAACTGCTGCTGACTCATGTGCAAGGTACTTCTTTTCTGGCCTGATTTAGCCAGTGCAGTGTTAGTCACGGTAGCCAGAGGGCTGCTGGGTTTTGCAGACCCCCAGTGAGCTTGCACAGCAAGATTGCTTTTTGGTGCAAAGGTCTTCCTAGTGTTGTCTTGATGCCATTTCTATTTAGTAAAGTCTTGCTGAACTCCTTGCTGCTTAAGGAGCCGATGGAATTGCTCAGCTCAACACATGGAATCTAGTTGGCAGCCTCTGAGCTGACCATCATTCATCTGCTGATGAAACTGGTTTGGTTTTTGGAGGGTCCCATAATGCCTATGCTTCTGTCACCGTTTTGGATGCCACTTGGTGTGTCACAGTTTGCCTTGTAGCTTTTTGGTGACAATTTAAGTGTACAGGGATGCATTGACAGCGTTCTGCTTCTAAGCATGCTTTTGAAATGATTTTAATGATTTATGTCTACCTTGCTTTGTTCTGCTTCACGCATGACTCAGGACATTCTACTTGGTTCCTTTTGGGTGCTTGGGAATTTCCCAGTTCTTGGATCTGAATGCCTGTCTGAAGCAGAAGAGAGAGCAAGTGGATGGTGGTTGTTTGTTTTTATTTTGGGTTTTCTATTTTGTGGTTTGAGACAAAAACCAATACCCTTGAAACATGTGCTTGAATCTGTTTCCTCTGGGCCCTTTGCATTTTGCTAGAACTGATGCTGCGATCAGCTCCTTCCTCTTATTCATGGTTTAGCTTTTTGTTTTAGTTTCCCATGAATTAACAATTTTTCTGTCTCTTTGCCTTGCCTGAATGATGCTTCCTGTGTATGAGGGAGAAGATGTGACAAAATGCTCCAGCTGTGCTTTTTGATTGCCTGTAGTTCTCATCACAGGGCTAAAATCCTACTCTGAGCAGTTAATACTGGACACTGCTGTGCACAGTCTAAATAAAATTAAGCGTGATTTCATTTTTGTTACAGAGCTGTGGTCATCAGAATTCTTGTTAAATCAGCTGCCACTTAAAAAATCTCATTTCATAACAGATCATGTGAAACTAATACTTTGTCCCTCTGCCAGTTTCTGGGTTAATCTTGTTAGGAGGATCAGCTGTGCTTATGCTTTCAAAACAAGGTTGCCCACTGCAAAATTGCATCACAAGAAGCACTGACAAATCCCCACTTTGTTGTATACAGAATTGTAGCATCCAATGACACTCTGAATTAATCTGTCACTGTTGATTCTCTTCTCTTTTCAGTGGTGTCACCTTATTCCTTCAGCATTGGTGATACATCAGAGATGGAGCCTTACTTGCACGGAGGCATAGCTGTGCAAGTGAAGACGCCCAAGATGTGTTACTTTGTAAGTGTGTGCTTGACAGAGCTGGGTTCTCGGGCCTTAGTGGTGTGAGCACTGGAAGCAGGGTTCAGAACATGCATGTTCCCTAGAATTATAGAATGTCCTGTGTTGGAAGGGACCCACAAGGATCATGGACTCCAGCTCCTGGCTCTGCACAGGACAGCCCCAAAAATCACACCTGTTTAAAGATGAGTTTTGCTGCTAGGATGTGAAACATCTCTCTGACCATTTTTGATAGACAGAACTTGCAGTAGGTAATTATTTTTAGCATCTGTTGTGGTATGAATAATGGAGACAGCAATGGCAATGCTAGTCAGAAAGGATGTTTGTTTCTTAATCTCTACAGGAAGAGTATTGTTTTGTCAGGTAGCAGTGCCTGTTGTGTTCTTAAGTAGCGTGTTGTTGTCATGAATTCTATTTTTCCAGGAACGGCTGGAGAAGCAGATAACAAATCCATTATGCCTTGTAGCAGATTTTAGCAAGCCTGAGGTAATTAGCATGTGGGGATGTGGGCATAAGTGTTTTAATATTAAAAATACATGGATTGTAATCTGTAGCTTTATGTTTAGAATAATACAATTTCTACTTTTTGCCCTTAATGCTGGGCTTTGTTATTGATGCTTGGCAAAATGCAATGCATTATAATGTCTAGTTAAAAGAAGATTACTGCATTTTCCAATTTTAACACTAAATTCTTTTGGGGGCTCTTCAGTTGGACTTACCTGAAGTGGGTGCTGAATGTGTGTAAAGGGCATTGCATTTTTCAAAAACATTAATATAAGGTATTTAAATTAACTTTTTAATGTTATTTTAAAACTTTTTGAGCATTGTACTTAAGAGACAAATGAAAAGGTAACAGAAGAATTCAAGTAGTTGGTTTTGTTTATGTCGTTTCTCTCTAGTTTGTAACTGATCAACAGCAATTGTTGTCTTAACAGGCACCTTTGCAGATCCACGTTGCCATGCTTGCCTTAAACCACTTCCAGGAGAACTTTGGTCGGGGACCGAACGTTGGGTAAAGCAGCAGTTCTGTGTTTGCCAAGCCTTGAATCAGACAGATCTGTCCCTTTCCTGTAGTTACTGGCTGGCTGTGCAGCACGGTGCCTTGCCTGGCTGGTACCTGATAGGCCACGCAGAAATGGAAAGTTGTAAAATGTTACCTGATGTATGTCTGGGTGTGTAACCAGGCTTTCCCAATGTAGCGATGACACTTTCTGGGCCCGGGTAGACAGAAAATACTTCTGGAGAAAGGCCTTTTCTGTTCTAGTTTTTTCACATTGTGGGATTGATATGAAAAAGTTGTTTCAGTGATCCTGAATTATCTTGTAGTTCATGGATTTTAAAAAAAAATTATCTGAATGATTTGTTTTTAATTTGCAGTGTTTTTCATTCAGCTGTAGTTCTTGATGTGTGTAATTTGAGTTAAATGAGACAAAATTACTTAAAAAGTATAAATCTTAAGGCTGTACTTGCACGTGGGCTTTTCCACTGAGACTCCTGTTCATGAGCGATCCTAATATTTAGAAGTACATCTTGAATGCTCACTGTTTAGGATAATGTGGGTTTCCAAACTTCCTATTGTATCCATTGCTTTTTTATTCCATTGACTGTTTCTAGAAGAACTCTGGAATGTTTAAGTCATCATTATTGTTTCTACCCTGGTGTCTAGATGCCTTCAAGATGCTGAGGAAATGCTGAAAATAGCCATGTCTTTAAGTGAAACACTGGAAAACAAAGTGAGTAAGGAATTGTTGTCATTGTGAGTCATTTTTTAATGTGCTCATTTACTTGCCTAAAGATCATGCGTTGGTTGCTGGTCCTTGTTCTGGTCTTTGAATCCATCTTTAGATGGATCAGCTGGCTTTCTGAAGGCCATGTGAGGAAACAGAATGGAATTTCAGCATGGGTTCAAATGAATGTTGACCTGACATGAAGGGTGAATCCTGTGGCTATGCGAATCCAGTTTTTAGACAAATGCATGTAACAAATACAGGGTGTATGGTGGATCTGTCTTGGCTGAAAACTTTTTTGCTAATCAGAGTGGAATAGTTTGTCTGTCTTTTACTGAAGAACAATAATCTGTGAAACTCTGAAGCACTGGCTTGTTCACTGAGGGGGTAAACCTGTTACTGTGTCTTACTTTTCAGCCTCAGGTGAATGGAGATGTGGTGAAATGGCTGTCTAGGACTGCTCAGGGATTTCTGCCTCCTCTGGCTGCAGCAGTGGGTGGTGTTGCTAGCCAGGAAGTCCTGAAAGCAGTAACAGGCAAATTTTCTCCATTGCAGCAGTGGGTAAGGCTGTCTTGGTGTTTGGATGGTTATTTTGACATCTTATGAATGGATAGTTGTGTGTAAATGCTGTATGATCAGAGTAACCTTTTAACTTCTACAGACTATATTTAGAAAAAATAGTGATTTTATGTGTACAATAGTACAGCCAGTTTTAGTTAAAATTTTTGTATTTGGAGTTCAGACAGCACATTGTTTTTTCACACAAGCAGAGAGAGCATTGGCTTGTCACTGTGTGGCTGCAAAGGTGTGATACAGTGCAGATGCCAGCTTAAGCTACTGTACATAAGAGCAGTGCCTTCAGACTCCCAGGATAAATGTCAGGGTAAAGTTAGATTAAAAAAATTCACAGTCTTCACAGTTACATCTGGAGGAGTAGCATGCCTGTCAGAAGTCAAAAGCTTGCAGCTCACCTGTTTGAGTGAATGTTTTTTCCCCTTTGTGTCCAAGTGCTTTTTCCTGTCCACTAAAATCGTGAAGTGAACTGTAGGGTACCAGATGCTGTATATCCACTGACAGTAAAAACTTAGTGCTTCTAAATTTCTAGACTCTGTTGCTCATACAAAGTAGTTATGTTTTTAAATTAAAACAACATGAATGTTTTTCATAGGTTTTTATTGGACTTTTTCTTTTTTTCATTTTTTTACAGCTATATATAGATGCATTAGACATTGTAACACCTCTGGAGAAGGTGGGCTCTGAGGAATTTCTCCCACGGTAAATATAAATACAATCTGCTGGCTTATGTACTGTTCACATCTGAGTCTCAAGCAGGCACAGATGTCTTTTAAAGTTGATTCAGTGCTGTTTGCTGGAGGGACAGATTTGGGGTTTAGAATGTGTGTGCTATTAGAGCATGGGATGAACAGGAATTACAGACTCTGACTTTCTTAGTTCATGTCAAAGTGCAGTTTGGCATCAATGGTACTACCATGGTAAATAGCAACTTGAAGTTTCCTGGTTTTGTCTCCTGTGCCTGCATAGGGGAGATAGATATGATGCCTTGAGGGCTTGTATTGGAGACTCTCTGTGCCAGAAGCTCCATGATTTGAATGTTTTCTTGGTGAGTATGAGTGACACTGTTACACTGTTTGCAAATGCTTTGTTGGTACAGCTAATGTCCACCATCCTCAAAATACATAAGGGCAGCTCTGATACGTGCCACTGCAGAGTAGATGGTCCAGAATTTGCAGTGGGACTTGTCTTTGTGGTTTCCACTTTCATTTCTGATTCTACAAACGTAATGTTTTTTAGGTTGGCTGTGGAGCGATAGGCTGTGAAATGCTAAAGAACTTTGCACTTCTTGGTGTTGGTACTGGGCAAGACAAAGGATTGGTAAGTCACCTGTTAACCTCACTTCTCAATAAAAGTAATATGACAAGGAATAATTAAATAATGAGACTACTAAAAATGTTAAAAATCTATGTCTTATTTCAATTGATCTCTGTGCAGAGGGTACAGTGGCCTTGGCATGGAAGTGTGTGCAATTTGAAGAATACAGTTGTAGCAGTCTTGCTGTATTTTGATTTTAAAATAAAATTTAGTCAGTCAGTATAAGCAGAGCTTTGGGCACAATGGATGCCAATAGCAGTGTTTTGTTTTGATAAGTGTCTATAGAGGTTTCATCAAGATCATTGCTCAGTGTTACACTTAAAATTGTAACTTCAGCTGTTGCTTTTGCCCCTTCTGACTTAGGTTACAATTACAGATCCAGACTTGATAGAGAAATCTAACCTGAACAGGCAGTTTCTTTTTCGACCTCATCACATACAGGTAGGCTTTCTTATTCAGTAGATTTTCTGAACTATTGTGTTCCCCTGTCCTGTGTCCCCACAGAGAGCTGAACTTGAGTGTCCGTACTTCTGTCCAGAAAAGACTTAAAGGCTGTAATGAAATCTAGGGTGTCTTTTAAACAGCACCTAGAACTCCAATGGCATCCAATTTATGTCTAGTATCAATTGAGTAAAATTGGCTTGTCTAATCTTAATTTGTACTGGTGTTTTTGACTAATGAAATCTCTTGAATTTGACAACTGGATGAGTACTGTATTGCATAAGCGCCTGCCATAGGTTAATATGTCAGAAATGCTTTAGTGTGCCATTGAAATTTGGGGAAAATAAAACAACAAAAAACCAGGCAGTGCTGGCAGAAATGTTCTCAATAGAACTCAGTAGTGCTACTGCTGACGGCACCTGACCAAAGTTGCTGTCTTCTGGCTTAATTCAGTTTTCACTAAGCTGGTAAATAGTTTTGAAAAAGCCCAACATGTGCATTCAGTGAATGCATGACACAGAAGCTGTTAATTCCTTAGAAGCAGAGAGAACATCCCAGTACTTGCAAACACAGCACAAAATAAAAAAGATGGCTTAGATCTTGACAGCAATGTGGAAGAAGGTAACCCTGCCCAAAACCCAACAGTTGAATTTTCTGCCTTCTGGTTATGTGTAGCAAATCTGGGAACAGATTGCACTTTGGATGGATAGGTAGATGGAAGGTGAACCCTGCAGGCTTTTAGAAGCCAGAGGCTTGAGTGCTGATCCCTAGATAATTGTAGAATGGCTAGGAGTGTCAGGTAGGTCAAGAACTCTATTTCAGTTTAGCTTCTGAAATTGGCTTTGTATGGAATACCTTGCAGTAATGTGATTATTCACAGGTGCTTGATGTCTGTGCTGCGTAGACACAGTCAGAGTTGCTAATGGGTTTATCCTGAGACAGTCATGAACTGCTCCCTTCTTTTGAAGGAATTCTTATGAGAGGCAGCACGTGGCATCAGTTTCAGTTGCTTGATAAACTGTTTAAGCACTTCCACCACATGGTCTCTGAAACACTAAATAAAACTAAAAATAAAACTAGATTAATAAGATATTTATCAGTGAGGGAGGTATATGATTAAAAAATGTTGTTTATTGTATGTTTTGCATATTAGCATTTCTGTCAGTGAATTTTGTCTGATCAGTAAATGAAGTCAGTATTTCTGTATCCCAGATGTTCTTTATCTGCATGTTGTTGATCTCTGTATTTCTATTTTCAGAAACCTAAGAGCTACACTGCAGCAGAAGCAACTCTGAACATCAATCCTTACATAAAGATTGACTCAGATATTAATAAAGTTTGTCCAGCCACTGAGAATACTTACAGCGATGAATTCTACACCAAGCAAGACGTGATTGTGACTGCTTTGGACAATGTTGAAGCCAGGAGATACATTGATAGGTAGAGGGTGGAAGGGAAGCAAGGGCAGCTGTTAACTTCTGATGAGGGTGAAAATACTCTGGCAGTCCTAAGGTTGCATTATTTAAGCATAAAAATATGTTTTTAAATTTAAAAGTAGAGATATTTACATTTTTAAATAATTTCTAGTGCTTGTAATCCACACAGGCCGAGGTTTATGGTACCTGATCTAACTTTAATAGTTCTTATTTAATCTCTTCTTTTCCTGAGTTTGGTGTAAGCTTTCCACTCTTCTGGAAGTGCCTAGAGACAATTCTGCTTGCACTCCAGTAATGTCTGCAAGGCAAGAATGTAGAGATTGCTCTGTATTCTGATAGTCTGTGTCTTTCCATGTCAGTCGTTGTGTAGCAAACCTGCGTCCTCTTATAGACTCTGGAACTATGGGAACAAAAGGACACACAGAAGTTATCGTGCCCCATTTGACAGAATCCTACAATAGTCATGTAAGTATTTCAAGAGCATTGCTGACCTTCTGTAGCTTGTCACACAATGCCCTCTGATTCTTTCATCATTTTTATGTGTCTTTCTAAAATAAGTGATCTGTTTGAACTGGTGAAGAGCAGTACTGTTAGGAAATAATGACTTCCTTGGTTTCTGAAGAAAAGCTCACAGGAAATAAAATTTGATCAGTTCTTTACAGGCATACATAACATTTCTGTTTGAATGGGAAAGGGGAAATTGAACCTTCAGGCCCTATCCCTGATAGACACTATCTGCAGTATCCCTCTGTTTAAGTTCTTGTGGAGAAATTCAGTGGTTGAGAGCACCACGAAATGGTGCCACGTGGACACAGAGACAGGATTTTGAGCATCCTAATTGTCTTGCTAGGATCCATCAAGAAGTCTTTCTGGCCTTGAGTGACAGGGCATGTTTCATGTTGAAAGTGTACATGAATGCCAGCTGCACATCTTGGAAAAGCTGGCTGGCAATTTCATCTGTTGTTTATGGTTCACAGTTCAGTTTTGCTTTCCAGTGTTGAGTGTAGACCATTCCTCATAAAGAGGAAGTTAAAGATAATGTTAGTGTTCATAAAACAGATTTCTAAGCATAAAAAGTCACTTTGTATTTTATAAGAGCAGAGTTTTTAACTTATGTAATGTACAAGTTCTGGGTGCTATTATTAGCTATCAACCTGGATAAGCCTGCGCTGACATGCAACCCTCCTTATTTACAGCGGGATCCACCAGAGGAAGAAATACCTTTTTGCACCTTGAAGTCTTTCCCAGCTGCCATTGAGCATACAATACAGTGGGCAAGAGATAAGGTAATGGATTAACCTTTCTGCCATTCAGCATAACTTCATGTGTGTTTGAAAAGGTGGGGATCTCATATACTTCTTGCAAAATGCTGTATTTGTTCTTTTTATTTTACAGTTTGAAAGTTCATTTTCTCACAAGCCTTCATTGTTTAACAAGTTTTGGCAAACCTATTCGTCGGCAGAAGAAGTTTTACAGGTAAGGGAATGTTGCCAGGGTAGAAGAGAGTGTTTAAACTACTGCTTTATGGATTTTGTTTCTCTTTAAGGCCAGTGAGGTTTGGGTTAGTTTCTGACTTGTTTCAGAAAACCTGAAGACTTACTTGGCCAAGTCATTAGTTGATCATATGAACAGTATTTCTGGTGTGGCTTTTAATTAAGAGCTTCTCCAGCTCCTGGGCTCTGTACATGGTGTAGAAATATCAGAAAGACTGAGACGCTGCTGGTGTGTGATTAGTGTGTGTCACACTGGTGTGTAACTAGCTGGGAAAAATAAAAGTGAGACTGAGTTTGAAGCGAACTTAACTATGTAATAAATGAGATTGAAATTGTTTACTATCTTTTCTTGTGAGTCTGTAACGGCCTGTGGCCCATAGGGCTGGTGGAAGTAAGTGGGGGAAAAACCCTAGTGGAGAGGACCACATAAAGGATAATATTTCATGAAGTAAACCTCTGGTTCCTCTTGCCTGTGGATTACTAAAAACATATTTACTGTTTGGATTAGAAGGAATCTTGTCTGTTTTAACATTTTCATGCTTCTTTATCTAGAGAATAAAATCAGGCGAGAGCTTGGAAGGCTGTTTTCATGTTATTAAAACTCTCAGTAGAAGACCCCGAAGTTGGACTCAATGTGTAGAACTAGCAAGAGTAAAATTTGAAAAGTATTTTAGCCATAAGGTAGGTAAGCCCTGTAAATGAGGTAGCACTAGACTGATGAGGATTTTAGAAAACTTGGTAGCCCTGATAATGAGGTGTCCAAGTCTTTGCACTCAGTTCCATCTCTTCATAAATAACGAACTATATTTGAAACTTAAAAATGCTGCATCCTCTTCTGCTGTAGCAGTTCTAGGTCTTGTTTATTGACTTACTCTTAGTACTCTGTTCAGTAGTCTCCATGCAGTTTTCTTGGAATTTTTCTAGTGTTTTCCAAAGCAGCAGGATTATCAGATGTCCTTTATTTGGCAGTGGGTGTTTGTCTCCTACGCTAAACTCCCGTTACTAAACTCACCTTCATAACCCTGATTTTCTGAAACAAAAATTTTCTGAAATAAGAGCCAGTCATTCTGACAGTCTGATCCACAGTGTTGCTTAAAGTATGTGTATAATTTTGTAGGAAAGATGGGATTGGGATGTTATGGACTAATAAACATACCTGTACATACAGAATCCCTGGTGGTAGTTGTCACACTGGGAAAATACTGCATTCCCAGTTGTGAATCCATATGCAAGAATCCTAAAGTGACAATAAGGTGGGGGAGAGTGCTTTGCTTCTTGGATTAAATGCCTTGCTTGAGCTTTGTACAGATGAGGTGACATTGTCATATTTGTTCTGTGAATGAAAAGGGCAAGCACTCTGTCATGTAGTATTTGTTTTTAATCTGTCTGTCTTGACAAAGTTGTCTCATGATTTTCGTAACTCTTTAAAATACTTCAGCTAAGAAGGCTTGATTTAATGTGATCATGTCAGTCTATATGACAAAGTACTAAAGCCTCTCTGGTTTTTCCTCTAGGCTCTTCAGCTCCTTCATTCATTTCCCCTTGATACACGATTAAAAGATGGAAGTAAGTACAAATGTCCCTTTATGCCTGTTGTAAATTCATGGCATATGTCATGTGTTGCTCTTCCTGGTTCATTAGGATTTCATCTTAAGTCTGTCTTCCTTCCAGGTTTGTTTTGGCAATCACCAAAGAGGCCTCCTTTCCCAGTGAAGTTTGAATTTAATGATCCTTTGTAAGTATGGTACTGTCCCAGATGCATTGTACAGCATCCTCTAAAACGCACACAGAAAGTGCAAGGCAGTGGCTTTATAGCCCTGGAAGTTGGACTGGAATCAATAGGTGTTAGTGCATAGGCTTATGCTGTGGCAGATTTGGTGAGCTATCAAATACTTTCACTGCAGATAGTTTAACTTTCACTGACATGGGATTGGAGGGTGCTGTTCTGACAACATCTAATGTGAAATGGCTGAGAACAAACCCTTTCATGTCTTACTTGGCTACAGAATTAGTGAGTTGTTGCTGTCATACCTCCCTGCTGCTATTGTCCACATTGTGAAATGCAGGATGTGCCAAATTAAGTTGACTACCTAAAATGACCTAGTGGAGGGACTCGTTTTCTTGTTCATCACAATTTGGGTCTGATCTAGGTGGCTTGGTATTACAGATAATTTTAAAAATTGATGTGCTTGATGGATTAAAAAGCTTTTAACTGCTGTATATCTACAACTGCTTTGAGAAACTGGGTCACCATTTGTAGTTTGAGTGAAAACTGAGGTCATGGCAAATATCAAAGTAATTCTGAGATTAAGCTTTTTATCATATTGATATCATTTGAGCATTTGTAATTGTTTGCTTGACTGCAAAGGTTAAGGAAATACTGTTTTCATTAAATAACTTTCCACTCATCAAAATTTGCTTGGTTTCAGGGACAGCTTCTGAGTCATTCAAAATGTGCTATCTATTTTGTGCTGTGTGCACTGAAGGATGAAAATTCTGTTTTTCAGTATGTGTGTTCAAGATCTCGAACATAATTGCAAACCTTTGGGCAACTGAAGTAGAAAAAACAACCAACCAGAAATAATTCTCTTTTCTTTAGGCACTACGGTTTCATCGTGAGCGCAGCAAAACTCTTTGCAACAGTGTACTGCGTTCCTTTCACAGAAAAGGTAATCCAGACTGTAACAGTGTTCCCAGTGCTTAATGTGGTGTTCGGTTTTGGCCTGATGTCCAGCTGCCAGTTCTTTTCAGGAACTGATTAAAGGGATTCTTAAAGTAATCTGTCCTTCAGCACTGGCTGTTCAGCAGCTGCTTACACTTATTTTTCTTTATTTAATCCCTAACCTGGAGAAGAAATGGGTAGTGTACTGGATATTTTCAGTAAGCACTGAAATTGGGAATTATTATTTTGATGCACCTATTTCCTGTGGAATATAACTACTGAACTGAAAGAAAATCTCTTTAAGGCATTTTTTAAAATTAAGTGTCTTAGCTATGCTGTGGCGGTTTTATTTTTTACTGCTTTCAGCCTCTGCATTACTTATCTCTTGCTTTTTCTTGTTTCTTCCTGTAAGTCAGGTTTTCACTTCAGTTTTCAAGTGCTAGGCACTTCACACTGCTCTGGTTTGCTGTAGTAACTGAACTGTCACTTGGTGTG
Organism: Platysteira castanea; assembly: GCA_013397175.1. NCBI lineage: Eukaryota > Metazoa > Chordata > Aves > Passeriformes > Platysteira > Platysteira castanea. The sequence goes on along the minus strand of VYXC01008612.1, from coordinate 202,195 downwards.
TTAATGATGGTGTTTGGCTGAAACATCACTAAATATCTGCAAGACTTTTTGGGTCTAGTCTTCTTTGAAATGCTGTTGGATTTACAGTCTTTTTGTGGGGGACTTTCTGAGTTGATGTGAATTTAAGTTGTTTTTCTTCAAAACCATAACAGGACTTGTCAGAGGAAACTATTTTGGGCATTATTTCATCTGTGAAAGTACCAGAGTTTAGACCTTCAAACAAAGTAAGTGTGATATTTAATTTAAAGAAAAAAAAATTCCATAAGCAGCATCCCCCATCTCCCAGCTACTTCTTGAATCAATGCTAATGGGAAATAAACACAAATTAACATGTGTTTTGGGGAAATAAGAGGGTGGCATACAGGACTGTTTTAACTTAGTATAGCTATGGTATCCATTTACTATATGCTAAATGGAAAATGGTGCAAATGATTACCTTTTTCAAATTACTTGTTTTAGCATTGTTTTCCATGCATGAATGTGATTGTACTTCTGCAAGTTTTTTTTTACGTTTACATGAGTCTGTACTATTTTAATAAATTAGTAACATTTTATTCATAGGCAGCTTTAAAGCAATCCAAGACTAGTGACAATTTTATTTCTTTGTAGCTAATATTAAAGAAGAGTCATTACTTTTGTGTTTATTTTTGAAGTGTTTGAACTTCAAAACAGCTTAAGCATTATTGTGCAGTGGCTAGCATTTTTCATAATTTAAAATTAGGAAATACTTCAGGGTATTTTCATATTTTCTTGCCCAGTGTTAATCCTTGTCCCATGAACGCTTCCTTTGTGAAGACAAACTGGTGTTTTGACTTGGAATCACAGTTTGGTTGGGGTGGTTTTGCTTGTTTGTTTTTTTTCTTTCAAGTATTTTTCTGTTTCTTAGGGAATTTAATGTGCTTCAGTTTGTGCCCTTGTGCTGTCACCAGTGAAAAGAGTTTGGCTGTGCTCTCTATACTTCCTCCCCTCATCAGATATTTATACACATTGATAAGATCCCACTGGCCCTCCACTTTGGGCCATCACAGCTGTCTCAGCTTCTCCTCGTAGGAGAGATGCTCCAGTCCTTTAATGCTCTTGGAAGCTCTTGGCTGGACTTAATCCAATAAATCCATGTCTCTCTTGAACTGGGGAGGAAAGTCTGCAGGGAAGACAGGAAATTTAGTTCACTTGACACTTGTGCTGTATGAAGTTCATATATTTTATTACTCAAGCACTGCACACACTTGCAGGTTGTACAGACTGATGAAACTGCAAGAAAACCAGATCATATTCCAGTCAGCAGTGAGGAGGAAAGAAATGCTATTTTCCAGCTGGAGAAGTCTATACTATCCAATGAAGCTCTGGAAAGTGAGTAGTGCAAACTAGGTTCATAGTTTAGTAATATCCTGCATTTGCATTGCTGCTAGTGACATTCAGGTCTTTGGATGAAGCAGTTCTGGAATTCTGCAAGAAGTAGAGCTGATATCTAAAGCTTTCTGAAGTGCCATGTACGTATCTGTCCTGTTGCTAGACGTTACCCTATGCTTCTGTATTTCTGAGATTCCTGGAAGCTCTCTGTTATGCTTGTGTGTAATTACAACACTGATGACAGCGAGCAGACAGCAGCAGAGAATTGAATTCTTAAGAAGGGGAAGAGTGCTGGTTGGATCCCAGATGGACTGCAAGTGGTTCGGGTATGAGAAGGCTGAATATTACTGCTTAGAGCTCTCAATCTGAAATGATCCTAAATTGCAAAGACTGTTAAGAGTCTTCCTCAGCATCTTCTAGGTGTTAAAATGAGGATGCTTGGATCCTATTTTTGTGCCTGGCCACATGAAGAGGTCGTTGGGCAACAACTAGAAGCAAGCTTTTTTAGCCCATGAATCTGGGAGACAGATTAGCTTACCTCTCAACTCATCCCATGGAGTGTCAATCCAAAACTCTGACTCCAATGCTACTGAGTCCATAGTGAAATTTTTGCAGATAAAATAAGCTTTAAAAGGGAATTCTTACAGGATGGAGCTTTAGTGAGGTGGGATGTATGAGTGACATCCACAGGAATGTTCAAAATCTATTCTTGGTGGTGCAAGGAAAGTAAAATTACAGAGCTCTGTTGATGCTTATTTCATTATTCACTTTCAGCAAGTGGTATTGAAAAGGGCATTTCTGCTTCCAGCATAGGAAAATGAGTAAGGCACCGAGCTCCAGGATGTTAAATTCTTGATTTGTTAAGATTCTAGTTCCTATAAATTATGTTTATGACATCTTCAATTTTCTAATAATTATTTTTGGTCTTCTTTCTTCTTCTTTTTCATGAGCAGCTGACTTGCAAATGAAGCCCATCTCCTTTGAGAAAGATGATGATAGTAATGGGCACATAGATTTCATAACAGCAGCATCAAACCTGCGAGCCAAGATGTACAACATCGAACCAGCAGATCGGTTCAAAACAAAGCGCATTGCTGGAAAGATTATTCCTGCCATTGCAACAGCTACTGCTGCAGTATCAGGGCTGGTGAGATTGATTTTTAAAATGCGTATTTGTTTCTCTTAATGTTTCTTGCCTAAAACCGCTGTTGTCTGGATATTGATTACTGCTACTGTGACAGAGGCTCATTTAAAGAAATGGATTTATGTCTTATGTACCAATAGAAAAGGTCATGCTTGGTTCTAGATGATGTTGTTGAGGAATACACGTAGTGCAGGTAGCTCAGTGTGGAGCTGCAGTGCCAGCTAGAGATTGAGCTCTGGGTGGGAGCCTCAGGCAGGAGGTCGTGAACTGATGCTGACCCTTTGCACAACAAAGGGCACGGGGACCTGTGGCCCAGCCAGGTGACCGGACTCTCAGAGACACAGCAGGAGCCAAGGACTCAGCTGGAAGACCCTGGACTGTTGAACACACAGACTGTGAGGGTACAAAAGCCCAGGTAGTCCTTTGTTCAGGGCCCCTTCTCCAAGGCACCAGCTTGAGTTGTTGTTCTGTTGCTACACCATGATAAAATTACTTAAAGAAACCAGAAGTCTGAGACTCTGCCATGCAAAACCCAGGGCTGCGCCAGCAAGGAAACCTCGTCTGGCTGTGAGAGTGGGATGAGTAGTGAGGCGCCCACTGTGAAGGGGTTTCAGTCCTAGCAGTGAAAAGTCTTAGGTGGTGTGACTGTGGCTGCTGGAGTGAATCCTGAATGGTCAAAAAGGGAAGTTTCCTTAACATGGAGAGCCTTTGGTGCGTTTATTTTTGATTTGCTGCACAGGAAGATGGGTTGGAATTCAGCATTTTGGTTTGTTTTCTGCCATTAATACTAACTTCCATCAGAATGCCACTGCCAGGAGCAGAAGGATCTGTTCTGTAGTAGTTCACATTCATGCATCTCAACAGAACCTCATGCTTTGTGGAGGTTTCATGAACCGAACAATTTTGGAAGAGTACTACATTAAGAACAGTTTTGAATGTTTTAAGTATTTCCCTTGGCAGCAACAGAATTTATTTCTGTGGCATAGTAGGTTGCATTTCCATGTTCTTTACTCTGCTGATTGGATAAAGGCTGATCTCATTAACAACTTTCTCTGTAGTTGCTGGCCTCTTAACTACACTAGAGTTGATAACACAAAACCTAATAAGTAAATTCTAATTTACTGCAGGTTGCACTGGAACTCATCAAAGTTGTGGGTGGCTACACAGCTGATGCATACAAGAACTGTTTTCTGAACCTAGCCATTCCCATAATGGTCTTTACAGAAACTGCTGAAGTAAGAAGAACGGAAATCAGGTAGGAAGGACAATGGCAGAAGGGCAGAGGCAGTATTTGGAAACTTAGTAACTGATGCTTAGAACTTGCTGAGCCCTTCCAACAAGTGTGAAGTTTGAATAGTTACTAAATCCAGATATCCAGATTAAGGCCTTATGAGTAGTGAGGCCAGAGCTATGATGGACCCACAGCTCATGGCCATACTCCAGTTAAGCATTCTAGATATTCAAGGTTATTTTTTTTGTTGCTTAAACTTGGAAGATGTTGAATTACTTCATGCTTGCTATCCCCTCTGCTCTCCACTTACTGTGTACTGTTAAAGGTGTAAGTGATCCTTGTAATACTGCCAAGGGTGTCCTGTAATGCATTGCCCAAGAATTTCTTGTTTGGAAAATGTAGCTCATATTCATCTGTCCTAATTTTAAAAATAGTGTATTTAAAGGCTTAGTTTTGTTTTCAGTGGAAGCTGTTACTTGTGAGGCTTTAAAAATCTAGAGAAGGCAGATGTGTGGCATTGTTCATAGGAAACATCAATTGTTCAATACAAGAACTATTTTTCACTAGGTCTGAAAACTCAGTAACTTCATTGTCAGATACCACGTTTACTTAGGGGTCTTACTGGGTCTTGTGCTTAGCAAGGTCAGAGGGCTGGAGAAATAGCAGCAGAGAGGGAAGAGATTTTTGTTCAAGATTAAATAGCACATCACTAAGAAGACATGGCAGTTCTTCAATATGGTTTTAAAGGAAATGACTGAGTTCACATTCTAAAGTAACGACCTTTCACTTTTTAAAACAGAAATGGGATATCATTTACCATCTGGGACAGGTGGACAATTTATGGGAAAGAGGATTTTACTCTGTTGGACTTCATAAACGCTGTCAGAGTAAGTTATCTACTGTCCTGGATTAATACAAGACAAGAGGAAGGAGTTTCTTGGTTTGGGGTGTTGAATTGTGTTTTGTTTTGTTTTTTTATTTCCATCAAGTTACTGTTCAAATCAGAATAATTCTAGTAATAACTAATGTCAGTTGGAGTGTATTTAAGTAAAGCCTTTCAAGCCTATTTTCAAATTCTTTGTTAATTCAGTTGGCTCAAATGTGTCTTAATAAAACTTCTGTCAGTGTCCATGCATTAGCAGGTTTTCTGGTGTGGATCTTACGGATTTGAATAATTAGCTGTAGTATTAGCAGCAGTAGTATCTGCTGCTTTGGGCAGATGTTCTAGTCTTTCAATAAGTTTTAATTTGTGAATTCCAGGAGAAATACGGAATTGAACCAACTATGGTTGTACAAGGAGTCAAAATGCTCTATGTTCCTGTGATGCCAGGCCACATTAAAAGATTAAAGTTGACGTAAGTATAACTGGAAAATGGATTTAGGGATGCAAGTGCACATATAAATTATGTTCATTGATTGTATCAAAAGGACGTGTGTCTGACAACTGTGTTTTCTCTCAAAGTGATTTCTAGTCATTAATACTTTGGAAAGAAAAAAGATAATATCTTTCTTTTGTAAAAAAAAAAAAAAAAGAGAAAGTGAATTCACTTCTGTGATGAGGAAAGGAGACTTGCAAAATGCTGCTTTAACTGTTGAATACCAGAATGAGAAAGCCAAAGAAGTCTGACAGTAATTTTGGGGGGGAAAAGAATGTACCATGGTTCAAGCAGAGCAAGACTATTAGAACCTTTGGAAACCAGCTTAAAACTAATGCTGATATTTAGCAACTTAGCTCTGAAGGAGTTCATGTATTGCTCGCAGTTTAAGATTTCTGGAAGTCTGTTCAGTTATAGTAATTGCTTGAGATTCTACATCACTTTAGCCCTTTTAAAAATGATGATACTCACAAAGGCTTTGCCATGCAGCTTACAGACAGGAAATTGAGGTATTGCACACTGGCAGTTTGACAGGATGTGAAGGCAGGGCATTGGGTTTTGACTGAAGGCCTTTGCAAAATAACAGCCAGATCTCACCCAGGTTTAGTTCTGCCTTACACCTGTTGATTGAACTACTTTAGCTCAAAATCTGTTCCTTACAGCTCCTGTGAAGTGTGTGCTGGTCAGTGCTCACAGGCTTTCCTGAAGCAAGTAGATGCACTCACTGCTCAGTACTGTTTTGAAGGCCTGCCAGTAGGTAGTATCAGGCAAAGCAGCATAAGCCAGCCACTTCAAACTCCCAGGAAGAGAAGAGCCTGTAAGCTGCAGAGTGCCTGGCATACTAAGATGAGAATTTACAGCCTGTCTCCAAAGAAGTTGCTTATATGCTTTCTCTCACATATGTATAAATAATTTTGAGTGAGTAGGGTATGTAATAAAGTCAAAGTTATGGTGTGAAGCTGCCTCCTTGTGAATATCAAGATTTCTTACTACTCTGAGACTTGAGTCAAGCTTTTCATGGAGTAACAGCAGCTTGGGGTTCTGTTACAAACAGTCCCAAAAACATCATAGGATATTTGCACAGCAAACTGTGGTCTTGCTTGTGTGTTTGTTTTTTCTGAAGTTGTGTAAAATCTTGCTGTAATATAACAAGCATTATCAGGCTGCTTATTCATTTCAGAATTGCAGCCTTAACTGAGGGCATACTCCTTCAAAGCAAGTTTTAGAGACATAATAGCTTAGGACTTCCTTATGAAAATGAATATGACCTCAAGTATCTCTGCTAAGAAGAGGCTGCTTTGTGGTCTTGCAAGGAAACAAGTACTTTGAGGAAAGGAGATTTTTGACCTGCACACTAAGGCATATCCAGAAGGGAAATCCTTCTTTAGGTGGCCTGTGAGGAACAGAAGTGAGTGACTCTATTCCCCCAGCCTCCTCGCATTTGAGCTGGCCTCAGGAACTAGTTCTCCACGTTAGCAAGAAAATAATTTTGAGTCATCCACGGATATGTGATGAAAGTGAGTTTGGCTGACCTCCTTCAATATTCCAGTGTGCAACTTGCAAGCACTGGCTGCAGCTTTTGAGAGTGCAGAGGGCAAATGGGGAAAGTTGCACTACCACATGCCATGCTTACAGAGTTTAAACTCCCATTGTGGTCATGAAGAAAGAAGTTCCACATCCTGGCTGGCTTTTCCCCCTCATCGTTATTCACCTTTGAAATTCAAGGACTTAACATCTTAACCCCAATAGAATTACTTTCCATCAGAACTTACAATCTAGTGTCTGCACTGGAATGGTTCTTCCTAATGCATTAAAACTGGTGTTTATTGGTAGACAGAGAACTTACTCCTCTTCATTGACCCAAATTCTACACAGAAGCTGACTTTACCTTGTGCCTCAGAAAGATGCTAAGGGGAAATTGTTTCTGTGAGGAATCCCGTCCGAAAGTGGCCATGTGCTCTTCTCTTTTGTACTGAGCACTTGTGGGGGAACAAGTGTAATAGCTCAGTAATGGGCTATGTCTATCGGGAAAATGGAATACAATGTGCTGAAGCTCAGGTGGAGGAACAGCTTTTGTGTCAAAATTTAGAGGTGCCTTATTCTCTATTTTGATTTGGTCTGTAGTATGCTGGACCAGTACATATTGCCGGCAGTGAAATTCCTCCTAATCTGGCCCTGAATTCCCACTGCCAATCCTCCTGGTATGTTTAAAAACTGTTCTTCATTTCTTTTTAGGATGCAAAAGCTTGTGAAACCATCAGCTGATAAGAAGTATGTGGATTTGACAGTATCATTTGCTCCAGAGACTGATGGAGAGGAAGACTTGCCAGGGCCGCCAGTGAGATACTACTTTGTTCAGGAAGACAATTGATGGTAGAGACACAAAAGTCACTCATGGACCACTTGTTCTGAAAGGAGTGTGCTAATTTGCAGCTATTAAAGATGGTACTATATATTTCTTTTTGGTGAAGCCTTAATTAAATCGTGAAAATCAGTGGCTTTGCACTGAAGACAAACTGATTTGTTTCTTCTGCTGCTGTATTCTTCAAACCTGTTCGCTCAAAGGAGGATTGGTCACTCCATGAGATGGAATGCCCAGTACGGTCCTTACCTTAAAGACAAGATTTGTATTGAGGAAAGCAAGAAGAACGGTGAACCTAAGTAATGGTCCCTATGTGCAAATTAGGCACTGCTTAGGGAAGAGTGCAAAAATAGGAGAAGCACCATTTTATGATACTCCTGGTGTTCTAAGAACATCTCAAATTCATTTCATATGTTACTTAATTCTCAAAAAAGAATTTCATTCTTGCCATCTACACATGAGATTTAACCCATCTGAAAGGCTTAAAGTCTCACTTAAAAGCAGAGGAACTGGTTTCTTGTGTGGCTGCTTAGTGGTGCCGTGGTCAGCGCAGCTGTCTTGTGTCAGTCTCAACATGGAAACGTAGGGAGGAGGTGTAAATTGTCAAAACTCCCCTGAAGTTCAGGGAGCTGGAATTGTTGATTATCTGCACTAAGACTGTTCTTTGTGAATACTGCAGTATGGGGAAAGTGAAAACCTATCGGAGAGCCGAATTAGCACTTTCAACAATAAAACTTGGTCAATCAACAAAGAGAGAATGTGGTTAGCCTTTCTGCCCTCACCGAATTAAAATCACTGTAGCACTTGATGACTTTAAAGGGAGGAAAAGACAAATACCTCTGGATGTTTGTCAGAGCAGACAGTTTCCTCAGCTGCTCCTTTTGGTACCGTTTCCCTATAGTAAATTGTTGTACTGTACACCTGTCCTCAGCACAAGTCTGAGCTACACTAAACAGTGAGGTTTTTACCTTCATTGGTCAGTTACTGGGATATCTAAGTGTAAAAATTCTGCTTAATTGGAAATCATTATGGAGTAGTTTTGTTGCTGTGGTGAGGCAGAGGTGTGTTACAGAAACATCATCATTTAACTCTTATCATTTAAACACTGGATACTTGAGGTAGTTCTTTTTTTCTCCCCATCATAGTAGAGCAACATGAGGTTAGAATAAAAACTTATAAACTGAAAAACCTTCTCATGTGTTTAAGTTCTAGAGGTTGTTATTGCACATTATGTCCTGCAGCTGTTGCAAAAGCTATTAACAACTTAGCTGTTTATCCTCAATCATAATATATTAAGCTTTAGGAATATCTTCACATTTAATGAACACTATTGGTCAGGAGTTCTACTTCTTTTTTCCTTCTCAGTTGTAGTCAGGAATAACAGGTATTAGGTTGGGAACCTGTACACCAAGATGTACAGAACTGAGTAGCTGGAATCAATACAGTTATGTCAGTATTTTGGATTCAGTCTTATGTGTGGGATGTCTTCTGGAAGGTGTACATGGTTTTATAGTCAGTTTACTTTATAGATATAATTTTCTAATAATACTGCTTTTTAAACTGCCTAATTTACTTCTTTAAGAACTTCTTTTAGAGAAACTTCTTGAAACATCTGGAGTGCAGAGGAGGCATAAGCAGACAATAAGTTTCCACTTCTAAATAACAACTAAAATGTATTTCAATGTGGCAGCATTAGAATCTGAACTGTTAACTGATGTCACTACTTAGAGCTAAGGATCACTTAAAGGTTTAGGTCAAGTTGAAAACATTGTCACCTCTCACATTTGGAGACTGGGAAAAAAAACTTTTGAGTAAGTATACTCTGGTACATTAGTGTGGTGTTAACCTCATGCTTGTGCTTTTGAAATAAGCAGCATTTAAAAATAGTAAAGTACTATTCTAGAATGCCGTATGACTGTCCTCAGGGTTTAAAGTAAACTGTCAGATGTAATTCATGCAATGGCTTTTATTTATGACAACATGTACACCTTTGAGAGCCTTGTAAAAAGTCCAGGTCAAGGCTGGCAGGGATCACAGCCAGAATTCACAGATGTGGCTGTATCCTTATGCTGCTTTTACTGTGTGTCGGATGGATGGATGGATGGATGGATGCTCTGTGGAAGGGTTCTGCTCATTTAAAAAGTTGGTTGTGGAAAAACTGAAAATGCACAATGGTTCTAGATATTTATTAGCACACCTTTAAAATTTTTGGATATAAATTAATTTAGGCGCTATCTCACAACTAGTAACTTCAAGAGGACTTCCTGTAGAAATAGTCAGCATGTCAAGTGTCTCATTAAAACTGTTCTTCGTGTTTTAAATCTTTTTGAATTGCTGATATGGAGAGTGAATGTGTTCATATTGAAGATAGTGGAGTGTGCTGATTCAGTGTGAATTTGTTTGATAGAGTTTCTCAGTCTGTTCCTACTTTTTATCAAAAGTCTCTGCAGGTGCTCAGCATGATCACACTAAAAAGCCTCTGTCAAACTGAGGGCAAGTGAATTTTGGGGTGTTGTCACTAACAGTGCTACCAAGCTAGAGGCTTGTAGCATTACCTGGAATCTGAGAACTGCTTTTTCTCTTTTTCTTTTTTTTATTCATTGTAATGAAAGCTTGTATTTGTCTAGGACTGTTTGGTGCACTATTCTCATGGAGCAGCTAGAGCATGCTGTCTTCCTGCAAGAATGAAGAACTATCTTTCCACTAGAATACTTCAAATAGCTTTCCTTCAAAATGTTGTTCTTTGAGAGCGCAGTTGATTTGCCAGAATCAAGTTTTATATCAGTAATGAAGATCCTTCTCACTCAAATGCTTTCTTGAAGAGTTTGCTCATATTTACACCAGCTTTCCCTGAATTGTTACCACTCTTAATAGATGCAGGAATGTTTGTGCATGCAAAGCATTAAGCAGCCAGCTCAAGTTTTCTCCTGTTAGTTAACATGTTTATTTAGTGTTAGGAGTAGTGAGGATTCTGTGTGAGGGTCTCGGTACTGTTAACAAGACTGCTTTGGTGGATGAGATGGATTTAAGCTTTTAGTATCTATACCACAAGTAAAAAGTAGATGTCCGTATTATTTTCCCACCCTTTTCCTATGTACAGGGAATATGTGACTGCTTATTAAAAAGATAAAGCTATTCAAGAATAGTGATATGTAGGAAGAACAACTCTGGCACCAGCTCGGCCTCTGTCACCTCTTCATGGCTTCTCAAATCCTGAAATAATGTAGGTTTGAGCTAGGCAGAGGGTTTGTACATCTGTCAGACTTGTCATCAAACACAAGTAAAGATTTTAGATAAGTTCATGACCTACATGTTCTTAAATTTTTCTTGTGTCTTTGAAACAATGTGGATGTAGGCCAGTTGTTTTAAGAAATGAACTGATTTTCAGCCAAAAACTGAAAATTGATAACTTGACAGTTTATCAATTCCTATGCAATTAAAGAAAGCACATGTGCAGCACATGTGCAGGAATCTAAACCTTTGTCCAAAGCTTGATAAATTTAACCAGAGACCTTCTGAGCACTTATTTTTGTAAAGGTATATTGTGTGTGGTTGATGAAGTAGCTGGTGCAGATGCTTATCCATGGTGCACAAAGCTTTTTGAGGCTCAAGCATAAAGGTGCCGTGAGTTCTAGTATTGCTAACAGCAGTAGAACTGTGTTGCTAAAAGTGTATCCTTTTGGCTGGCACAGGTGAGAGACAGGGAAGAAGTGGTACAAGTTTCAATTTCATACTGAGGGGGAAAGCTGCAACTCTGACGTGATGCACACTGAGCAGCACCGTCCCCTTAGCGGTCAGAAAGAACAGGAATAACGTGACCTGGTGTTCCGGTCACAAGTGTGTGAAAAACCATCACTTAGAACTATATTTTGAGGCACTGTTTTGCCGGCACTGTAAGGTACTTCGGTCTTACGTTCTCAAGCCGCTGTTTGTTATTCATTGTTGAGGTCTTCAGTAGAGTTCTAAAGAAAAGATTGCACCGCCCCGTGGTGACAGTGGATGTTTTGTAGCGTTTGGAAACCCGAGGATTTGAACTGGCGTTTCCCACAGGGCAAATAAAAGAACGGGAAGCATCCCCGGCCCGTCCCCTCAGAGAAAGGCGGGCAGGAAGGGGGTGGGGGGCGGTGNCGCGCGCCGGCCCCGGTCCGGGTCCGGGATGGCGGAGGCCTTGGTGAGAGAGCGCGGGAGCGGCCGGTCTGTGTGTCTCTGTCCCTCCCTCTGTCTGTCTGCCTGTGCGTGTGTCTGTCTGTCTGTATGGTGTGTTGTGGGCAGCGGCCGGGCCCGCCTGTAGCGCCGAGGCGCGGCCCTCGGCGCGCTCCTGAGGGGAGGGACGGGGCCGATCTTCCACTTTTCCCTGAGGAAGGGGAGGCTCGAGTTGGGATTCCGTGCTCGCTCCGGGTCCGGGCTGCTGGCACAGACACTTGTGCTCTGAGGGCTGGTCTATGGGGCGCCCCGTTCCCCTCAGAGCACAAGTGTCTGTGCCAGCCCTTGTTGCCCTCAGGCTGCCTCTGGTGAGCTGCCTTCCACGGGCGAGTGGGCACATCAAGAGCAGGACACTTGTCCAGGCACGCTAGAATCGTGCTTAAGTTTTAAAACTCTTCATGTGTAGCGCGACCCAAACATAATAATGGATGAACTGTTAAAGGCTCTTAGGTCCGTGACAGGAATTTTAAATTTCTTCAGTGCGCAAGGTCACTTACCAGTGCATTATGCTGCACCCCGCTGCAAGGGGAAGGGGTTTAAGCTCGAGTGCCAGATTGACTGCGGACTGTGGTTCTCCATAGTTTCTGAAGTGGTGGCTTTTGGTCAGTTGTTTTCCCATGTCACCTGTAATTTCCTTCTGCCACTTTAAACCGATATTGAAAATTTGCAGTGAAATCAATCCATATGGGGTTTGGTTATTTTGATACCAAAAGTAATATCCGAAGGGGAATCACAAAGAAGTGCGAAGTACTGTCAGTATGGCAAACTTCAGAAAAACATGCTGAATTCTCTTGTGTTAGGACTAGATAATGTCCACGCTGCATATACTCTTTAAATTTACACGAGTCAGGACGAGGTTATAGTTGTTTTTCAGCTAAACATTTACATCTTTTTGAGATGTTTTCCTGTCACATTAGTGAAGAACTGCACTCTGCTTTGCTCTTGAATTTTTCTTTCCCTTTCTTCCGGTTTTATCCTCAACAACCGTTGCCAGTTCTCAGGTCAGCGGCTTTATTTCATTTGTTGTCACAGAAGGCAACACTGACAATGCACTGCTGCTTGAATTATTACTGCTCTAGTTGTGGTAGATGACAGGAGTCCTGTCTGCTGTTCGAATGACTTTGGTTATACTCTGGTTTCAAATGTATGAAGAGGCACTGTGGCATTCTGAGAAAAACAATGCTGCACTAACTTCTGCTCTCCCATTACTTTAAGATGTCTAGAAAAATCCTCAAGATCTGCTTACTTGTTTTTCTGCCAAATGTCATCATTCTTAGTAAAAATTGATCCTTATTTCTTCACAGAGTCATTTAAAAAAAGACTACAGAGCAAGATTCTGCCATGGAGGAGGGTAATTTGCATTTAAACACTTATTCTTAGATTCTGGAAAACTTACCTTGATTTTTATCTGAGAGCTAAATGTCAATACTATGTGGTGTACCTTATTAAACTGATCATACGATGTTTCCCAAATTTCTTGTATTTCTTAGGGGTAAGAGGAGCAAACTCCTCAGGGGGACAAAGCTCCAAGGGTTTCCTTTGTATTCCTTTGCTGAGGCAGTAGACTGTGGTGTAGCTGTACCTAAGGTACCCCTAACTGGGCTGCTTGAGTATGGAAGCAGTAATGTGTGCAAATATGTTGCCTTTCAAGGAGTAGAGAAATGAAGCCCACAGAGAGTTCCAGCATATTTGGATCTTGCTGGTAAATGTTAGAGATGAGTTTGAGCATTTGCAGTGCTGTGACATTCCTTACATGCGTCTTAGCAGTCTGTGAAGTTTTTGTTACTGAAATTCATTTCTGGACATGCGTGTCATGAGCTTACCAAATCTACACAGTTAGCTGTTTTTAAAGGTATATAATGATCATTATGGGAGTAATACTCCATGGCTTTTCTAGTGTTATTTCAGTTTTGATCAACACTGTCTGGCTGGTGAATCACTCACTTCTGCCCTTTTCATTTGTGCTTGTTTGAAATAGTAGTCTAACGAGCTGAGCTGTTCACTCGCTTACAGATTGGATACCTCAAGCCAATCCTAGCTGCAGAAACTTTTGTATAAGCACAGAAATAACTTGGTTTACAGGGTGACTCCCTGTATGGAAGGATAGATGTGCAGCAGCACGTTTCATTTCTACGTCTGCTGCGACTGGATCTCTGTGCAGGCAACATAGCTCGAGGTCTGATTTATAAGAAAATTATTTATTTCAAGTGAGACTCTAGTCAGCCCAAAGCTCACTTACCTCAGTGCTGTTGCAGTAGTTGCATCTTTTCTTTTATGTAGAGAGAATTCTTCATTCTTATAATCTGCAGCAGTGAGGCTCTTTTTCCTGGAATTCTTATTTAGACAAATTTCTTTGCAGATATCTACGCATAGAAATGATAGGTAAAAATATATTAAAGTTGGAACTATGGTAAATAATAACATATATTAAGAAACAAAACTTTGCTACTTTAATATTTGGGATAAGAGCATTTGTTATTTTTGATTAAAAATATTTTTTTCCCTCTTCTTTCTAGAAATAAGATTGATGTACAGCCAGGTCAAAATGTACTGAAACTCATACAGGATTGTTTTGAAAGTAAGCTCTTATTTGGTGTTTTGCTTAATTTGCTGATAAAAGAAAAAAAATAGTTTCTTCCTTGTATTATATTTAGTGGTAAGTAGATAGAAATAAAAAATAGGGTTAAAATGGATAAAAACAGGATTTTTCAGGGTTTTTAAGGGCAGCCCCTTCCCAGCTTCTTAAAACTGTGTCTTAGCTGTCTTATAAAGGTAATCTCTTTCTCAAGCAGCTGATTCCTTACTTGTTTGGATTTAAATGACCTTAATGAGCCTTAGAACTTGTTAAAATAAAGGAAGCCTGGACAATTCCAAGATTCCCATATTTACAGTTTTTTTCTTCCTAGGTTGCAGCAGTGATCTTACAATAAACTCTCCAAATTGCTCAACCTTTATTTTGAAAAATGAAAAGAAAACTTCAGTGCAGAACCAAAGTGTAAGTTATGTCAGTGTCACAGTGTAGCACCGGGTACAGTTTCATGTGTGTACATGTTTAATTCCGTAGCATTTATTTCCGTGTGAGCACTTGTAAAAGTCTATAGGCTATAATTTAATGATCTGTAGTAGTTGTTGAAAATGTGTTTTTTTCTTAGTTTGTTGTGCTCTAGTAGTAAATATTCTGTAAGTAGAATTATTTAATAGCTTTTTCCTTTGCTTTTTTACTAATGAAAGCTTGTTCAGCTTTTTGTCCAGGATAGTTAAGTTTCTTATGGTCTCAGGCTGAAGCATGCTGCCTTGTTACTGGTGGTGGCTATACTATCTTGGACTCCATTGGAGTTGGTTATGGTCACTTTACCAGATATATGGACACAGTTCTTCGCTATCAGATGGACATGTAGAAAAACAGCTTGTTAATTCCTGATAGTTACCTGTACAATAACTTTATATACCTGTAACTTTGTTGAAGAGTGGAAACAAGTTGAAGGTCTTGTTAATGTGCTGTCTGAGAGGATGATGCCAATAATCTAGTTTGTATATTTAGTTTTAATATTTTGATTTTACTTTTTTTTCTTTTAAGTAAGTTACTCTACTAATGGCAGGGTTGTGAATAGGCAACCTTATAATGGTGTTTGTTTACTTTAGTCTGATGTTAGAGTACAATATAGTCTCAAAGCAATTCTTGTTAAACCTCAGCCTGTCTTAATAAAGGTGAATTAAATTGTTTAAATTCATTCTAATGACAATAATAAATTGTTTACCTTGAGATGAGCAGGAAGTCTGTTTAAAGCTGCCTATAGATTTTTTCTGTACACACTGTTTTACCTGTTGTTTGAAATTTGCAGTTACTTTTAGAAAGTTTTATACAATAGAAAGTTGAAGTGTTTTGTTAAAATAGAACTGTGATTCAGATCAGTATGAATTAAGGGAAGGAGATTATATTATGTTCTGTAGAAATGTCTATTCCTGTTAAAATACTGTTGCTTTATCAAATAGTTTACTTTGTCTTATCATTCATTGCCAACTACAGCAGCCCAAGGCAGGGTCAGCCAAGTCTGTGAACAGAGCCCGTAAGTCTGCAGAGCCCTCACCTGCATCACTGCTAAAACCAGTCAGCAGCAGAGGTTGGTCGCACTATTACTGAATTAAGGTTTTTAAAGTAACTATTTCTTGGGATTTTGTAAGGTTTTAAGTAAAAGAATTAAACCTGTTCTATATATACGGCAGGACAGTCATGTGAATCACATCCGAAGCGTGCAACACACGATGGCGTAGCTGCTTCTAAAAAACCAGAGTCTCCTGTGCCTAAAAGTGAAAAAAATAACACATTAAAAGATGTTGAAGCACTGTGCCAGAGTCCGGCCATGCTTTTGGACTCTGAGGATAATCGTGGGTCTGTTGGATCACCTTTTCCTGTGGAGGAAGCAAAAAGTTCTCCTGTAGTAAAGTAAGTATAGCTGAACATGGTTGTGGTGTCCCTGTGTGCCCCCCACCTCAGGATAAATCAAGTTTGGATTGAACACGTAAAAAATAATTCCAGGCTTTTTAGAAAGTTTCCACATCTGGGTTTAGAAAGGGCAGAATTATTTTTTATTTAATATTCTGGTGGTAAGTGCAGTACCCAAGTGAAGGAGGCCTGTCAGAATAGATTTAAACTCTTTTTTTCAGGAAAGTGCACCAAAATATCAGCTTCTGAGACAGTCTAGACTTCTTCAGTGAAATCCTATTGATTGTGTTGACTTTAAAAATTAACAAGAATTTGTTAAAACAGAAATGAGCAGTCACTGTTTCTCTTGCTCTGAATATAAAAATGTTTAATACAAAGTCAAACAGCTTCAGTTGTGATTATTATCTCCTTGCTGGAGACTGCAACACTGGCCAGTGGTCTTGGCCACAGTACTGCTTTCCTAGAGGACTTAATCTCTGGGGTAGATCCTAATGATGGACTGACACTGATGCCATTGACTCGCATGGATGGAATGAGATTGGAAAGACAGTGCACCTACAGTCTAGGAAACGTGACAATTTCTGAAGCACATTCTCCTATATTTAGTGGTAAGTTTAGCTGAGCAGCCTTTACTTTGATCAAGAGTCCCATGCTGACTCCATGTTGCCTGTGGACACTTGCTACTATGCTGGAAAGTACTACTGCTAACCTGTGTTCCAGCAAGTTTCCAAAGGGTCGCTCATTCATAACAAGTGAGATGCTGTCAGCAGGAGCATCTGTTCATCCTCACGATACTTTATTGTGCAGTCAGGAATTATCGTTTGAATGCTGTTTCTCATTCGTAGATTGCGTTTTGATGACTGGAATACTCCAGCTGCAGCAAAGAGCTGTGGAAAAGCTGAAAATTTGGAAGGGCCTCAGCCTGGGAGAGATGAGCGGGTTGTTCTTGTGCAAGGAACGGAACGTGTTACTGCGTCTTCTGCCCGGACAGAGAAGTCTTTCTCTTCAGCTGTCTTAGCAGCTGTAGCAACAAGAACACTTGGACAGAGGTTTGTTTTGAGGCTTAGTATGGAACATATGAAGGATGAACTTTATAATAATTCTTCTGAGGAATGTTCTGTACTGTGTCTAGGTGTTGGGAGTCACCACTAGATTTGCAAGACTGAAAGTCAGTTTCCCCCCAACCTTGAATGATATGAATGTTTTTTCCATCTTTCTTTAGATATTCAACCTCAGTATCCCC
The DNA here is from genome assembly GCA_013397175.1 of Platysteira castanea. NCBI lineage: Eukaryota > Metazoa > Chordata > Aves > Passeriformes > Platysteira > Platysteira castanea. Next base: position 184,842 of record VYXC01008612.1, on the reverse strand, counting down.
ACCATCACCTCATCCTGTGAAACATCAAGATATAGAAATAGAAAATGAATGTGAATTTTTAATTGATGAATCAGGTGGTGCATTTTCTACTTCTTGGATTTCAATACCCAGTAAGAGCAAACGATCAAAAAACAATGGCTCTGCAACTCCCATTTCTAAATCTCAGCCCTCTGAAAAGGAGAAGACACAGAGTAAGAAAGTCAAGAACAGAAAAGTACAGGTTAAAGCACTTACTAAAGAGAAACTGGATCGTCTGGATGTTGGAGCTGTTGACTTCAAAGAAATGTCAGAGTCAGATCCAATCTCTAACAGTGAAGAAAATGTCCTTAGATCTCAAAGCCGAAAGAGTACTCATATGGGTAAGTTACTCAACAGCTCTTCGTACTTTTCCTTCCAGGTCACATTACTGGATTATTTTCTGGTGTTTTATAAGGAAATTATAATAAAGTAGATGATAGACATTAATGGATTCCTTTCTGGTGTTTCAGTTGCACAGTTAGATTTGGATGGGACAGAGAGGCAATGAGACAGTGTCTTCACTTTTTTCGCCACACCCTTTGCCTCTCCTGTTAGGACATTAAAAATTAAATTAGCAGTGTTGTCTTTTCTTATGAGGAGTCATAGAAGGTAGGTACCCACAGGCTTTTGTTCCTCTCTCCATAGAAAGGAGGTTATGTCCTTTGAACAGAAAGAGGATTGAGTTTTAGGAATTAGTTGTGAAGGGTTTTGTAGCAGAAAACACTGAAAACTGGAAAGCAGACTGAGTGTAACATTTCTGCCCCCTTTTTTAAATTAGGAAATGCTGGAAGTATGCCAAAAAGTTTTTTGTAGGCTATAGTTTAGTGAAAGCCTTCTTTCAGCCATTGGTGATAAAACTGGTTTTGTGATACCTCTTTTTTTTTCCTTCCCCATTTTGATTCTTAGTTTGTTTTTGTGCATTCAGATATCAACATATATCTTCAGGTGTAATGGGAAAAGGTATTAATGTCCAAATGTTTTGTGTATTGACAGGAAAGACTAAAAAGGATGCACTTAGACAAGAGTCTCCAAACCAGAAAACTAACACATCCCGGAAACCAGAAGCTGAAGAGCTGATGTTGTCATGGTGTGGATTGGAAACAAAACCATCTGATGAAGAACAGTGTAAAACAAGGATGCTGCCAAGTGAGGATTTGCCTATGCCCTCATCTGGGCATCAGGAAGAGCAGACTGTGTCTATAAAAAAGTCTCTCAAGTCTTCCAAGTCTTCCAAGTCTCCCAAGTCTCTCAAGTCTTCCAAGAATCTGCAGTTGGCTTCTAAAGCTTCTCAGCATTCAGTTAAGAAGAAACAAACTGCTAAGCAGAAACTTCAGAAAGTTAAAGTAGCTAAGAGAGGGACAGTAAGTCCAAGGAAGAAGCTTAAAAAATCTGTCCAGAAAAGTAGTAATAAAAAGCCTCAGTTACAAAGAGAGGAGAGTTCTGACAGTGAACCTGGTGAAGGAGAGCTTGAGAGAGAGCCTGTAGAATTGAATGAAGTATGCACCACCCCCTTGCATCAGAAATTAGAGACTCCCGTGATTCAGAAGTTGACTAAGTCCGAAAAGTGTAGAAATGTATTACACACACCAGAGTCACATGGGGGTGCAAATAACAGAACTCCTCTAAAAGCACTACAGCATCCCATGGACAACGTGAAGAATCCTGAAAAGAAATGGTTGTCTGCCAAGTCTTCAGGGAAGGTACCCAAAAAGATTCCGCGTAGAACCAATAAAGCTCTTTGCTCAAGCCCTGAAGACACTGAGTCTCAAACAGATTCTGACAGCTCTTCTGTACGGGACAGAGCAAGGAAAAAACAGAAGTTATCAGATACAAAAATAAAAAGTAACAAAAGAAAACATAACAGGCAACATGGACTACAGTAAGCTTTTTGTGTGATTCCTTACAAATGTGGTGTATAACTTGGTAGATAATTAAACACATCTTGTCAACTTTTAAGTAGTGATGGCCTAGTTGAAGTAAGTGATAGTTTGAGGCTGGTTGAATAGTAATTAGAGAAATGAAGCAGTTTAATCAACATTCTTTTCTCAAAGCTGGGTGCCACATTTAGTGTCTCCTATATGAGTAAGCTTGTTCTAGTTAACGTGTTCTTGTGAGACTTGCAGAGCAGATCCAGTGTGACACAACCTCACCATCCACAGAGTAACTTCAGTGTCAAGTTTGTTCCTTTTAAAAAATAAATTCAGAAAATACAGCAGTTAATTCTTCATCTATATTTATTTTTGTCAATCTAAAGACTAAGTTCAAGTGGTCTAAAACCTGGTTTATAATCATTGTTCTTTGCATTGCTTTTTAATTTTTTTAATGTCTTTTTTTATAGTTTTGTTCAGGACGTAAAATTACTTATCTACAGGTTCTTTTCATTAAGTTGACTTAACACCAAATATAATGAGAATAATTTTTTCTTTTCTAGAGATTCCTTCGTAGCTGCAAAGGTTGTGAGTTGCGAAAGGTAATTTCCTTAGTTGTTTGAAAAACGTTAATTTAATCCTACTTCTGCCCCACTGAGACCCCCCTGAGACTGAGCAGCTGGTACGGCTGCTGTGTTCTGTGCCCTACTGGTGAAGCACTGGGAAGAACAGGGTTGTGACTCATGCTTGAGGGTTTTAAATATTGTGCTAATACAGTTAATAAAGTAATACAGATTTTCTTCCTGTCATGAATAAGGGGGTCATTATAAACTTCTTGCCTTTGGGGATTTCTTTCCTTTGAGGCTTGCTTCCACATTAGTGTGTAATTTTTGAACAGAAATACCAGTGCTTCTAGAACTAATGACAGCTGCACTAATAAAATTGATGTCAAGTAGGGTGCAGGACTCTATCTGAACTCTTTGTGCACATAGGCATATATCTTCCCCTTTCATGGGATGGGAACTTAATAACAAAGCAAGAAGGAGTGGCAGTCTGTGAATTTATTAAATTCTTGTGCAGTCATTCTACTCAAAATGTTGGGGGCTTTAATTCTAAGGGAGCCTACTGCAGACTGATATGGAAAATTTGTAGTGTAGGTTTGCTAATCTAGGTAATTGAAACGCATCTTTTGGAGTTGAGGTGGATAACAGCTGAACTTCACTGGCACAGTAAAAGCAGTGAAGCACAGCCTCGGATGGGGGAAGAAGGAAGGTTAAGGGTACTGATGCTAAGGCTGTAGGAGAAGTCCTGGTCCAAGTGTCTTGATTGCTAGGGAATCTGTTGGAGTTATATGTTAAAAGCTATTTTACGGTCCTTTCCTTACAGTATGCAAAACAACTCTTTAAAGCACTTCTATAAGCATGGTATATGAAAAATTGTTTGTAAGGTAATGCTACAGAGGTGAGGAGAAGGTCTATTCTGCAAGGGAGAAAAAAGAAAACATTTAGGAAACATCTTTAGAGAGGAGGTGTGAACACTAATTTGTCGGCCTGATGACTGAGTAGAGGAATAGTTCATGAACTTCTGACCTGTGATTTCTAAGGAGCAGTCATTTGCTTCAGTGTGTAATTGGTATAGACATGTTAAAAGCAAAATAAAACCTAGCCCACATGATCTGAAAAAAATTCACTATTCTTGGCAGTGCTGTAATGTTCCTTTGACATTTAACATGTTCAAGCAGGTGTATTTATTTTCCTTTGCAGCGGACCTGTTCTAGAAGATTGTGATAAGTTTGCTTCCAGCAATAAGTCTCCTGAACAGGATGATACATCTTCAGGTAATGTTTAAATTTGGTATTTCCTTGCATTTTATGTATAAGCTTCTTATAAACTGTAACTGACAGTTCAGTAATTTCTCTTGTATTCAGCTTGTCCAGAACAAGAAATGCAGATTTTATTGGCTTTGGTTACATTTCTGTCCAAGTGTGTGGTACAGCATACCAGCTTTATGTTGTTAGCTTTGGGAGAACACAGCCCTCCATGGTTTGGCATCATGCCTACCAGGATAAGGTTATACTTTCCAAAATACTTCAAACCAGTTTTTCAGTCTCAGTTTGTATCAGTTTGATATGTTGCCATATGGTGGTCCTGTATCCAGTCACTTCAGGCAACCCTGAGCCAAATTACAGCATTAATGGAGTCGGCCTGTTCACCAAAGAATACTTTGGTTTGGTGATTCTTTGGTGGGGGGGAGTTGTTTGTTGGTTTTGTTTGGGGGTTTTTGTTTGTTTGTTTTTGTGGTGTTAGGGGGTTTTTTGTTAGCTGTTTGGTTTGGTGTTTGGCCATTTTTGGTGGGGAAGGGGTTATTATTATTTGTTTGGTTTCAGTTTTAAGTTTCGCTACACAAGTTGCACATGTTGTCGTAATGAACATGAGCCCTGGAGATCTGAAGTCTTTTTGTTAGTATTTCAGGGCCAGATGTGAATGTTATTAGTCCACGCAATGCTTTCTTCAGATACCTAGTTTTGTATTTGTTCTGGTAAAAAATTTGTTCATAAGTTAGATTTGAGTGATATAAATCTAAATGACCTTGCAATTTGATCAATAAAATTATGTGTATAGTTTATAATTTGTCAATGTTCATTTTATCAAGAGGGAGAGGTCTGAGTATTTACTTGAATGTGTAGTTTTCAAGTAATTTTTAAGTTTACTCTGTTTAAAAACTAATTACATATACTGTTTATCTACACTGGGTTTCATATATGTTTATAGCAAAAGGTGTTAGCGGAAGCCCAGTCCTTGCAACTTCAGTTTGTGTTACTTTTAATTGCTTCTAGTGGGTATATTGAAGAAAAGTCAGGAATAATAAATGCCTTTGATGGTGGGGTTTTTAAATCTGTTTTCAGATAATTCTGAAGACTTGAATTACAAATTAAGACGTCTGTTGTCAGATGACATAGCAAGGCATAAAATAGGTAAGAGTATTTTAAAATATCATAATGTAAGTGTGTAAATGCAAATACATTTTCAGCTTGATATAAATGTTGCTGAAGGAGACACAGGCAAACACCTAGAAATGGGTTCATCTGTTCATAAGTATTTACAGATAAGGTTTCTTATTTCTTCAGGTATAGCCCTTCTCTTAATTTTAAAGTTACTTTTAAAAACTTCTAGTGTTTCTTTTTTTACTGCCATATTCAACAATTGTCTTTTTAACTGTCACACTTTCGTTTTCCATGATATTGTGTTAAGGAAACTTTCAGGTCTGACCATCCAGGAGCCACACTCTGGCAGTCATACTCCCACCACCAGAGACTTTAAGTCTTGGGACTGAGTCCCCTTCACAGTGGGTGGTTCCAGTGCCCTGCAGGTGCCCCACATGACTCCCTACACAGAGAAGGTTTCCTTGCTGGCTTGACCCTGGCAGAGTCTCAGACCTCTGGTTCCTTTAAGCAGCAATGGAATAACAGCTTAAACTGGAACAAAGGACTGTCTGGGCTTTTGTACCCTCACAGACTGTGTGCTGGACAGTCTGGGGTCCTGCTGGTCCTTCCAGCTGAGTCCTCGGCTCCTGCTGTGTCTCTGAGTGTCCAGTCACCTGGCTGGGCCACAGGTCCCCGTGCCCTTTGTTGTGCAAAGGGTCAGCATCAGTTCACGACCTCCTGCCTGAGGCTCTCACCCAGAGCTCAATCTCCAGCTGGCACTGCAGCTGCACACCCAGCTATGTGCACTGAATGTATTCCTGAACAACTGAGTCAAGACAAACTCTTACTGTTCAGTAAGAACAGTAAGTTTGAATTGGTTTTACGCAGTAAAACTCAGGGTGCAAATAACCTCCCTTCTGTTGTGGTCAGTCTGGGTAGGATGGAACAATGGGAATGCAGTCAGTTGCAGTCCCATGCTTGTGTGTTTTATATTGTGGGTGTTTTTTATTGGCTTCATTATTTTTTTATGCACAATACTTTAGTTGTCTAACTTCAAAAACTGTTTCAGCAACTGTTTTTACCATTTCTAACATTTAAATATTCTTGATTGATTTTCTCTGAGATCATAAGGGGCTTTTACTCTTTCTTACAAACACTAAAATATCATATCTTACTGTACTCATACATGGCAGCTTGCACAACTTGAAAGTTAAGACTATGTGATTAGTACCTCTGAAGATAAATATCTGAGAAATCTTGGAAATGTGTGGAGTTTCTGTTTGCAAAAGTGCTGCTCTTCTGGACCCTGGAGACAGGATTTATGAATCTGGAAGAGAAGGATGTGCCTATGCTCTGTTACCCCTGCCTTGCCATAACCAAGGCAGTGCCTTTTCATGGTTGCCAATGAAATCCCCCAGATTCAGGCAGGGTTCTTAGTCTTTGTCTAGAGCTTTGTCTTCACAGTCAGAGCATGTTTGCTGTCCTTGAGCTCCTAATGTCTGTGTATCAGTGGTTCACTAACAGAATGAAATTTAATGTCCAGTCAGAGTGATGATTGTTTAAGAAAAAGGAGAGTGAAATACTGATGTATGCAAAACAAGGCATTTGGCGATACTCGAATCCTATTTTCTTGTCATGATAGCAATGTGATATAAATATCAGCTGGGAAGTGCTGACCCTCTTGTACAGAACAACAGGAGAGGATACTTAATATTTTCTGTCTCTGAATTTTTCTTTCATACTTGATGTGAATGACTTCATCCTTCAAATTAGTAATGCCTACCAACACACCTAATGTTCGTCGGACAAAAAGGATACGGCTAAGACCTCTGGAATACTGGAGAGGCGAGCGCGTAAAGTATACTATGAAGTCTTCAGGTATTACTTCCAAAATACCTATTTGCTTCCTTCTGATAGAGCAGAAAAGAGAAATCTGTGAGTTGATCTTGTGGTGTGAGAACTTTGAGACGCTTACTATTGGGTAACTTTTTTAAAAAAATTATTTGTGGTCTTGAGTTATTTAGGCATCTCTCCATGTAGTCTTCTTCTCTTCTGACTCTCCTATGTCAGCTGAAAATAGTATCAGCAGAGCATGTTAAGTACCTTTGCCACTGTTTAGGGAAGAACAGAACACTTTCTCTGTACTAGTGGGTCTTTTATGTCAGAGATTGTATCAGCGTATGACACTGGAAAAAGAGACAATCTACTGGATCATTCATTGGAGCATTTCTCTCTGTGAGGATTGTTTTCCAGAGGAGATACTATAATATTTTATTCAGTCTCAGTGTTAAATACCTTAAGTGACAGGATAGATCTTGTTCTGAGGAATTTTTTTTTACTGGCAATTCAGCCTAGTTTAGTCCTTTCCTAATTAATTAGTTCACTCAAAAATAGTATTTCTTTGTGTCCCAAAAAGTGATATTTTGTCTTAAAAAAATTACTTGCATGTCATGGTTTTCTGAAATGTTCTTTAACCGAAAATTGATCAAATTATTTTCAAAATGTCTCAAATTGCATTGCACTTCAAAATACTTAATGTTGAAAAGTTTTTTATTTTTTTGTTCTGGCCTTCTAAAGCAATCTGAAAAGTTCAGCGTCAAGGAAGTGTATTCTCAATTGAAATGCTGTTTGGTTGTGCAAGTTTGCATTCTTTTAAATTTACTATGAGTTACTGAACTTTGTTTAACTTCCTTTTGTTTCAGAAGGGCCTGTGATTAGTGGACTAGAGCATCCAGAAACGCAATCTCCCAGCAAGATTAAAAGGAGGAAGGATCGTCCCAAGCAGAAAAGAGATGAAACAAGTACGAACACAGACTTTTTTCCTTTGGATACTTAAAAAAGTCTCTTTAATCAAATGGTCTATTGCTGTAAGATTTTCCTCCCATAAACACTCAATCCTCTCTCTGGGTGAAAATAATTTTATGACATAATTTATTAATGTGATCTGATGTGGAAAAACCTCCTATTGGATCTGTAGCAATGCTGTACATTCTTGTTGTAAAATTGTTCACTTCTCAGGTAAGAAAGGAAGAAATGATGGACTTACCTGGATGTGCTGTTGTGCCTTTAAAGCAGAGGCTAAAGAAACTAAACTGTACTTATTTTGTATACAGATCATGATGTTAGTGTGCACAGTTAAGGTGTAAAAACTTGGCCATTTTACTGATACCTGCAATAACACATCTAAAAATGCAGCAGAGAGTGTTAGTAGGGTTTCAAGCTGTTGTAGGTTAAAGGCAAAACTACAACACGGTAGGTGAAGAGAAAGCTTTAAGAACAATGCATAAAATGGTTAAAAGTGGGCAATAAACCTATGTTTAAACAGAGACTCTCTGGGCAGTAGATAATAAATATGTAAGTGGTGCTCAGAAAAGAGAGTCAAAATCCAAAAGCCAGATTATTTTTGCTGTGCTCTGTGGAAGATGTTTTAATGCTGAAGAGCCTTTCTTTATGACAACTGTCTAGAGCTTTTGTTTGAAGCTGAAACATTTCTCTATGAAGTTATAGAATTAAGAAAACAAGTCCTAACAAGCGTGGAAAATGCCATACAGTTCTAGCACTAAACTAATCAGGGCTGAAATAATCATCAGAGAAATAAGGAAGAAAACAGTCACTGTTGGTACCAATTTCTGATTTTATATGTGTTTCATGTAAATTTTATTCCTTATCTCAAAAAGAAAGTGGTAGGACTAGAGAAAGTTTAGGGAAAGCTCATCAAAAACAAAGAAGGACTTCTGTAGTGAAGACTCCTCAGCCCTGAAGAGAATACTATGGAGGCCTCTAAGGAAGAGGTCTAAAAACTCCTCTGAAATCATGAGTGACATGGAAAAGGGAAATAGAAATAATGGTCTTGTTGGGGTTTTCTGCTTGTTTTTTTAAACACAAGAACTAGAAGGCATGGAAGGAAGACAGTGAGAGCTGGGTTCCTCAGCAAAATAAGGTGGTCATTCTCACTGTGTGCTTCCTGCCCCAGAATATTGTGCATAAAAATATTTATGTTGTTTCAAGGCAAGAACTAGATACATTAACAGGAGACTTAACTGTTAATAGCTCTAAATAAAGTGTGTGAGCTCCAGATTAGAGGTGGAAAGTATTCCACTGAACTGTCAGTACGTAATTATGGCATTTTTGGGAATGAAAGGAATACTTGTTTTTTGCCACTGATGGGAGACAGACCCTGGTCTAGATCAATCTTTGATCTAAGTACAGTTTATATTGTAATATAAATCATTTGCAGCCCATGAGAGCCTGAGCTGGTAATGACTGTTCATACTATATCTTACAAGAACTATTGGTTGCTTTAGGTGCCTTTGAACTGTCTTCCAGAAGTGATTGATTGCCTCTGTGACAGACATTCATCCTCAGAGACAGTCTTTTGCTCACATCCTTGAGTCTTAGTGATGCATATAAGGACTGTCAGACAAGTAAAATTTCTAGCACAAATTCTTAAATGTTATTGATACAATAAAAATCCTGGTTTTATACCTGTAGAGTTACATCCGTTGCTGCTTCTTTTTATAGAGAGATGGTTATGTTGGAACAAAGCTGTTCAAGACCAGTAACTTTCTTCCTCCCCCTGACTGTCTTGCTGTAAGAATATTTAAGCTGCCATGAGTTCCTACAAAGTTCTGTAGCTTGCCTTCAGCATGCTTCTTCTGGCTGTGTTTAAAGAAATTTCCTGTGCACTGTAGAGCTAAAATTGTCTGCTTAGGAGAATTCTACAGGAGAGCTTTGGGATATTTATTCTGCCATGAACATTCTAAAGCATCTCTTTTCTGTTTGAAAAGCATAGTGTTGTCATCAGTTCTTCGGATATTTCTTTCTCTGGAAAAATCCTTTTTATTATAGAAATAGTTCTCAGATTTACAGCTTACAGTGAGCTTCCTGTAATGTTATTTCTTGAGAAAAGGAAAATTGGACGTGTGCTCATCTTTTGAACACTTTCTTTCTTAAGTCTCCTGATGCCTATCAGTAGTAGGTAAGAGCAAAACCACTTGTTCTTCGTACTGCATCATGTATTTCATATTCTCTGGGCATCTGTTGCTAGAAGAACACTTATCTCAAAACACTTGAGTTTACTTTTGAGTAAATGCTGTTGTTAATACCATAAGATAAATAGTTGGCATTCCCCTAGGAAATTCCTTAGGATTTAGAGTGTGTTCATATATTACACACAGAAATAATTTCAATGAAAAAGACATTTTCAAAGAATTGTTATGAATGGTTTTCTTTATTTTAAGGGAGAGTATTCAGTCTATTTGGTCACTTATTAAAGGAGATTTAAGTACTTAATGTGTGTCACTAGAATTGTGGAAAAGCTGTGGTTAAATGATTAACTTTTTAAAATCTGTACTGATTACTTTTCTGGTTTTGTTTTGGTTTCTTTGTATCCTCAGATAGAAGAGAGATCCCTGCAAGTTTGGACCACACCCTAGCTGATACGTCTAAGCCAACCATTGTACTGGACCCAGTAACAAATAAGGAAGTACATCTAGGTGAGTTAAAGGGATGTGACCAAGGGACTTCCTGAATTATGCAGACTTACAAGAAAAAAAAAGCTTATGCCACATTAGGCATAAAAAAGTGACGTTTTGAAATTTTCATTGTTCTTCTGGAAAAAGTTCTGAGGGAGACACAAAAAATGTTCTGATTTTTCAGCCAGATATTGAGTCTAGCTTTTGGAGGTGTTGCACTGAAACAGTATGTATTGCACTGAGCAGGTAACAAGACTAATTATGTGGTAGCATTAATGTTAATCTCCTGGACATTTTTTGTAGATTGTATCAACACTGCAAGCAGTCACACTTACTACGTCAAAGATGAAGCAGTAGAAATATACAAAAATTTGAATACATCTCTTTTTGCAACTGGTAGATTGATTCTGAAACCATTTAAAGAAAAGGGCCACCAGTTTGTCCACATGGATACTATAGTAAGTGTACTTTTAAAAAATTTTTATAAAATCAACTTTGTAAACAGAAGATCTTTTGGAGCGGTTGGAAGTAACATATGAAGTTGAGAATTCCCCCCGACCCCCCCTCCCCAAACAAATAAACATTAATGAATCATTTGCTAGAGGTAATTTCCACACACATTGCCCTGCCTTGCTTCGTATTAAATCTGTATGTCCATGTGCCTTCTATTTTCTGGATATTGCAGGCAAGATAGAAATACCAAAGAAATAAAACTGGACCCCATCCACCTTTTGAGTTGTGCATCTTATTTTTCATCAGTATAGGAAGAATGGATTGCAGCTCTGCTAGCTGATTTGGGTTTTTATATTTGTTATGCAAGTGTTTTCTTGGATATCTTTTCTAAATGTTAGCAAAGGAAGTGTTGCTAACCTTAGAACCCTTTGGCTTCCATTAAGGCTTTCCACATTATCCGTGGCAGAGTTATTGTTACGTTACATAAGACATCGTATTATCTGACTGCAGGGGACTGCTTCTATGTTCCAGCAGGTGAGTACATGTGTCTGAAACCCGTTTGTTGGGAAGTGCATGAGACTAAATTAGCATGCTAGGAATCAAAACCAAACAGAATGATTGAAAGAGAGAAAATTGAATAGGGAATGGGAAAGTACAGGGTGATGAAGAATGGAATGTGACAAAACACTGGACATGGGTGGATAATCTAATTGTTGAATTCAGGGATACATATACTGCTTGTTTATGTGAGTTGGCCTCAAAGTTTTGATGACACTACCAAGTTCTAAGAGTAAATTTCTCTTGGTATTCTGGTTCTGTCACTAGCTGTAATGTTGAGGAAACATCACAGACAGCTTGATGTTATTGGTAGTTAATACAATTGTTTCGGTTACCATATGCTTGCTGCTTTATTCCTATGTAAAATTATTAAAATCCATTTAGATCAGTTCACCATATTTTGTGCTTTGTGCTTGTATATAGAAGGTTCAAAATACCTTGTTGAATAGGTTGTAACTTCATATGGTTTTTCAACAATTTAAAGAACTGATTTTGTCCTTCTGATATAAAAGTGGCATGAATTCCATATGGTAAGCTGTCCATCAGTGGGTTAAGACACTAGTTAGGAGATTTTGTAGTAGTGTTAAAGCAGGCTGTTCATGAAGCTGTAGAGAGATTTTGCACAGCTTTCTTGTGAAGAGGCCTATCCTTGAATTATCCCTTTTTTCCCCATTAGCTTTTCAGCACAATGTCCTGAGTTAACAGTCATTGTTCAATTAATGCTTGATGCTTTGAAGCATTTTTTTGGTTTCTAATCTTAAAAGTTTAGTGGGTTTGCAGAGACAATTTTGTCATTTGCTTCTTGGGAAAGCAGATAATACAGAATGCTGAAAGTTTTGTATGATCTACATAAAATTTTACGTAAGGATCTACACTTCATTCTCCCTGGTTCCCTGATGGCTGCTCTCCGTATGTCTGGATGGGCAATGCAGTGTTTGTGGCAGGTGATCCCTGTAATTCATCGTGTGGCTGTATATGAGTGTTAGGGTGTTGCTCATTCCCGATGCTCAGGGCCTATTAGGTAATTCTATTTTATGGTCATGTTAGTGTGCAAATCTCAAGTGAAGATCTGCAGGTAAGTTTCCATTGCAGTTTTTATTGACAGTTTCTGTAGGCATAAATGAAAGTAGATTCAGTCACCCTAAAGTTTTATTGTGGGTTTTGAGAGATGAGAGCTCGAACCTGTTACGTTCTTCTCAGTAAAAATCTTCTAAGCAAAGATTAAAGTAAATGACACTAGCTGTATTCCTTGTCATCTTTTTGAAATGCACTGACCTGCCTGTAAGAGTGGCATCCTAGATTAGGAGCTAATATTCCTTCTGTTAAAATATATAAAATAAAAATATACTTGGCTGAAGACAAAACAGGACTTCAAAAATTGCTAGTGATTCCTAAGGAAAACTTACTCTTTTTATTTGTAGGAAATGGATATAACATACGTAATCTTCTGAACGAAGAAAGTGTTCTTCTCTTCACACAACTCAAAGACAGGTGAAGAACTTTCTGCAGAGAAGTTTGCCTAAACACTTCTCAAATTTTTGTCTGTTCTGAAGTTCTTTTTACAGACAAAAATGTTTGAGTTGGCCCACCCTAACATTGCAAATTAATACAGAGCAGCTGAAATCAACGTAAGAAGAGTTGAGAAAAAAACAGAAGAATGTTGGTAGTTGGCTGTCAAACTGAAATGACATGCTGAAGGGCCTTGCTCCGCAGCAGTTATTGCTCTTGTGCCATCCAGTGACAGAAAGATATAAGTATGAAATGTGTGGGTATATTTGTTGTTCCAAATTGTATCAATATGCCTAATCTCCCTAAAGATGCTTAGCACTTGAAAAAATGTTGACATCTTCAGCTAACATCTGATAGATAGTCTTAAGGACTGCCTGGTACAACCTGCTTAGAATAATCTCTGTTTAAATGACGAACCTTCTGTTTGCATTCTAGTAATTGTTGTCTAGGAGATGGGCTGCTGAAATGCTGCTGTGCTGGGGTCCAGCCGCCTTCTCATATGTTAACGACAGGCGCTCCTTCCTTGTCTGGCAGCTGGATGATTAGTGCCTCCAATCTGAACAGGAAAATAGGAGCTCTTAAGTAGGAGCTTATCAGTTGTGTCTTTTGTATGGAAGCTATGGCCTGATTAGCTCTGAACATTGTTGATAGCTTTATTTTGTGTAACAGTCATAGGTCATTGCCAAATGTATTACTTTAATATCTCCTTTTGATTTGCTTGCTGTGTTCCTGGATAATAATGAGGACCTTTGGGAAAGCTGTAATTATACTGTATACTCCAGAAGCCAAGTCTAGACAGCAGATGGTATACATAGCATTTGTCTCCCAAGCTCTTTGAGGTTCCTTCTGGCTGAAGATAAGGATAAACTACAGCTATTCTGGTATGCTGCTTTCTGTCTCTGGTCATTGCTATCCTTGAAGAGACGGAGATGAGGAAAATTGAACTGGAATCGTGAACTTCTAAGGATTTGAGGATTGAGCACTAACCTTGTAAGCAGTTTTGGCCATGATTTTTATGCTAAATCTAGAGTATACATTAAAGTAGGAAAGAGGAATTGGGTTTCAGTAACTGCCTGTGTCTGTAAAAGGGCTTGGACACCAAGATTACCATGCCTCTCTGAAAGATCCTTTGGACTGGGGAATTTGAGATAATACTGTCATTCTCTTTCAAGCAGTAATTCCTATGGTTAGTGCATATGTAGACTGACAGTGGAAGTACTTGGTAGAAGTTGTGTGCTGTCTTTTCATTCATGGCTAAGTCATGCATAACTCTGAGAAGATTAACTAGGAACACGCCTATTGCCATTTAGTTCTTTCTTGAAACAAACTACTGTCAGAGTTTAGACTACAAAGAAAGACTTCGTTTTTCCAGCCTCAACTCTTATAAGCAGAGTAAAAGAGAAAAAAGTCCTTTAGTTCCTAAATATAAATTTGATGTTGGCAGCTTTTCTAAATTTTGGGCTTGAGTTGGTCTCTTCAAGGTCAGCAAGATTCAAATAATGTCCTTCCTGTGTTGGAGTCATACCAGCTACCAGATGGGCACACATGCTGTCTCACTGCTTGAGGGGATCCCACCCACTAAAACGTTTAGTTTTTAAGTCTTTCAACTCCTCAGGCCTACAGAGATCTGGAATTTTGCCACTTGGAAAAAGAGTACAGGGCTAGGATTAAACCAAAGACTCTGCTTCTAAGCCAAGCAGGTCTCCCAGTGGTCAGGCCATGGATATGATGGTCTCTGATCCCAGCAGCAAATTGGTTCCAGTTGAAAATCAGAACAAGAAAACTTTTCAGTTGTATTAACAGCTAGGGAGTTCTGAACAAAAATACCCTGCGAATTCTTATCTATGTTACCTGTCTGCAGATTGGGTAGCAGAATGATGGATACGTAGGGGGTTAGTGTAGGTAACTTACGTGGATGGACTACAGAGCTCGTGGTTGTAAAGGAAAGTGTGGGTGGATGATGTGGCAGTGCTCAGCAGGCTGCTGCTTGCCAGAGATGTGTTTTCCTTTGGTGGGCTGAGATGAGAAGTGATAATATTACCCATGTCTTATCAGGCACTGATGTGTCTTTCCCCACTGCAACTTGGCAGCAAAGTTTTGAGGGGTGTTCTTTTGGGTCAAGAGCAGTACGTCCTTCAGTATGCTTTCTTAAGCAGAAGTAATGTGTGCAGACCTTTTCCTGACACAGGCTGGAAAGTGCAGATGTTCAAGCGCAGGTTTAAAGTCAGCATGCCTGTTTGTGTTTTCCTAATTCTGTGTCTGGGAGCAACAAGAGAACAGGGCAGATTTGGTTAAATATGTCACTTTTTAGGCTGGATGGTTTTGTTGCTTTCTGGCTGGTCAGTTTCTTTGGAGAAATGTCCTGTGTAGTTGGCAGAGAACATTTTGTAGTTGGACTACATCTAAATATGTTTGTGGTTTACTTTTTTTTAAGAAGCAATATCAGGTTTGCTGCAGGATGTTCTCTGGAATATTGTTCTGGTTTAACAACAATTCTATTATTTGTCAGTAGATGGGGCTTCAAGCACAGCTGTTAATCCTTTGCTGTCCTCTGTGCTCATTGGGGTCTGGTTTTTGAAAGGCAGGAAGAAGAGTGTGTTACAGGCGGAGATAAATTTAGTTGAATTCTCTTGCAAGGAGATGTAAATCAGTTGCCATTCACAGTAGGACTTAACTACTGAATGTTCCTGAGTTCATTCAGTTACATGGATGTTGTACTTGTTGCAGCGCTTGTGTGAAATTGTTCTTTAAAACATTAGAGCCCAGCAGGACCTGGGCTATTTACCGTTGGTCTGGATTGCATTTCAAATTTTCTTCTTCAACTTGGCACTTGTTAGAAATTTGCTGCTGTGTCATTAGCCTGAATATAGTGCGAGGAGGTGCAGGAGAATGTTCTGAGTGCCAGGACTCCTATGGCTGCTAAGTTGAGCAGTGTGTCAGTCAATGATCAGTTGTTAGTCAGAAGCAGCAGCTGATGTTTCACCTCTGCCTGGCGTTGCTTTGGCTCCTGCTTCCTTCATTTTTGTATACATCAAGCCAAATAGGATATTGCAAAGCAATAAGCCTTTTCTGAAATGTGTATAGTGTTCTTCCTGCATATGTGTAATTCTTTCTGCCAGCATATTTTCTGCTCTGCTGAGTAATCTCAATTCCTCTGGCTACTGTGGTTTAGCCAGGTTTTTGCGGAGCTAGGCTGAGGTTGATTAACCAGTGTTACCTGTTGTGAAGTTGGGATCTTTGTCTTGAAAGAGACACGGCCATTTTTGTTGTCTGTGAGATACACTTACTGTTCCTGGATGATACCTACTGATATCCTAGTGGATATCCCTGTTTCAGTATATTAATTCATTGCTTCCCGTCAACAGTAATTGAGAGAGCTGGAAACAAAAGCCAAGTCCCATATTTCAGTATCATGTTAATAGGTTCATGTGTTCTATAGGAGGTACTGTGATAACATCCAGGGACTTGTTTTAAGAGGCTTAACTGAGAAGTCCTGCCACAATAAAGAGTTTTGAAGGCTTTGGCTCCCTTCAAAAAAATTACAGGTTAGTAGGTTCTTCTGCAAATATATCTTTTTGTAGTTTCATTCAGTTAGAAAGCTGTTCCTGTTTTACTAACAAAGCTTTTTGCAGCTTAAACTAGCAGAAGAATGATTGCTGAACAGTCAGATGTGTATGCACATCCATATTTGTACAACTCTGTAAACATAAAGTAGGAGATTGTGAGCTGAGTAATTACAGAAAAAATAAACAGGACCAATAAAACAAACTGTTGAGGCACATACACAGCTTCTTCTGTTTTTTAAGTGCACAACTAAATTGGTTATCTGCAGATGATTTTAAATTAACATTTGGGGAATGCAATAAACCTAAAGAGCTATTTCCCCATTTCATAACAGCTGAAAAGACATTTCAGCATGAAGGAATATTTCTTGTATTTCTACTGATATATAGACTCTGCATGATGTCTTTTGTAATACAGGATTTACTTTAAGTGGTGACTGATTGCAGGTGATACATCTAACTGAAGAGCATGGACCGTGCCTCTTTAATGGTATTGATGCTGTTGTAACTGAATATCTTAGTTTTTTCCAAGCTGGTACATTTCCTTGGCAGAATATCTTGTCACTTCACAGATGTTCACAAATATAGTCACAAGATGCTGGGGTAGATACCCCAGGCAAGTGCAGTTCTTTTTGGCTAGCTCTTTGTCTTAAAAGTCCTGTGCCAGAGCCAGAAAAGACGAGAGAGTCTGCGGATTTAGGTTTCCAGGCTGTTTATTCTTTCTTATCTCTCAACTTCTGCAGCTTCCCGCTGCAGAGGCTGAACACAAGCTGAAGTCCTGCAGAGACTGCCCCCGGATCGGGAGGTCCCTCACCTTTTCTACCAATTCCCTGGCTCAACCATCTTACACAATTTATTATTATTTACTATTCTATTCCAATTAACTTTTACCTATACTATGTCATTTCTACCTCGATTTCACTCTACCAATTATTTTGTGCCATCGTCACACAGAAAATGGAGGAGAGAGAAGAGACAGAACAAGAGGGAAACGCCCTGAATCCTCCATCTTGCCTCCTCAGTCCTCATTCTAAAAACCCAAAATCTACATTTTCACCCTGTGATAAACTAAACTACTATTTATTTCACACTCTTGTGGCTTGTAGTTCTTCTTGCAATGTTGGTAATTTCTCCCATGGACGGAGGTTGAAGACAGTGTCCTAGGCTCTCTGCAAGGGTCCTAGATCCCCATTCTGGGGTCCAGGACCCCCCCAGGGCAGCCAGAGGAATACCCTGGACTCCAACAAGAAGAGATCTCAAAGGCAAACTTTTTGGGTTGCATGGATGAGCTTCAGTTAGGATTTGGCAACCAAAGTGATTCCTGTGGTCCAGTTCTAAGACGAAAACATGGTTGATCATCAGTCAAAACAGTTGGCTACAGATTATTAGGAAACAATTATGTTAAAAGGTTTGCCTGCAGAGCTGCTCTGTGTTTTTAAGCCCACTCACAAAGCTCCTGTTCTGATCTGCTTCATTTAAACTTCTGTGCCCAAGTAAAGGTGCAACACAAAAGGTTGTAAAACCACAGGTACTTTACACTCCTTCTCCAGTCCTGTTTGCAGCACAAGAGCAACAGTGATTGGAACAAGGAGCTGCAAGAAACAAAGTGTTTACTTTGTCAGTCTGACTGTTGAGTTGAGATACAAGCCTAAAAGTGTTCACAGAAAAAAATATTAATGTCTAGAATAAGATTTTTAACTTCTCTTTGCAGCTCAGTAGGTAAGGACTTCTAAATTTGAAAACTGAAGAAGTCCAGTACTCTTAACAAATATTGANTTCATGCTACCAGGACCTAACTTGTAACTATTTTGTTAAGTATGGAGTGTTGACATACAATTTTTGATATCTCTGAGGTAGTTAAAGAAACACCCCCTTGGACTCAAGGCACACAATCCAGCAGATCTGAACTATTTTACAAACTTCTGCTGGAAAACCCCAAATGCACGAATTTTACAGATGGCATGTATATCAGTATGATAGCTGTTAACACACATTTAGCTTACTAAATTTTTTCACTGTGATGGTGTTTAGAGCTGCCTTTGCCTGTGTTTTCAGTAACAGTATCTAAAATGAGAATTGATCAAGACGGCAGATGCATGGTAATGCTGTGAGGGTGTCTTCTGGAGTCAACACGTCCTAAAGAGGGAGAGGAAAGGAGCGATATGACAGGTGTAAACATAATGAAGGGCTCTATATTAGTGCTCAGACGTTGTAGACTGACTGCTCTAGGTTATGCAAAGTGTTTTCAGTGAAGCTCAGTAATTTTGGAAAGATTGGTATGGGAAAGGTTTTCTGGTGTTGATGCCACAAGGACACAGCTGTCTCTAGTGGTAACCCACACTCCTGGTTTGGAATTCTAGTAGTGATCTGATCACTTGCATTTAACAGCATTATGTCATCTTATCTAAAACTACAGGGTTCAGCTAATGAGCATGATGTATAATCCACTGAAGAAGAGGCCTGCATTTAATGAATTTTACCCTTTATGTTGGCAACACTTTCATGTTGTACAGTGGGGGTAATAACAAGAATTGAAAGTTAATTACAAAAAAGTTTTTTTCAAACACTATCTGAACTTGAAATTTTATTGCTGACAAAGAGGGGCTCCCCTAGGATGTAGTAGCCTATACACTGAAGAAACTGAGCACTTCTATATTTCAGTTAGTGCCAAGTGAGCTCTGAGGCTAATTAATCAAAACAAATTCACAATTAAGCCCAGGAAGGAAGACTAATTAAGCAGACAGTTAAGAAAAGTGCTGAAGAAGGGAGCAACCTTAAGGGGAAAGTATGAGACTCCCAGTACTGGCCCATGAAGGACAATTAAGTGATAATTGCAGAGGCCTTTTTGTATCCAGCAAATGCTGTCTGCCTTTTATTATGGCTGATTTTCTTAGCAGTAGAAGCAGACATTTGCCTGATGAGCAGCTAAGTTTTACTGTGCACTCTTAAGGCAATTCACGGGTAAAGCAGAGAGGTTGCTGCAGCTATAAATTAGAACACAGCTCCCAGACTTGAACAATATTTTAGATAGTGAAAAAGTGCCATTGCATTTTAAAGACAAACTAACTTTAAATGTTTGCCTTATTTCCCTCTTCACTTTGTGGCATACTGAGTCCATGTTAGCATCCTGTTTAACCTTTCAAACAAATTACACTGAGTGAACGATCAGAATTTAAAATAGCTTCATTTTGTTCAGTTGCTCACCCCACTGAAGTTCACAGAAATCATTACCTTGTCATGAAATGGCTTGTGTTGCTTATGTCCTTGTATTGGATTTGTGTGGCCAGGTTTTGCTAGTCGTGGAGGGTGGGTACTGGGATGGCCTCTGTGGGAAGCCAGTAGCAGCTTCCCTGTGTCTGACAGAGCCAATGCCAGACAGCTCCAGTGCCAACCCGCCATTGGCCAAGGCTGAGCCCACCAGAACTGGTGGTAACTTCCACGGTAACTTTTAAGAAGGAAAAAAAGTTACTGTGGTGAAGTAATTATGGACAGAGAAGAGAGGAGTTGAGGATATGTGAGAGAAACAGCCCTGCCCACACCCAGGTCAGTGCAGAACCAGCAGGGACCAGGTCCTCCAGGCACTGGAGCTGAGATTCCCCTGCAGCCTGTGATGGTAATGGGTGAGTGATCTCCCCCTGTCCTTATCTCAGCCCAGGAGCCTTTCCTTATATTTTCTCTTGCCTGTCCAGCTGAGGGTGGAGAGTGATAGAGCATCCAACCAGGGCCAGCCCACCACAGTCCTGCATTCATGCTGCATGACATACTTGTGGGTTTTGGTGGGAAAAAAAAGAGGAGGGACCTACAAACACTAGTATTGTTTTTATTGAGAATATTTTAAATTTTCTTCTTAAGTACTTTTTAAGCTAGCAAAGCTAATCTCTGGTGAGGTACTGAGGCTTGTAGATGAGGTGCATGCTCCAGACTTCCCACATCCCTCCTTCCCCATTTCCACTGAACTGTGATGCTAACCATCAAAACCTCTCTTAATTTATTTGACTTAGAATGGGCTAAAAATTTGCATAAGTGTTCACCTTTTTTTTTTTCCCTTATCTGGAACTTGAATTCTTTCAAAAATTACAGTGGAGAGGTCTCCTCAAATATTTATTAAAATGTTGATAGTAATTTCCTTTTCTTCATGAAATTCCATGTGAACATTCTGCTGCCACTGTGATGCACTGTGTCTTTCTATGCAAGTTGGCATTGTCTTCTTGAAGTATCTGTCCAAGGTGCAATTTTGTCTCTTTTTTTCTTCTCTTAGAATAGGCTGCAGGATGAGGCATTCATCTGCTGCTGTTTCACCTGAGCTGCTCCATCAAGTTTCAATCTGCTCCTTCATTTTTTGTCTTGCTGCCTAAACTAATTTCCTGCCCTATTTGGATGCATTTTCCTTACCAAAGGTTTCTTTTCTGTCTTTTTGCCACTTGCAAGGATTGAATCATTTTTAAACTCAGTTCCAGGTGTTTGAATTATTTCAGAGGTGTTCTTGTGCCTGAAGGTTCCTTTGCTACTTCTGCAAGTTTGGTACAAGGCCTGGCAAAGTTCCCAATTTTCACTCTCAGAGAAGTGATGCAAAGCTTTCTTTGGCCTCTGTTCTTTGAAAGACTTCCATGTAGTTTTAATCCCAAGATGGTTGGCTTAGGATGTCACTGGCAAGGTGTTTGTTATTATCATCATCTGTCATTTTCCTGGCTGCAGAAGCAGAACTGAGACTGCTTCAGGCCCACTTGGTTGCCCTTGAACCTCATCCATCTGTTGAGGCTGGCTCTGCAGTGCTGGAAGAATACATCCTAGCACCGTTCCCTGTGGCCAGACTTACCCTGGTGCTTTTTGCTCCTCTTGGAGCACTAATTCAGCGTGCTGGTGACTTGTTTTGCCTTGGCACAATCTTGACTTTTATCTGCCATCACTTAGGCACCATGCCATACCTTGATTTTGTATTGGCAGGCTAGTCCAAGCATTCACCTGCTCTTACATCTTCATTCCCCTTGCCAGTGGGAATGCCGCCTGGCACCAGCTGGTTTTGGCACAGAGGTGTTACATGGCAGCACGTGCCTGCTGCGGCACATGTGGGTGTGGGTCTCTCATGTGCCCTCTCACACCCTGTTGCTGCTTGACTTTTCTGGTAAATGCCAGGAGAAAGTAATCTTCCTGGTTTTTAATGTTTCTGCAGTGTCTAAGGAGTCTAGACTGAAAGAGCTGCAAAGGTTGGGTGGCCCCTCAGGATCAGCTTCATACATTTCTCTTGGAGATGGAGCTGAGACCTGGCCAAGCACATCTGACATACCCTTCCATGTGGAACAGTTCTGTCAACAGAGTTCAGATCCCATCATCTCCATGTTACCATTCTTAGTGCCATGGGTTGGAGTGTGTATTTGCAAAGCACATCAGAGTGTTTGTGTACACACTTGGCATCCTCATTCTTATTGCTGTGGTTGCTGCAGAGAGGTCAAGAGGTACAGAAGAGACCGGGGAACAGAAGCTCATATGTGGGGAAGGAGCTTGTCTGAATCCAGGGCAGCTGGCTCTTGGTGGTCCTGCTTGAGCAGCAGTGCTGGATGAAATGACTTACAGAGGTCATCTCTGACCTCAGACATCCTGTGAAGTTGCAACCTGTGCTATGGAAGCTACTCTTCAATAAGTTTAGTTCATGCTTTTGTTGGGAAGACCCTTATTTCTGTATCCCTGAAGTGGAGAGCAGTCTTTTCTGTGTCACACAGCAGGCCACCAGTATTGCCACCAGAGTGCGGGGTGTGCCAGAGTCCCAGCCACTGGTGAACAGCCACTGCCATCCCTTTCTCCACAGTAAAGGACAAAACGTGCACACTCTGTTGAGTTGCAAGTGTCAGCTTTAACCTCCCCTTTCTGGTCTGGGCTCTGAGGAGTCCCTCTAGGGCAGACATATACCCGGGTTTGATGAGAAGTCCACTGCTCAGTTTGGGGGAATTAGGTAACAATTTTCTGTGCATACACCCCAAAACATTTGACTGTATTTGGGTTGTTATTTTCACCTGCAAGTCTTAACAGCAGTCTTCATTCTGTGCACGGGCTTTAAACCAGTTGAAAATTTGGCATCTTGCACAGTCCAGGCTACCAAGTGTCTGCTTTTCCCATATAATTCTACATGTGGAGTAGCAGTCCTCAGCTGTCACTTGATGCGGGGAGTTGCATCAGATAGTATTCTCTCAGCAAAAATTTTAGTTTTTGGTTGTTTTCCCTACTGTCAGCAGCTTTGTGTGACCTTTGGGACTGTGGACCACAGATTGTGAACCATTTGTGTAAACATGAGTTAAAGTGAATTAAAATACAAGATCTTTATAAAAATAACATGAAACTCACATGCACATTAACTACTGAAGCTTCGTTGTCCTTCACAAGATATATTTCGAATTCAAAATAGCTTAAGAAAATACATGGAGAGCAAGTGTCAGTGCCACAACCAGGTGTAGCTTTGACAGCTCCAGATTTTGCGCAGATGAACACATTTGTCAGAGACCACTATTAGTTAAATTAAATTAGACTAATGTGCTCTTTTGAGCATAATTGAAATGATACTAATGTTTTTATTGATTTGCCACTGGAGTAGGTGAATGCTCTGATGTCCTTGCTGCTGTGAGTACAATTTGCAGTTGTTCCACTTTACTGTGTAGTAACTCCCCAATATTATGGCACAGATAGGCCTATTTTTACTGTGTTAATTTGAACTAATTGCTTTTTTTTTATAATTTAGAACAAAAGCAAGAAACATGTTGTTGGATACCTCTTCCCCATAACTTTACCTGCAAATTGAAGATCATCTAATGCAGAGGACTTCTGAAGAACGCTGAACATTTTTGTCTGACACCCCAGTTTTAGGGGCATGTTGTTTCATTGATCTTAAAGATCTTTCTTCTGTGTAAATGGTAAATACATAGTTTGTTATGAATTATCTTTTCTTCTGTATCAATAAATATTAAGTAATGCAAATCAGTTTTGATTCCTTGGATTTTAAATAATTTTAGAATCAGTTTTCTAGCATTCCATGTGGTTTTGAAAATGCAGATAATTGCATGAGTTTGACTTGTAAATATTTATGAATAACGTGAGTTGAGTGGCTGCAAAGATGTCACGAACTGAAATGTTCTGCTGTTTCTTTGGAGTTGTTGAAACATTCAAAGGGAGTTTGAAAGTAAAATAGTTTTCAAAGGATAAAGTCATGGAATCATTAAGGTTGGAAAAGACCTTTAAGACCATCGAGTTCAACCACTAACCCAGCCCTGCCATGTCCCTAAGTGCCACGTCTTTTAAATACTTCCAGGGACAGTGATACCACTTCCCTAAGCAGCCTGTTCCAGTGACCTTTCAGTGAAGAAACTTTCCCTAATATCCAGTGTAAATCTCCCCCTGGTGTAACTTGAGGTCTTTGCTCTTGTCCTGTTACTTGGGAGAAGAGACCCTCACCTTGCTACAGCCTCCTTTCAGGTGTTTGTGGAGAGTGAGAAGGTCACCCCTGAGCACTTGGCCTTGTTGAACCTCAGATGCCACTGGAGGTGAGATTTGAAAAACAACGTTCCTAGTTGACAGTGCCTTTGGTTGCAGTTTGAATCCCTGATGTTCCTACCAAACTTATATAGAAACTTCTGTTTGGAATGGTGTAGGATTCTTTTGGTTTTCAAGTAAATCATAATCAGAGCTACATTCTGCTGCAGCATGAGATCATTCAAGGCTCTTCCTATTTGGTATGTGATGACTTATGCTCTCCTCCACATTTCCTATGAAATTTTCAAGGTGTTTCCATTTAGCTGGAGATGGTGCTCCCTGAGAACAAATCTTGCCTAGTCATCAGAGTGAAATAAAATAAAAACACCTCCCATCCCTTCAAGCAAAATACGGTCCATTAGCTTTTCATTTGCCAGGAGCATCAGTTTTTAATGTTTTTCCCTTTCCCTTTATCTCCTGGGAATATCAATCTGCATAGATCTATTATTAATTCCACAGCAACGAGCTCATTTTCTCAAAAATCTTTATAGTCGGTAGTAAAAGTAGGTCTCCCAGGAATTATTTAATATCCAAATTGAACTCAATATCCGATGTATAGTGCTGGGTGACTGTTGTTGGGTTTCTTTTTGGTAGTGGTTGGTTGGTTGTTTTTTTCTAAACTATCTTTGCCTCATCTGAAGTCACTGTTTTCTGTGATAAGGTGAGTGTTGTAGGGTTGTCCAGCATTTAAAACTTGGGAGTCTGGATGAGTATTAAAAATAATTCTGCAACCAAAAGAATTTTTGAAGGCGAAAGGGTAAGGAAAATCCTCTTGAATAGCAGCATACTATGCTATGAATGGTAGTGTATTGTTGTGTAAGCATTGCAGAGAAGGGAGCAAACCTTCCAGAACCACTTCCAGAACCACTCCTGGAAGGTTCTGGAAGCTCTGTTTATAACATTCCTTCCCATCAGCCATGCCCCAGGAGCACTGGTGAGCATTTTGCAAGCAAGAGCCTTGCTGGAAGGCAGCATTTCCACCTGCAGTTCCTGTGGTTCTTGAAGGCCTGTCTCAATGCCGGTAAGTATTTACCATTCACTGAAGCAGCAGAGAACCTGGCTCCAGAGCTCAGCCTCCTGTGGCCTCTTCTGTGCAGCTGGGTAAGCCCACACCCATCCACAGTGCCTGTGTCCCTGGGCTGTGCAAGTTGGAAAGGGGAGGGTGGTGCTGGTGTCTTCCAGAGAGCCCTGACCTGGTGTGGCCTGAGCGCTGTTCTGGTCAGCAGCTGTGCAGGTCACTGCAGCATCTCTCCAGGGCAGGACCTGGGTCTGGAGTCTCCTTACCCTGACTCGTTCAGACAGGGCTCTTGTGCTCATGGTCTGATACGAGGAATGAGGAATGGTTACTGCTTATCTTCTTTGCAGTGTTTAGGAGATGCTTTCATCCAGAACAGTCTCACAGCTTCTTGTTAATTGGCTCAAACCAATGCGCTGGACAGAAACAGCAATAACCACATAGATTGTGTGCTGTATTTTGATAGTTGAGAAGATTTTCTTTTACCTGCCCTAACGTGGAAGAATCAGGATATTTCCCCTTCCTATGCCAGTTAGGCTTAGTCATAATGTCATAGAAGGAGGGCAGTAAAACCTGCACAGTGACCCAATATTAACTTTTTGGAAGCAAGGAGCTGCTTTGTCTTTTACATGGATGTATTGTTTGGAGTTCATCGTGTCTCTGGAAGGTCACAGTTTGAGGAGCTGTAAGGAGTGATAAACAGGTAAGGTGCACAGTTCATGGAGGCACAACAGAAGCTGAGGCTGTATTTTTCTTGCATGTGAAAGAATTCAACTTAAATCTTTTTATCTTAGGGGATGGAAAGCAAAGTACTGCTCTTAAAAATTACCCCAGTCATCCATCTTCACTGCTCAGCAAGAGGAGGTAGGATATCCTGTGGCTCATACCAAGCAAAGGTGCTGGTGGTTATACAGTAGCCCAGTTGTGGGCATGGCATGTGCCATGAGCCACAGAGTCACTGCTCGGGGATTGCCAAGCCCGTCCTGAGCTCGTGTGTTTACTTGTGCTGTGACACGTGGCGGCCATAAAGGCACATGCTTGTGCTCGGGAGCAGCCATGGAAGCTTCACATTGCTCAGTGTTGGTGGAAGAGATTATTAATAGTCACATTTATTACACGTCTTTGGCAGCTCAGTGTTGGGTTTTACCATTTGAGTCTCTTGTGTATTTTCAGTATCTTGAGTTAAACAGTTTGGCTCCTGTAGGAAGGCACTTGGTCACGCTGGTACGTGGTCTGCTGGTGCACATCTGTGACTGCTTTCTCATGGGATTCAGCTGTTACTAAAAAAAGATTTTCATTCCTCTGCAGAAAAGCAGGTTTAACTTGTCTGTTAAGGATAGTGTGATTTTTATTTTTATTTTTTATTTTCTGTTTTCAGCTGGATGTTATCCATATGCAGGCTTAACTGAAAGACTATATATCAAACCAGTGCCAAATGTTTTGTGGCCTAAGAAATTAAGATGAAAGTGGGTGAGGTGCAGACAGCTCTTCTGGCTGCCTCTCTTCACACTGAGGAAAGCTTTCCTGTGCCACAAGAACCTTGCTTTGTTTCAGGCGCTGCCCCAGCCTGGTGAAGCTCTGCCACGCACCAGTCCTGCTGCCATCGTGTCTGCTTTCTACTGCTCTGAGATCCCAGTCTGTGCAAGAGGCAGAGAGAAGCCCATTTCCAGCTCAGGCTGATTGTATTTAATCTTTTTTCTTTATTTTTTTCTTTCCTCATGAAGGAAGTAAATAGAACTAATCTGTGGGATTTACAAATGGGAGTTCAGCCAGCCCTGAGGATTCATGGTCTTGAAGTCCTGTGTTTGATTCTTTTACATTTATATCACTAAAATCAGGCTGCAATAGGTCACTCTGCTAAATGTTGCAGAAAAAAAGGCACTTGGACCAGCACTGAGCCAAGGATACTTAAACAGAAGGTAGCCTGGTAGTTTCCCTGCTGCTGGTTACATTGCTCCCTCACAGGCACACAAGGTAGTGAGCGTGAACAGTTCTGAACTCATAAAAAGTATTGAAGTGGTGGCTTTTGGACGTTGGTCTTTCCCCTTCTCTCCTTGAAGGGAATGCAAACAATTTGACCAAAACAAACAAGTCAGAAGATTGCATGTGGCTTTAAAAAATGGGCGCTTTTTTGAGATTTTTTATGTAGCTCACATCACCTTGCTCTGGAATGAATGAGTGCTGTGTTGTTTTGGCGTGGTGCTTTTTTGCACTTTTTTTGGCAGTTCAGCCTCCAAAGAAACTTCTACTGGCAACTCCTCGTGCCCTTGGCAAGCACAGAAACTGCTAAAATGAATGCAGGAGCAGGCGGATGCAAAACCCGGTTAAAATACACTGAAAGTAAGTTTGAAGAAGTTTTTCCTCATGTTTGAGAATGCCTGTTGCTCTTTTCCTTTTTCGCGTGTGCCATGGCTCCCGAGGGCCAAGTGTCTGCAGAGGATCGAAGACACATCCTGGAGCTGGTGGCAGGGCCGTGCTTCTGCTGAAGGCCGGCCAAGCAGCCCGCTCCATGTGGAGTGTGGAGGTTCCATCTGCCTCCCAGCATCTCCACTCTGCTGTGACAGATGCTGTTTCCCAGGGAGCAAACCTTGCCGCGTTGCCCTGGGCTCCAGAAGGCAGGCGTTGGAGGCGGGAGGGAACCAAGCCAAGCTTATGGAGTTGTTGGAGAGATGCACAGAGATGATACTCAGCTGGAGGAGGCTGGCACCCGCCCACACCCAGCACCCCTGCCCTGCTCAGGAGGTATCTGCTCATTGCTGGTGTGCACAGTTCTGCTGGGGGCACTGTTTGCTTTTTCAGCTGGCCCTGATTTTGAGGGTTCTGCTCTGCCCGACAAGATGTCTTGTTCCTGTCTGTTATCCAATATCTCTGCACTGAGCCTACCACCCTCCATTGACTCACCTTCTCAGAGGTTTGTTCCTGTGATCCTGCACAGTGCTTTTTTTGATTATCGTTTGTATTTTTATTTAGTTGAGGAGAGGCGTCTTGTTCTATCCATGAGTTTTGAGTCATTAAATTTATACCTAGGCAGGACTGCTGTTGCAGTCACTGCCAGTTCCATATAGGTTTTCATTTCAAGAGCCTGTGTTTACAGAAGACAGCAACTGAAATCCTTGGTTTAGAGTGTTCTTTACAGCTAAACTGCTGTGGTCTGAATGCTGCAAGGGTTAACCTTCAGTGGAACACATGCAGTGGTATGGAGTTTCTAGCCCAAATGTAATAAACTTAGTGTCTCTGCAGGTGAAATTTTCTTTCTTTAATGGCGGACAACTTAGAGGCTGACTAGAATGGGAACATGTGTGGGAAAAAACTAATATTTAACTCAATCTCTTCCCTAATGATAGCAAAACCAAGTCTCCGTGTGTACCTGATGCAGAATAGTCATCCTTTTTCATCACATGCCTTGCATTCCTTCTCCAGGAATGTATTCAAGCTCTGTGTGGGCAGTGGTGTATTTCTCTGTGCTCTGTAAATGAAGTTTTGTGATTATAAGACATAGCTTCTGTTTTCCACTAGAGGCCAATGAAGCTCAGGATAAGGCTGCTGCAACGCTTTCAGGGAAAACCCCATCTTTTTTTCCCTTGCAGACCTGTTGCTGAACTGTTGTATCTCCATTTTGATGATTATTTCTTCTTTTTGAAATGGTTCTCCCTCTAATGAAGTGGAATTCTGTTGCTGTCTTCTTCCCACCATTTTGTTCCCAAAACCTGCAAGAAGTTAAAGAATTGTCCTCTTGATTTGCTGGTATGTGTTCCTTCCACGTTTTCAATTCCTAGCTGTTAACTATGCAGCAGTCTCCATGGAATAAAGGGCACATCAAAAAGGCGATGGAAGCAGTGAGTAATGCTAGTGCTGGAGACTTTCAAGAGTTTCAGGAAATGGTACAACTTTAGCCACTACATTTTACTGGGGAGCTTCCTAAATTTTGTGCTTACAAGTGACCAAGCCAATGACATCCCATTCCAGCTGAAAGGGAGGGTCCTGTCCCTACTCTGACATCATTCTGCCCAAGTGTCTTTGCCTCCTGACTCCTCAAGTCATATCTCAGTCCTAACTCTGCTCTTTTGCAAAGTTTTTAAGAGGTCCGGAACAGTAAAAGTCCTCAAATATGAGGCTGGTGGTGCCAGCTCTGTGTCACAGACAGGAGAAGCCATCTGGGATAACGTTTCTTGGCCTGGGAACTATCCCACATTTTCTGTCTCAAGACAGTGAAGAATAATGCTGCCTAATGTGTTGGTTGAAGACAGAAGTGTTTACAGTAAAACAAAGGCACTGCTTGGGGCATTAGCTTGGAAGATTGCTTAGGATTTTGTTGCTGCCTGGCAGGGGTCTCATGTGGGTGGCACGCGTGTGTGAGCCCCTCTGGATGCCACACTGCTGGGCCTGGTTAGAGCATTGTGCTTTGGCTGCTGATCCTAAACCTGTGAGATTTCTCTGGGGGCTGTAGGAAACCTGACTTTAGAGGGGATTGCCCTGCTCCTTTGGAAGGATATGCTGCTATGGTAGGAAGGAAAACTAAGGTAGGATTGCAGCTCAGAGGGTTGCCTGAGCCAGCTCTAATCACGTGGTGACATGGCTTAATGTAGCCCTTTGAGCTAGGGCACACCCATGGTCCCCCCAAGATTCATCAGTATCTGCAAGCTCCTGACCCAACCTGTGAGCCAGAAGGGCTCTGCTGCGGCATTTCTGTGTTTAGAGAGGGGAGGTCAAGCCCAGGCAAATGCTGCATGGGACAGGCTGTAACCCATGAGGTGTCTCCTCCAACTTCATTCATCTGCCGTCTTCAAGGGATTTCCTAATGTGGCAGGACGGGCTGCTTTGAAGTTTATACCACAGAATATGGTACTTAGCTCTTCCAGAATAAATGTTGTTTGCAGTATTGCACTGTTTGCTGGGCAGGGGCCTCTGGAAACTGCCTCCAAGTTGCCAGTGGCTTCAGTGAATACTGAACACCTTACTGTCAACTGCAGAAAGCTGATTTATTACTATTATTTACTCCTCATTAGCACTGATGTAACACAGCGGGGAACCAAGAGCAGCAGCAGCTTCCTGGCTGTTATCTGATGCTGCTGATGGCCGTGTGTGTGCTGTGCTCTGGTGTTATGTTTGTGCAGGACCTGACATCAGGGGGAGGTAGCAGCTGGCAAAAGAGGGGGGAAAAAAGGAAGAAAAGGGAATCTAGCTCAGCTTTATTTATCCCCTGGTGCAAGGAGTGTCAGAAACTCTCATATTGTATATCACATGAAATAAAAAATAAGTAGGAAGTGAGACTGACACATCAGCTTTCAGTCTCAAAGAGTCTACAGCTTTTTTTGCAAAATGAGCAGATTTGTGTATTACCAGTCACACACGCTGTTTGATTTCCCTTGTTTTCCTGCGGTGCATCTTCTCTTTCTCTCATAGGTGGGTATCAAATAAAGTGTCACTAAAAATCAATGTTAAATGGTCAGTGCCTGTTTTAGAATAGAATTACAGAATCATTAAGTTTGGAAAAAACCTCTAAGATCATTGATAACCATAGACCTAGCAAACAGTTCTCCTGTCCAAGCCATGACCAGCCAGTCTCTCCAAAAACAGTGTCAAAGGCTTTACTGAAGTCTAGGTAGACAACATTCACAGCTTTTCCTTCATCCACTAGTCAGGTCACCTGGTCATGAACAGACATCAGGCAGGTCACGCACCACCTTTCTCTCATAACCCTGTGCTGGCTGGGCCAGATCCCTTGGTTGTCCTGTCTGTGCTGCGTGATGGCACTCAAGGCAATGTCTGTAAACTTCCCCAGCACCGAGGTCAGGCTGACAGGCCTGTACTTCCCTGGATCCTCCTTCTTGCCCTTCTTGTAGCTGGGTGTCTCATTTGCTCACCTCCTGTCAGCTGGGGCCTCCCCGATTAACCGGGACGGCAGGTAAATGATGGGAAGTGGCTCGGTCAGCCACTTTTGTTCAGATGTACCTGAAAGATTAGGACCTTATGGTACAAGGTGCTGTGCAAACAAAAAAACCCAGAATCTCTCTTCTACAGCGTTTGTGTTCTAACTGACAAAGGGAAAAAATTATAAGTGTAGTTTTTCTGGTGTTTGTACACTCCTTGTAACAGTGGGGCCATCCTTATTAACCAAGTTAATATTAATAATTCTCCGTTTTCTGAAGAATGGTGTTACTGGGTGACTGCCTTGCTGTAATTCAAGCACTGTAAAGCAGGTGTGTAGACAAAAATGTGAGCCCCCAGTTTCTTGGTGGAGTTCCAAGACAAGCACATCTCTCTGCTGAGGTTTGCCACATCAGAAATGTTCAAATGAGAAAAGGGGCTTGGGGCATTTTCCTAGCTTTAACTCCAAGGTGCTATTTCCCTTGGCAAGTGATAGTACCTTCCTGCCCAGCTGTTTCACCCTCATGTGAAACGGGAGGTTTGGAAACTTGCACTTTAGCAGCAGTGGAGGAAGAGCCTTGGGTAAGAACAAGCCCGACAGCTGCTGAGCAGAGGCAGTGGCTCTTGCATCATCTGCGTATGCACAAATGGGGGATACTTTCAATGCTTCTTAATATGTTAAATTAGAGGAATGTCCAGCCCTGTTTTCCTGGCACAGGTATTAATTCTAGAGGCTGATTATGTCCAAGGAATAAGTTCCTGCTCCTTACAGCACAGGCTGCTTTTGGCAGCCCTCTGGCTGTGCTCAGGCTGTGGCACATGGAGGTGGCAGTTCTGTGTTTGGCCAAGACAGAGATGCTGGCATCGATCCTCAGCTGCCATTCAATTCAAGCCAACAGCTGCATCAGGGTGTGCTTCAAGCTGCTCTGACTGGGAAAAAGTACTATATTAGATCAGTGCATGTAATACTTTGTATTAAGCCTTTTATGCCATCCCCAATATCATAAGTCAGCGGGATGCTTGCGAATGAGCAGGAATGTTTGATCTGGGCCTGTAATTTTGTTAACTGTTTCTCCTTATATTAATTTACATTTGGGTGATTCTGTGAGAAACTATAGCAGAATTTAATAACACTAATATTAAAAAACCAATATCAGGTCTGCATATTTCAATCTGATTAGTAGTTTTTCTCTTGATTAAATTATGCATTTTTAATGCAAGCCCTTCATTTGTCTGCAATAACATGGCACTGTAACCCTCTGTGTAAAGCGAGCACAATTCAGTGCCCTCTTTGCTCCTGCTGGTCCTGGATGCAAATTTCCTTGTTTCTCAGTAATCTTTTCTCTGTATCCATCACAGCGCTTGCCATTGCTTGCCTAGAATAAAAGGTCATTGTAAATCCTGATTACTCTTGAAAGTTGCTCACACATTTATTTCCTAGACTTGATATATTTCATCCTCTTGCACATCGGAAATAGATTTAATCAAAAATGAGAATTTGTCTGGGAGAAACAGTTCATGATTCTTTCTCTTTGTGCGGTATTTTTTTTTCCCCATATAAGCTGGTTTTGATGAATACACAAACCCCACTGAATTTAAACTGTTTTTCATTTCAGTTTGGAGAGCTGAAATAGAATAGTTACTCTTTTTAAAAAACTTTCCTTTTTTTTTTTTTTTTTTTGTGCAGNTTTGCAGGGTATACAGAAAAGAATTCACTCTTCACCTCACTGTAACATTTCAGTGATTCTCCAAAGCCACCCCCACCGAAGTGTGGTTAAAACGATAACGAGAGAGCTCAGGTTCTCATCACAGTCAATAGCAAAAGGAGTGTTGAGTTCAGTGACCCCAGGACACTGTGCTGCTGGGGTTATTTGGTAAGTACATCTAGTTCCTGATGCCCTTAAGGTTCATTTGGTGTATGGTTTTTTGTATGCTATTTTGTGTGAGATTGATTACAAGTTTTTTCTTTTCCATGCAAAGAAACAAAGATGGCACCGTCATCCAGTTCACCTCTTGTGGCTATCTCATCAAAACATTGTACTGATCTGGAGAGCTGTGGAAAAGGGACAGCTGGGGTCTCAGCTGGGGTCTGGTCTCTGCTCTTCCACTTGGCCTTATCATGCCTGACACTGGCCTGGTACCATCCCTGGCTGTGTTCATCACAGGAGGATCATGCATCCCTGCCCAGCATCCCTGCCAGCACATGCACACAGCTGTGCCTTACTTCAGGATTCAAGGTTTGGTCAGGTCTGGTTTAATGGGGCCTGTCAGTGTTTCAGGGGAGGCTGGTGGAGGAGAGGCTGCAGAATCCAGCTCTTCCTTACCATCCATCAAAAGACTGTTACAATATCTGCAACCCAAATAACTCCTATGTTATTTGTAAGAAAAAAAATTAAAGCAGATTGATTTGCTAAACTCCAGTTTGGACAGGCATAGCCTGAATAGATTCAGAAGAGGAAGAAAAAAGGGCTCAGAATGTTTTGACAGGCAAAGGTCAAACATAAAGTGTTGAAGCCCTAAATCCTCCATGGGTCAATACTGTGTTTGTGTGATTTCAGAGAAAAAGATAATGTAGAACAGCATAATTATGAACATTTTTCAGGAGGAAATAAGTGGAAGATGCTAGAAATAATTTTCTGCCCTGATTCTGAGCACATGCAATTATTTCTACTGCTTTTTCTTTAAGCAGGACTGGTTTTTCTGGTATACTTCAAATAACTCCTCTAAGGAGGTTGTTTACACCACTGATGCTATCCTAGAGCAAATTGAAGTGAGGGTGAAGGTGGACTGACTTTGCTGCCTTTGTGCTTCTCCCCTTTTGGGGAGTCCATACTGGGCCTTACTTTCCTGTGGGCCATCCTTGCCTGGGGTCTAGAAAATCCACATAGGCAGGCTGATTAATTAGCTGATGCTAATTACTTTTTTTGGCCAGAGTTGTGCTTCATCCCCAACTGAGTGATCTCTGCTTTTGTCCTGTGACAGAACAGCTACCAGGATGGGTGGAAGTGGGCTTTCTCCCCCTTAAAACCTGTCCAGTTCCACCCTGCACAGGCCTGAATAGCCACAGTGCACCCAGGTGGTGGAGGCTCAGATGAGCAAGGCTAGATCTACAGGAGGAGAGCAACTTTCGTCAGATCCTGCCACTCACAGTGAGTGTCTCTGTGCTGCCTTTAAGGCTTCAGTGTCTGCGTGAGGATGACAAACACTTCTGAAAAGTCAGCTGCAAGGTGAGCATGGCTCCCTTTTCCAGCGTGCCTGTTATGGGATGCCATTTACACATGCCCCAGATCCACAGGAATATCCATGACAGGCAACACATTTTCATGTGCATCCTTATGGTCTTAGAATCTGATTTCTACCCCTGTTGAAAGAAAAATGTCTTTATGGTTGCATACTGTGTTACTGCTCTACCTGTTTTTTCTCTTAATAAGCATCTTTTGGGGAACAGCAGTGATGACAAAAAATCACATTTCTGAACCACGTGCACCCCATTTGTCCAAATGTGGCACTTTGGATTTCCCTGAGGGTCAGAGTGAGGTGAGCTCAGACCCATTCATGTAACCTAATCATTTGTGATGACATTCAGAAAGTCTGAAAGCTTATTGATTTGTTTTATAATCATATTGTACATCTTTAAGAGCCAAACAAGTGCCCAGTTTAAATGAGTGGCTTGATATTTTTTTTCCCCTCCAGTTTGTTTTAGCAAAGGGTGATAACAGTTATTTATTGCCATTAAGACACATGCAGTTCACATTTGGGCTTTCAAGTCTTCTACCCTGATAGAGGCAAATGTCAAAGCAAAAGGGGATGATGCCTGAGAACCAACCTGACCTGCTTTTTTCTAAATTTTTAAACTGTATTAATTTTTTTTTCTTTAATTTTGCTACCTGCTAGGAGGCAAACAGTCCTGTTTGCTACTGCTCTCATCTATTTTGTACTACCCTGTGTCTGCACAGGAATAAGACAGCATGATGACCATCAGCCACCATTTTTGTTTTAAACGTATAAGATAATGCTATTCTCACAGTGTAGTCTGACTATCATTTTCCAAACCTCAGGCAAAGTACTGGGCTGTGAACTTAAACCCAAAGAGAGAAAGGAAAAAAAAAAAAAGAAAAATATGTTCCACCAGAAGATTCACAGCCGGCTTTAGTGTTATAATAATTTGATACCCTTTTTACCACAGATCCATGATTTGTTTGCTTTTCCAAGCAGGACTGTTTCCCCACCTCTTTTCCCTTATGTTCTCTCGTATTCATGTTTATCAGTTACACACAGAAATAAAACTGTTTTATGGTGAATACCCTCATTAATGTGCTTTAAACACTGTTGACTTTAAACGATCCACTCCAAAGCTCCAAAGGCATTTTCGAGATTAAAAGTATCATTCCCCTTTTAGCACAAACAATGTGAAGGCACCAGGTAGAAGGCAGAGATAGGGGAAAACCATTTCCAAAGCTGAAAGGGATTCAGGAGATTTAGCTACAGCCTATCCGGCTTAAAATAAAGTTACAGCCCTGTCCTTTCCTGTGGCTCACGTCTCTGACAGCAAACGTCATTAAAGCCATAGAGAGAGGCATCGCTACTTGTTCTGAACCACTGAAACTTGATGACCGAGAAAATAATGCCAACTAACGCATCCCTCTGGGGCTCAGTCCTTTAGTGGAATTTTTTTTGCCTCCATTTGGGCAGGGAAAACTGCAAAGGGGAAGCTGTGCATCAGGAGGAGATGTCTCTGGGTACTGGATATACATCTTGTCAAAATTTAGACCTTGCCCTTGCTCGAAGATTCAGGTAGTTTTCCAAAGGCACTAAGTGTCATTTAAGCTTTTAGGTGTTTTAAATCAACTTCCCAGCATGTACCAGCATGATCTCCTACCTCATTCACCTGCAATGAGCCTTAAACCTAATTCTGCATATACCCAAACTGCCTTTGCTTTCACGTTCAGTTTCCCTCTTACTGAAAAAACAAAAAGGCAAATTATTCATTTCGATGTCAGACCACATTAGGGGACTTCCAGCTTTACTGCATAGAAGTCTCCCTTCTTTTTGTGTTTGCAGAGGAACTTGGCTTGTAGTCCTTTCTGCAAGCCAGAGCTCCAGGCTCCCAAAAACTCACCTCTGCTTCTCTACAGCTGGAAATCAGGTGCACACCAAAGCCATTCTATTACTTCCCTCCTCAGCTGGAGAGGGGAGAAGAAATATATCAAAAGCCTGGTGAGTTGAGATGACGACAGTGAGAGATGTACTCAGCAATTACCATCACAGGCAAAATGGATGTAACTTGGAGAAAAATTTAACATTACCAATCAAATCAGAGTAGGGAAATGAAAATAAAAACTAAATCTTGAAAAACCTTCCCCCATCTTCAATCCTTTCTGGACTTAGCTTTACTCCCTAGTTCTCTACCTCCAGCAGTGCAGAGCGATGGGATTCTGGTCAGTTCATCACATTCTCTCTGCTGCTCCTTCCTCCTCAGGGGGAGGAATCCTTCCGCTCTTCCCCTGCTCCAGAACAGGGTCCCTCCTACAGGAGACAGTCTTTGATGATTTTTGGCAGCATGAGTCTTTCCTATGGGCTGGAGTTCTTCACAAACTGCTCCAGTGTAGGTCCCTTCCATGGGGTGCAGTCTCTCAGAAACAGACTGCTCCAGCATAGGTTCTCTTTGGGGTGGCAAGTCCTTCCAGAAAACCTGCTCCAACACGGGTTCCTCTCTCCACAGGGCTACAGGTCCTTCCAGGAGCCTGCTCCAGCGTGAGCTTCCCACAGGGTCACAGTCTCCTTCAGGCATCCACCTGCTAAGGCATGGAGTTTGTCACTGCTCACCCGTGGTCCTCCTGTGGGCTTCAGGGACACAGCTGCCTCACCGTGGCCTGCACCATGGGCTGCGGGGAAATCTCAGCTCTGGTGTGTGGAGCACCTCCTGCCCCTCCTTTTGCACTGACTTTGGGTATCTGCAGGGCTGTTCTTCTCACATATTTTCGCTCCACTCTCTGGTTGCAGTTGCTCTTGAGGTAATTTTTACCCCTTCTGAAATCTGTCATCCCTGAGGCGTTACCATCACCACTAATGGGCTCAACCTTGGCCAGCGGTGGCTCTGTCTTGGAGCTGGCTGGGACTGACTCTATCAGACTTGGGGGAAGCCTCTGACAGCTTCTCACAGAAGCCACCCCTGTAGTACACCCTCCTACCCCCTGCCCAACCTGGCCACGCAAACCCAACACATGCAATAATACTGCACTTTTAAGGGTTCCCTGCACAGGTGCTTCTGATTTTACCCCTGAGCCCATGTAGGTGGGCTGCGGAATCATTCCTGGGCCGTGAATCAAAGCTGTCCATTCCCGTGGCTGCTCCCTGCCCCCAGCCCGCGGTGCCTGCCATGCATCCTCAGAGCAATAACGAAGCTGTCAGCTGCAACCAGCCTTTGCGGATTACCCATATACATTTTGTTCCTGTAAAGCCTCTATTAAGGATGCCATTCCGTGATACATATTTAAGTCAGTATCTCGGCACCACGGTTGCCTGCGTGAAAGAAGCCGAGAAACTATTACTGTGAAATTGCCTGCAGCTCTTGAGCACAGGAGGTAGCAACTGGCTAATACTTTCTTAGACAGCCCTGGCAGATGTGTCAGGTTGCTTCGCAACTGCGCACCTCGTGGGAGAGCAGCGCGTGCGAAGCTCCCCGCTCCGAGTGTCCCCTGCTGTAATTAATCCATAGCATCATTTCTATAGTGTCAGCAGCAACATATGGACCAAGCACTATTTTGCAGGACTAACCACGAAGGAGGAAGACTGCAATTATGTGTCTGATGATTCTCCAGGGTAGCCTATGGGTTGTTTTATGGAAGGTAAGAGAGTCTGAAAGAGGTGGGATTATGATGACTGTGGCCAAGGAAGATGAGACAGTGGCTAAAATTACCTTTCACCTTGTGTAGTGCTACTGTCTTACATGACACTGCTTCCATTCTTACCTACAATGGGAATTCAAAAAGGGCAGCTGAAAAATAAAGCATCCATTTGGCATTCAACTTACCAAGTTGTCCACTGCATGGTAGATGTTGAGTGAGCAGATAAAGAAGGCTGCAAGGACACATTATTTTGGTACCAACAAAACAGCCTCCTCTTCCTAAAGCTTATAAAGAGCTCCAGGGAGTTCCCAGTCAGAGCTGAATACCTGGACTTTTACAGACCTAGGTTTAGTTGGAAAACTCCTTTAATTGTCTTTTAAATCTACCCTAGAAAGAGAGAAATATTTTTAAGACAGGCTAGCCTCTCTAACCCGGTAGTAAAATAATTTTGTTGGCAAAGCCCTATTTACCAATTATCTACTTAATTTATACGTTTATATTAAATGCATAATCAGATTATATACAAGCTGATTTATTCAAGGAGACAACTGAAAAAGATTAAACACTTTTTTGCTGGTTGTATCTACACTGCAACAGCAAAACTCATGCCAGAACCCTATAGGACAGGTCAGCAGTCCCTGTGCGCCCACCACTAACCCCAAACCTCCCAGTTTGTCAGGGAGACACTGTGATGGCTGTGTCCTGGTGCATTGGACAAGTCATGCCAGCTGCCTCCAAGGCTCCAAGAAAATCCTACCAAAATTCCCCAAATGAGATCCTTCCTTCTTTCCTTCCTTCCCTCCTTCCTTCCCTCCTTCCTTCCTTCCTTCCGTCCTTCCCATCCCTTCCTTTCTTCACCTCTTCCCCACTTCCTTCCACCCACCAAATTTGATGTTTACCAGGAGTGACTTTGTCACCACTTCAGAGCGGGGAAAAAGAGTTTATACGTAAAAAATAATATCAACTGCTTAGACTTGATTTTGTCTTACAGGGATGGTGAAAATAAAGCTGTTATGATCTCTGTGACAGTCATTACTGCTAATACCTATCATAAAAGCCAGTAAGGAGGCAGATATGTTGATTTATCATGCATTGCTTCTCCCATATATCTACTTTCTAATAAAAATCTGTGGAATTATTGCTTACACCGAGCTTCATGTGCCCAAATTTGTATAGCTAACTTCTCCTGGAAGATTTCAAAGCTTTATTTATGGGAGGCTTTTATTTCTCCATAGGAAAAGCACTTGCAATGGGAGCATGCCTACCCTCGAGACTCAAACCCGTTAAGAGTACAGATTTATGCCACCCAAATTCCCCAGTGGAAAACATTCTCTTTATTTGAGCTCTCAATGTGTGGCTCCAACTCATGCTTGCTGAGGCACTGAGGATATTGGTAACCAGGGATTTTTTGTACGAGCCCCAGATAAGTCATCCAGCACCATCTCTTCAGGCAGGACCACATGTATCACCTGAGATCAAGCCTTCCTTCTAAAGCCCCTAAGGGTTGTTTCACAGCTGTGGTTTTTTACCTCCCAGAAGAATTGCTTTCTTGCCTGCTTTTTCATCTTACTACAGAAGGATTTTTTTCAGATTTTAGAAATTAAATTGTTTGTTTGTTTTAGGGTTTGCTACCTGCACACAGCATGTGCTGAGAAGAGCAATGTGTTATTTTGAACCAAGCTATCTTAAATATGAACTTTGGAACAAGATGTCTCCCTACCTTTTCTCTACAGATCTTGCAAATGATGATGAATTTTGTCAGATTTAAGAATGAAAGAAGCTTTATCTCTATCAGGTTGAAAGATGAAAAAAGTTGATGCTTTGGGGAAAAACACCTGTTTAAGGATGGAGCTGGATGCAGTGAGGAGCAAATTCCCATTTCCAGCAGCATTTTGGAGCTGTGTCCATCCTGCCTTGCCCCTCTGAGCCCTTGGATTCATGCTGAGAGTATATATTCCCCTATGTCTGATGCCTTAGGTTTTAATTTCTATATTTTTCAAATCCTGTACTGCTTAGTGTGTAACTCTAAAGTTTCTTGTAGCTTGTTAGCTGCTCTCTTAGGCCAGATAGACATAACAAAGCCTCTCTAAGCTTGCTGTTCAAGGACACTCGGGCTGTCCTAGGCCCAAAAGGTGTAAACTAGGACCATGAAAGAGGTGGAGAAATTGAAAAAGCTAAAGTTTTAATTGGTGAATTTATGCTGATATGCAAATGGACCAAACCTATATCTGTGTCAAGAACTCGTGACTTGTCGCCCATCTTGGGGTCCATTCTATGGAAGCAGCCTCTGGCTCCCCAGGGTGTACCTTGAAGGCCCTTCAAATAAACACCTACCTTTATTCCCTTACTCCTGTCTAGTCTCTGTTTCTAGGTGGTTGGGAGAAGGCATCATGTCCATGTTCGTGGCATACTGTCACGGCTCTGACTTAGATCACGGGGAAGGATCAGCACACAGTGCTGAGCCAAAATGCCTTATGTTTGG
The DNA here is from genome assembly GCA_013397175.1 of Platysteira castanea. Lineage (NCBI taxonomy): Eukaryota > Metazoa > Chordata > Aves > Passeriformes > Platysteira > Platysteira castanea. The sequence continues at coordinate 144,748 of VYXC01008612.1, read as the reverse complement.
ATAAACATCCCAAACCAGAGCTGATTCTGGAAATTTCTCTGCACTTTTGTTTTTCCAGGTTTGGGACACCATATCCTGTCCGTGTTTTTGCAAAATCTCAGCAAGCAATCATACAATGTGTAATCCCACGGGCACAGCACTGAAAGGGACACGCAAAGGACGACATTCTCGGAACACGGCATTACTTAAAGGACAGGTTTGTGAAGCACCCAGCAAGAGTTATCTTCGAAAGCTAACTGCTGCTGTTTCTTACCTTGAAACCAAACTGCATCTTCTTAAACCTTTCTTTTTTTTGTGCACCTGTTAGTGAAGTGGGAGGTAGCCCACTTCATAGCTTCAAAAAACCGTAAGAAAAAAATTGTTTGGTTGGGAACTCTAAAAAAACCCCAGGAACTTCCTCATTTCCCATCCTGCTTTAGACTGAAGATTTCAAACTAATTTTCTTCTCAACACTGAAGCCTAACTCCTCTTTCTCCGAAATATTTCTTCATTTTCAAGGTTATTCCAAGTTTCTTTTTAAGGACACAGAGATGATCTTCAGCACTAACAAGAAGTTAGCAGAGCAATCAGTGAGAAGAGAAGGCTTGATGCTTCAGGCAAATTGGGTCTGAGCCAGTTAAATATTTATATGGGAAGAAAGCAAAGCTCTCCTCACGTATGTGTCACCTGTGCTGGAGTGAGGGCTGTGTTTGCTATAAGAGTGCAGTATGGGCTGATGCTCTATTTCCAAGTGTGTCCTGGAAAGAGTTTTGCATGAAAGAACGGACAGATTTTTTCAAGAAGTATATGGAAACATGGTGAAATCGGGAAATAAAAAAGAAATGCCCCAGTTTTTAATTCTGGGAGCAATCGCTTTCAGCAATATGAAAAACCTGTCCTCAAACATGGAATGAAAATTTTCATTTTGAGTCAAACAAATTGTTTCGGTTAACCTGGAGTGTGTCATACGGTACTGCTCACATCTTATTTTATACACCATGGGTTCTTAATAACATGGAATAATTTGGAGGATTATACTATAAGTGGAATAGATTTTGTAAAATATTTGCTACCATATGTGGCTTCCCTTGCATGGGAAGCATTCAAATAAGGAAATACACTCTGAGGAGCTTTATGCAATTTTCACCTGTCATTGTTCTCCTTGAACAAAACAATGCTTCACTCTAGAACCCTAAGCGTCAAAATATTCAAGCAAGAAGTAGTTCTGATAAAGCTGGGGTGTTCGGACACTTAGCTTGTGGTTGAGAATGGGGATGAGAGACCACAAGTGTTCACCAAGGCATTTGTTGAAGCCTGTGTAAGTACAATGAGCTGGGGACTGTGAGTTTGTGGTCTGCACCATTTCTTCTCTGTGCCACAGAGTGCCTGGCCTACAGTAGAATCCATAGCGTAAATATTTTTGCATTGATACTTGGTAAGTTGATGCCCATGCATCTGATTTTAAGACCATTCTGCTTTTGTATTTTGTGCTGTCACTGACTTTGCTGGTATGTTGGCTCAGGTAGACCAAAGCACTTTTTTATGATCTTTTTGTTGCCTTCCCTGGGCAGCCAACAGCTAAGCAGCTGTAGCTGTGTCAGCATTAAGCCCAGCAGATTTACACTGCAAGTACTGGCATGGTGATGTTTTTGCAGCTTGCGCCCTTAGGCTGTGGATTGGAGATGCCTGGAAGAAAAAACTGAGATGAAGGGGAGTCGGAGAAAAAATATCTTCAAGAAACATCACTAGAAGTACTCCATGGGAAGCAGTGTGGGTGTCCTGGGGTGCTGGTGAGAGGTTGATGGGGAAAGGGAATTTTATTTGCCAATGCTTGGACTTTGCAAGGCAGAGCTGCCTCTGAATTGCAGATGGGTAGTGCTTCCCATGCTGGAACTGAGGAAGGCTGTTTCCATTGGGTCTAACGGGGCCACAGAAGAATCTTCCGATGCCTTGCCTGAGATGGTTTAATTTAAAGGAAAAAGTCTTTCTGGTCAGAATGACTGCATCCCTCCCTTTGGGCCAGTGTTCGCTCATGGGATCAGATGCTGCTTCAGAGGTGCGGATGTAAAAGCCATCTGCAGTCACAGATATATGACCCAGTGGTTAAGTAATGGAGTAACATGCCAACACAGCCGGCTGCTCCCTGAGTGTGTATCCAGAAAATGTCTGATTCCATTTTTGAACTGCTTTGCTGGTGCTAAGTGGAGCTATTGTATTACCAGCAATTAAGGCACTTTTCCTCGAGGCTGCCCGGGTGCTGCTTGGCCCCAACACGCCAAGTGCTGCAGGCTCATGTAGCGGGTGGGCTGACCTGTCGCAGAGGATGAGGATAATGGAAAGGTTTTCTTATCCCACTGAAAAACGAGCTTTTTTCGAACATTTTGCAAAAGTGTCTCTGCACCCTGGGGGGCTGCACCCTCTGCAGGAAGCTTTATATGGCGTGTGGGAAGAAACATACATTCATAGAATCATAAAATGCTTTATTTTGAAAGGGACCTTTACTGGCCAACTTCCCTGCCATGAGCAGGGAAATCTTCAACTAGGTCAGGTTGCTCAAAACCCCATCCAACCTGACCCAGGCAGGGGGCACCTATGACCTGTCTGGTCAATCTATTCCAGTGCTTAAGCACCCTCTTAGTAAAACATTTGTTCCTTGTATCTAGCCTGAATCTACCCTCCTTCAGTTTCAAGCAATTCCCCCTTGTCCTGTCACAACAGGCCCTGCTAAAAATTTGTCACCTCAGGCTGGCTCATCCCTCAGCTTCGGTTACACACAGACTTTTTCCAGCCAGTTCATAGCATCTGCAGCACTCACTGCAATCATTTTTATTCTGCTCTTTTTCTCCTTTTTCTTATTCCTTTTCTCTAGCAGAAGATAGCAGAAATAATGGTTTCCCCGGACTTACATGTAATGACCACGGTATTTCATACATGCCTTGGAGAGCTGAAAAAAAGGGCTGGTTTGAGTAACCTGTGTGTAAGCAGTTTTTAATAAGGCATATTCCCGTGCCAAAGTGAATCATTCTGGTCCATTGAGTAAATATGTATTAAAGTAATTTTCAAAATACTTTTCTGCAGCCAATGAGCTGGAAAGGGTCAGTCTGACCATGCATTATTTTTCAATGCACAGTCCAACCATGCATTAGTTTTCAATGCGTACATTTATTTATGCAGTAGAAGGAGGAACACAAAATTCTTCTGTTTACCTGCCTGACCAAATCATCTTTAATTTCTTCAAGCACAGCTATAAGGTTTCAATGGAGAGTCAGCAATGCTCTTTCCTCGTGTTGGGATTGCTCAGTGAAGTGGTCCAGATTCACCACATGAGGACAAGGACGAGGACTGTAACCACATTTCTCTCTCAGCAACAGCTCCAATTGTTTTTGGCATGAATTCCCAGGATACAGGAGGCCTTGGAGCAAGCCCAAGGGAAATAGATGAGGTACTCCATGTTTGAGGTTGTTATTAGGATTGTATGTGAGCAGAAATCCAGTGGCTTGGCCTTGATTTTTCCAGCATGCAGAGCAGGACTGGAGTACCTGGAAACTTCCTGGCAATTTAGCATAGTGCCTTTGTGTAGGCAACAGCTGTATGATGTTTTTTCAGCATCATGGTTAGTCTTTGGTCATTTAAATTCCAAAGAGGTAACTCTTTAGGAACCTAAATTTGTTTTTTGATGAGGATAAAACATGGGCAGTACCCCTATTTTTGAAGGTGTGCAGCAAGGAAGTTGGAGTCAGTAGCAGAAGTGTGATTAACCTTGGATTCATTCACATGTTTTCAGATCGATTTTCATTTTGCAAGAGTAAATCATAAAACATCTGGGACAGTTTGACATACACATGCAGGCAGCAATTAGTCCTAGCCTAGGGGCAAGGGGGCAGAGAGGGAGTTTTTGCCAAGGTCTGAACATTTGTGGATTACTTTGTATTTATTGTACATGTGTGGACTTAACACCTGGAAATGGAGGCAGAGCAGCAGAAATGCCCGTTTTCCACTTCAAGCACCTAAAGAACAGAAACAATTGGTCATTTGCCTCCTCTGGAGAAAAAGAGCGTTTAAAAAATATATCCCAAGCAGGAATATGCATGTGTGCCATACTGCATCATTAACGTATCTCCAGCCAGTGTACTTTACAAATATGCACAGATGGCTCTTGTTGCTGGTTAAGATTTACAAATTAGGTGGTTCATATTTTTAAACAAAACCTCAAGTGCTAAATAAAGAAAATGTCATGACTCTTTAATAATGGGGGGAAAAAAGTCTAGTTCAAAGGCACAGCTGTGGGACATCATGGGACTAGAATAAAACAGGAGGTCTTTCCCTTCAGGAGCTGGATTTCATGTATTTAAAACATTATTTTTGTGCTTACAAAGAGACGTCTGAGTCTGGTGTCACCTTATGGACCTTCTGCCCCCTCAGATGACCAGAGGGGCTGGGAGCCATGGGTTGCTTTGCATCTGTTGTCTCCCCTGGGTTCTGGTGGGTATGTTAGAAGAGCAGCCAGCAGCTCCAAGAGAGTTGAGACTGTGATGTCGCAGTAGCGAAGCAAAGAGAGATGCTCTGTCCCTAAGAATCTGCTCTTTGGGGGTGGTTACATCCAGGTTTGTGTGTGTGTGTACATATATTTATATGAAAAACTATAAACAGTATACCCACCAGCACATTTGAGTGATGACAGATGGTGTTAATGATGATAATAATTATGCATCATTTTCTTTTGTCTGCATTTTTTACTCACCATTGCAGTGAAATGGACATCAACCTGTTCCTGTCTGTGCCTTCTTTCATACAAACAGCTGGGGAGAACCCTTCATTTTAGTCATTATTGAAAAGAAAATATTAATGAATTAGGTAAAGGGGAAAAAAACCCAAACAACCAGATGCTAACTGAAGCAGTGCTTTAAAGTTAGTAGAATTCCCTGTGTTGTGTATTTGAATATTTTTAATTGTTTGGTTTGTGTTAACCTCCTTCCAATCAGTGTGTGAGGTTCCCTGAATTCTGTAAGATGCAGAGGTGGGAAATAGATGGCATCTTGTGCCAATACGGCGGTGTGCCTAGCTTCTTGTTTTTAGTGTGCTTGTGTGTCTTTAAAAAAGGTACTGCTGTATGACAGTCTTTTAAAAGTGGTAAAGCTAGGAGGGTAAGGTCTGTGTCAAGCCCCTGTGAAGATGCTTCTGGAATAACACTTTGCATTTTCCATGATTGCCCTTCAAGATGAAAGATGTAGGAGCTGCCTAGAAGCTCTGCCCATTCCATTTGATAAAGAAAAAACCAAAAAGTGATTTGATCGAAGACTGAATATAGCCATGTTTTCTTTAGCTAAAGAGCTCTTCAGTTGAGCACACAAGGCTTCGATGAGATCTGAAGGCTGAAAGCTAAAGGCTACAAAACAAAAGGCAGATTTTAACAATGAGGGAATTAACTCTGGAAGCAGCTCACCAAGGTGTGGTATGTGTCCTTTTGCCTTAAGTCTTCATAACAAAGCTCTATGCTCTCTGAAACGTGTGGTAGGACTCAGACTAAAAGTTTCCAGCCCAGCTGCAGGCATAGCTGGGTAAGAAGTTCCCTGTTCACTGTAGCTTTCAGATGCTTAAATTTCTTCCTGGCTGAGCTGTAGTTCAGTGTATGTGTGAGGAAAAAATACAAAATCTCCTTTCAGTTTAACAATGGAAATAGTTTCAGAAGACCTTTGCAATCAATTCTTTTTTTTAGTAGTTCCTGATGGTTTCTTTTCGTGATTTGAATTGTGCTGAGCTGAGTGAGGTCCAAGAAAGCCGAACTATGCTGAACTTCACAAGACCTCTTCTCTCTCTGGATTTGCTCCCTTCTGCACTTCTTAATTTGATAGCAGATACCCTGTTAAACAGCTGATAGATAGTCAGAAAATTCTTATTTTGTTCACTTCCATAAATTAACACTTCATTTTTTTTAACCATGCCCATCAGACATATTTCATATCCAAAGTGAACTTCATTTTTGATAGTGATGATGCTGAACAACTCATTTTCATGGCACTTAGGCTTGCTTAGTCATCGGGAATAATCTTTTAATTGTTTTCCATCTCTCAAAAATGATAATTTAATGATGATTAATTTAAATAAGTCACAGTTGCAAGAAATACCCCCCAGCTCAGGCACGGGGCTTCTCCTCAGGCTGCAGGGGGATCACCTTATCCCTTTCCTCTTTTTGCTCTCCTCTCAGAGCTTTCAGGGCGGTTTTTCACATTCCCTCCCCACCCCCCCTCACTGTTTGTGGGTTTTTGCTCTTTCCTGAATGCCTTTTTCCCCTGAGACAGTGCCGAGGGGCTGCGCAGTGCCCAGGTGTGGGGCTGCCGCAGAGCCGTCAGGGCTCGCCGGGGAGCTCCACGTCGCAGGCCAGCGCCTGCCACCGACACAGCGCCACATGCATGGCAGTGTGAGGGCAGTGCAAACGTGCTGCTTTTCCGCGTAGTGTTGGCTGAAGATGTCCTCCAGGCGAGCTTCTCCCTCAGGCTGCCTTGTTTCAGGGCAGGAGTCTCTGGGGCCCAGGCGCGGCTGTCGTGTGGAGGCTGGGGGGCCGGCTCGCCTGAGGGAGCAGCCTGGCTTTACAGGAGGGAAGCGCTCGCCGATCTTTCTTGACCAATTGGGTCTTAGGACTGTGAATGATAATTGATTTTTAATTTTTTTTTTAAAGAGGCTGAATTAGTTCTTAATTTATTTTTAAGTAAACTCTTCTTCATGTGGTCAAGCAGGTGACTTGAGAAAACGCAAGAGGAAAGTGTGTGCAGCACCAATGCCCAAGGACAGCCTGGGGTTGCTCAAGGCCTGTAGTGCTGGGGAGAGCTCTCCCATCCCTTCAGTGCTTTTTCCTAGTTTTATGACTGCAATTCAGGCATCTCCTACAAACAGTATCACTAAAAGGTATGTGCAGTTGGGTTTTATTTCATTTTTATTTCTCTGATGTCTGGTCTGGCTCTTTTAGCGGCTTCGCATTTCTGTATCTTAATCTTCTCCATTTGCTAGCAAGGAGAGGAAGAAATGTACGAATACTGGAAAAAGACACATATGGCAGCAGAATTTTTTCCTGTGATAGCAAGAGCAGCATTACATTCCACCCTTGTTGATGAAGGGCTCCAGGGTTCACCTCTGAACACTCTCCTCCAGGATAAACCTAATTTTTTTCCTTTCTCTGTGCTTTTGTTTTGCCCACATGCCTGTAAGAGCTGGGAGAAGTTTTTTTAGTCAAAGAGGAGTGATTCTACCCTACAAAATTATTTGCTAGGTTAGAGGCTTTCAATAATGCACAGAAGAATTAAAACAGGGATACTGCTGTGAATGGCAGAGGGAAGGGAAGCTCCCTTGAGGGCACATTCAATAGGCTATGGGAGCTGGGGCACACTTGGAGACCTCAGAATGGCCATCCAAAAAAGCCCCAGCTTAATTATCTTGCCCTATCTCCCTTTATCCACCAAGCAAGTGGCAACCACTGGAACAAATATTCAATAGAAATGCAGTGAGTGACTTTGTCATTTTTCTGATCCATCTTGAGAGGGGCCCAGGAGTTGAGAGTTTTGCCGCAAACAGAGGATTTAAACTGAACAAAAGCAAGTACAGAGAAAATTGGGCAACTGAAGTCACATTGACCTTTGCAAAGTTATGTTCACCCCCATCTTCTGCCACCTGTTGGCATGGTCTGGGTATGGGGAGGAGCCATCTGTAGTCCACCCAGCCCTTGTGTGCCTAGTGGTTATCATGGTCGACACATATATGTTCAAAACCTTCTCCACGTCTCCATGTGCATCTGGTTTTTATAGCTACCATATGGCTTGATTTCCCACAGGAATTCGTCATCTCTGATTTGCCTATGCATCTCCATTCCACAGTAAGCATTCGCACTGTGGCTTTACAGTAAACTAAGTCTCTTCTCTGTGCCTGTAGCATTCAGTATGATGAGGCTACATGAAAGTCATCCATTTAAAATCATGGTTCATAGTTTTGTGGTCTTTGTTTGAGATTTTCTGCACTGAGAATCTTTGGAAGTTACCTTCATTTTTAGACAAAATTCTTATTGAAATAGTTGAAGAAAACCAGTGCAGTTATTTAGGTGCCTGAGTACAAAGTCAGCTTTAAACACTGAGCTCTGCTAGTGTTGTCTCTCGTAGTGCATTGAGATGCACTCACTGCTAATTGCATAATAAATCAGGGCAAATTGCAAGGTGCTGTGGTGCTCCGGAGCGGCCTTTGCAAACCTGCAGTCTCTGCTCACCAAGCAGCCCGTGCCCCATGTGAACTCACTGTCCTGCTGCTCCTGGATGCATCAGCTAAAATTAGTTACAAGCAGATAGGAAAAAGTGTGTGCTGGTGGATTGATGAACCAGGGATCCCTGGGGTTTAAAAGCATTAATACTCTTAATTTCAATAGCAGCGAAGCTTTTTAATTGCCGAGATGGTCTTCCAAACATTCCCTAAGGGAAAAGCTGGTCTTCCTCCGTTGTGAGGTTGGCTGTCTTCCTGGGAATAGATGGAGCTCATGGGAACTACGGGTAAGGACTGGACTGGATCTTGGGTAAAACTGTCCAGTATGTTGCAGCAACGTGTCTGTCTCTTACTGTGGTGGATAAACCTCTAGCAAAGGATGAAACTCATACAAATGAGAGGCAGCTGTGGCTCCCTGAGCCCTAAGGGCTTCAGGGCAATGTGTGCTGGCTGCCTCCCATACCAGGATCTGTTGCTGTGATGGGGACGATGGTGTGTTGCGGCACACTTGCAGTTAGGTTTCATTTACAAATAATTTAGTAAGGCTGTTCTGGTTTTACTTATTTATTTTCGAAGGGCATGCCTTCCCTGCTGAGTTGTCAATTGCCAGGCATCTAGCGGTGTTTCCATCCTTTCATGGTGATCAGAGGAAAAAAGAAGAGGGATTGCAGCAGTGGTTCTGTGTCAGTCCTTGGGGATACAGTCCTTAGTGTGAAATATATAAAGACCTTTTTATATGATAAATCACAGCAGGGACAGGCATGTCTGTCACAAACAGATTCCTACTCCACAAGATGCTGAACAAACAGGGAACAAAAACCTGGCTATGGTCCTAGCTAGGAGAGCGGGACAGTTCATATGTGACCTGAAATCCGTGTGCACAGCTCCTTGCATTGGTGCCAAACACAGAATGGTGCTCCCACCCCATGTAGATATTCTGAGTTTTCAGAGGAGTTCCCAAGTAGAGCCAAATTCTGTCACAAAGCTGCAAAAGTCAGAAGAAAAGTTTTATGTAACTTTTGAATCAGATGAACTAAATTTAAATACTTTTTTCCATAAATTTAAGATTTTATATTGTGCTTGGTACATTTCATTTTTAATGATACCTTTTTTGTTACAAGGTTTTTAAACAGATGAAATAAAATTTATGAGATTTGAAGAATCTTAAAATATCCTGTTCCCCTCTTCCTTTTTTTTTTTTTTTTTTTTCAATCAGGAGTTCATCTCAAATGACCCTTTCATAATAATGTATGTCTATAATTTTGACGAAGCATTTGCTTTCTGATGAAAACCTGTTTTGGTAGAAAATCTCCAGACAGTGTCAGTAGCAAAGTCTTATCTTCTGTAGCTTCAATATTGTTAGTGTGTCAGGGTTTTGAAGTTAACTCAAGGATTCAGATTTTTTGGGGGGTTCAAAATGAAGAAAGTCCAGAGCTGTGAAACCTGTTTTAGCTTTATCTGCACAGGGCTCTGCCCTATTTGCTTGTTCCTTCTGAGAATGAGTATTTGTGTGTGTGTGTTTTGTTTAGAATTTTTTATAAGGGCAACTGGTGAACAAGCATACTGGAGATACACTATTTCTCCATGAGTTTCAGGCTGAAGCACAACCTGATTTATGAACGTTTTTCCCTATTTGTAACAAATGTTTTTCTATTGCCCCTATTGGTTGGTGACACCGTTTCTGTGGTAAATGACCTGACAGGTGAAGGTAATGATGACAAGGGGCTGATAATGGATGGTGAGTGGAAAGGGGGGGTTCGGTGCAACAACATGCCCTACTGAGGTTGATCCAAGGACACCTATCAATCAAAATGGTGACAGCAGTCAGGGAAATTTAATTGGAGATTCATTGAACCCTTAATGATGTGACAAAGAAAAATAAGGAGGCTAAAAAAGGCTTCTGGGCTTTTCTTTCCCTTTATTCTGCCAGTTCTCAGAAGGAGAAGGGGACCGTGGGATTGCCAAAGGCACCTCTTGTCATTGCATCTGTGAGAGGTAATCATCATGCTTTGAAAGGGAGGAAAGTGGAGCTGGCATATATATATATCTATATAAAATATAGCTATTTCATAGCTTGGGAAGGGGATTGTCAAAAACCTTTTCTTTAACTCATGTGGCGGGCCTACCTGCCTCTTGATTGGAGGTATTAAAAGAAATGCTAACAAGGTTATGTGTGCCTTGCATGAAAATGTGGAAAAGCCATGTATTGGTGTGGGCAGCGCTCCCCAGAGGAAGCTTTATTCCAACCCCCTTTCTCCTCGTCTTGTTTTATCGCCAACAAACACAATGAGTTACGTTTGGGAGCGTGTAGTCTGTTGGAACTTGAGAGCTGAGTTACATGGCTTGTAAATGACAGGCTAGATAAAAGGCTACCATTTCTTCTGAGCTGCCTTTCAAAACTAACATGGGTACCTAGTGCATATGGATAGCTCCTCTTCTTTGGCTTTTGCATACATTTCCATGAATAATACATTAATATTATTTTTGTGGAATGCCCAGTATATGACAGGGAGTCTCTGCAGATGCTGAGAATCTGTTAATTTTTTTTCACCTAGCAATTCTCTCTCTTAGAATATGCTATGTAATGGATGGCTCTTTGGGTTGGAAAGACACTGCTGGGAAAATACTTTATACACTTGAGATATTATTAATTGTTTTGTTGTCTGAAAAACCCATCCCCTCCCCTGTTTTGATTCAGCTTGCTTAGTTCAGTGTTGAATCTGGATAAAATGACAGTGAATGGTGTGTTTTATCAGAGAATGGTGAATATTATCTACATCTTTAAGTTCTCTGTAGTCTGATCTGTTCCCACCAAATGAGAGTAAGCCATGTACTTGTACCTGTCTCAGTGATAGTCCTGAAGTACAGCAACAACTACCGCAGACACATCTAAATACTTGGGTTTCTAATATTTGGCTAAATACCTTCATATTTGGATGTCTAAGGAGCTAAATATCTAAATATTTTGGCCACGAGCCAAGTCACTGGACAGATGTAGTCATTAATGTGATGGTCAGAATTTGTTTTGGCCCAATTTGTAAAGATGTGGGTGAAATGAGAACATAAAGAGAAAACCTTCTTGCTTTTCCCCTCCCTTACCACAGTGAGCTGAGAAAAGCTGATAGGAACCGATCAGCATGTAGAGTGTACGATAACACACAGCATAAGATGGGATTCAATAATCCTCATCTTATCTCTTCTAATTTCTGAAGCTGGTGATGTGCATCGATAATTAAAGTGAATGGCAAGCTGCAGTGCCACCCTGACCTCTGGGGTACCAGTTGCCATTAATAATAATGCAGTCAGACAATAAGGTTTTAGCACCACATTAATACAGACAGGATAAGAAAAGGGGGATAAAGCCAAAGGGATAAGCCAAACCCCTTAGTTTCATCTGGATATCCTTTCATGCTGATCTCTCCCTTCATGCTCTTTGATTCCAATTATTCCCCTCTCTTTACAGGCAGGAATATTTGTTTAATTATGCTATGGGATGGGAGGAGCAAGGAAGAACAGTTTTGGATGTACCTACCCTTTTTGGCTCTACTATAGTTGTATTTGCTCCACAAAAATCCATATTTGCCTTGTCAGAGACTGCATTTGGAGACCTTGCATGCACAACTGGACCTGCAGTCTGGCTCCGTGTAGTTTTACTCAAAAACTTAAGAGCCCATGCTGGAAAATTCAGGCACGACTCCTTTCCTGCCAGCTGAGAATGCGGCTCACAGCTCCTTTGAGCTCACACCAAAGCTTTCAGGAAAGAGCACTCCTCTGGTATTCTGCTGTCTGCCTACTTGTGTAGCTGAATTAGCCTGAGTTTATCACTATGCAGAACTTTCCTGATGTAAAGTGAGAGCATCTTCATTTGCCAGCCTCCCTGTGCCTGCCCTAAAGCCCACAGACACCTGTGAGGTGTAATACTAGAAGAGTCTACATTAGAGCCTACGTATCGTTCCCGCACATTAAAAAAAAGTGGAGTTATTTCTAAAAACCTTCAACTTTGCCCAGGCTCTGCTGTTTGTCAAGATAGGTGGAGCTTGTGCCACCAATTTTGATGACTGGTAAGCTTAGAATCCAAAGGCAGGCCTGCACCAGTGTCTTCTGCTGCCCCTCTGTGTTCCACAGTTCAGCAAAATGCCTTGAACCCCTCATAATGCAGGGGTAGAAATGGAAATTTTGTGTCAGATAATAATGTATATATCAAAAATTATTGCTGTCAGAACTGTCCTGCCTGAGAAAGGGTTTCACAGCAGCATCTCCCATGAGCACAGCCCATGCGAAGAGGCCTCCTTGCGTCTTTCACTTTGACTTTGCTGGTACTCTCTGTGCACAGCCAGTGGGACCGCACAAGCTGTCGTTAAGCTGCCCAAAGAGTCTTACCATCCATGCATAATCCAACCAGCCTCTGGATAACGTATTCACAGTCATTTTTGTGTTGTTAAAGACTGGTCCTTCTCCCCTTCTCCTTACTTCATGAATGCAGAGCAATTTCGCTTCCATTTGACTTACAGCCTTTCTGTGCTTGTCTTGAAATAGTTTCCCTCCCCTCACTGCATTTCCAGTTTGGCAGTGCTTTCTACTGCCAGCACACATTCTCCTAAGTTTAACAGCTGCCCTTGAAATGAGATTAGGCTTTTATATGCATCTGGCACCAGACAGATTTGTGAGAGGAGATTTAGGGTGTTACAGGCTGTTTAGGGCCACACAGGGTGTGCTGTGTATGGGAGCCTGTTAGCAACCAACTGATGTTAATCTGTGGTACAAGTTGTATGCACTTCATCTGCTTTTACCACTCTTACTAGCTTTCAGAAACCCAGGTTGGCACTAACCTTAAAACTGTTTCTTTTTCAAAGGGCATTTTCCATGACTCCTTCAGCATACCTGTATCTTTGCCCTTTGGGGCAGCACTGTTGAATCAGAATTTTGATTATGCTTGATCTTCTGGCCATAACCTCGATGTGACCACTGGCACTGCAGCTGTCATTGTGTGCTATTCCCCCACCTTGTCTTTGTACTGCAGGAAAAATGTGCAGAAAGGAGTGATTTGGGAAATCATCTGAATGGGAAAGGTAGCCCCAAACACATTTATTTCAGAAATGGCTTTGCCCTAGAGCTCCATGTCCCAACAGTCCTGCAAACTTGGGAGGAACAAGAATCCTCCTCCCTTTGCCATTTCACCCAATCTCCAGTTAATTTGATCTCTATCTGAGACCACCAGGGAGAGAACATCTATTAAACAATAAAATAGACCGATTGTGATGTATTTTCAACCGCTTTGGGGGAATTCTACAAAATTAAGTATCAGAATTGTTTTTCTTATTGGCAACTATTGATCTCTGGCTGTGCCAGTTTCTCTCATTAACACTTTTATTACCTTGTCAATCACAGCACAACCTGCACTAACCAGAGGCTAAAAGGATTTACTGTTATTAACAAAACTGTCTGGTGCCTCAGAGCAATAAAAACATCTGAAACCGCTGGGGGAGGGAGAAGTCTACAGAGATTTTGGTACCATTTTAGTCTGGAGACTGTGATTCAGAGGGGAAAAAAAAATCCATAAAATAGGAGCCAGTTTCTCAGCTGATGCAAATGATCAAAACCTGTAAGAAGCATCAGAGCCTTGGGGTTGTCTGCCTGCAAGCAAAGGTCCAGCCAGAAATCCAGGGTAATATCTAAAAAGAGAGTAACACTAAAAATGCTGTTTGTGAACCAGAAACCTGGTATATGAAGCTGCAAATACTGAATGAGGCAATGCCTGCCCTAGCAGACACGTGGTTCAGGGGCTGTGACAGGTTTCCACAACTTGAGAATGCAGTTTGGGGAGCTCAGTAACTTTGTAAGCCAGTCCCTTTGGGTGTCCCTTTACATGTGTCCGTATAGACTGGAAAAAGATGTTTTAGGCTTTTGAGAAGCACACAAAAGCCTCTGTGAGTGGGACTGACTTGGCAGGGATTGAGTGTGCACTTGTCATGAAGCTGGGGGCATCTGATGTGCACATGATAACATGGTGACAGCAAATGAGATAGTAAGCTTGCTGCTGGCACCTTTCAGTAATAAGAATAATATTTTAAAAATCAATTTATTCTTAAAAGTATTCCAAAGTCAGTAGTTTGAAGGACTTGGTTCTTGGTGTGATCGGAAGCAGAATTCAGTTGCTTCAGGACAGGGTGTCCCAGCACTCTGAAAACTGACCCCTGCAATGGAACGTGGTTATCAAGCTTCTGAAGAGGCAAGCCTCTCATGATATCCTCTGAAGTGAGGTATTTGATAACACCTCCTGGCAAGAAAGGACATGCTGCTTGTACTACCTAGGTCTTCTCTCAGGCTTAAGCACCTTTAAAGGCACTGTGTTTACAAATCCCTTCTTGTAGTCTGTGGTGCTACAACATTTATCAATAGAAAACTTGATCCTTATTCCCAATTTCTAGGTGACAAAATAGGAGCCTTGAGTTCTGGTGTGACTTGCATAGCTGACCCTCAAGTTTGGTGCAAGAACGTGCTCTTTACACTGACTAGGAGAGATTCATGTCGTGGGAATTCAAAGGTGGTAGGAATGGATGGTACCATCCTGAGTATTTAGCATCCTTCAATACCTGAGCACTCAGCTTGCTCACTTTCTTAAGGGAACATTTCCAGCAGCATTCATTTTAGAAGTGCTAACTAGTGGTGTGCTTGCTGTGAGCTCAAGGCAGACACCTCATAGCTCCACTGTGTCTGTGGATGGAGGAGCAGAGCCCTGCCCGTGCCTCAGGCCATGGGACAGGTTACGCTGCATGTGCTGGACCACAGGGTGTATATATAAAACCCTCTCCACTCCTCTAGACCAGGCTGTGTGATGGAGTCACACCTGGATCCTGGCATCACTCCTGAACTCTGCAATGTGTCAATGAGCATCTCATTTCTCCCTTCCCCTTGCTATTCTCCTGAATGGGCAAAGCTCCAAGGTCTTTCTTTTTTAAATTATTTTTTTTCAAAGAAGAGGGCTTCCTTTTGACAGTGTCTTTGAAACATAGTGAGATTTTCTCATTACTACTATGGAAATACAGTCCAGATTTTTTGTCACTTTCCTAACCTCCAAGGTCACCTAGACACTTCAGGGATGTGAGACTGCTCACTGGAGTAAGAAAGCAATTGACAAAAGGCACAAGATGGGTGAAGACAGCCATTAAAATCCTGCTCTGGCTCTAAATATAGCAATCTTGCCATGCCAGTCTCCTGTAATTTGCATGTTGAATTAGCATCTCATTAATATCTTATTAGGGACACTGGAAACCTAATGACAAAAACAAACGCAGCATGTGCAAAGAAGAATAATAGAAGGAATGAACTGAATAGAAGAGCTTTTTCCCCCCTCTTTTCCCCTTGTGAGTATTCAAATGAAGGCTCAGCTGCACTCTGTCAGCTGGGCTGTGGTTTCTGGCCATTTCAGTGTCATCAGAGCCAGGAGGCTGGAGGTGCTCCCATTGCACAGATGATGCCAAGGGCTAAAGACCTAAAGGACATCAGCAGACCCCCAGTGGCTGGTGCACCCTAGCATGCCTTGCACTGATTTACATGCAAGATCAATTGTAGTGGAGGCTCCCCAGACCATATTCCAGCTTCCCCAGGGCTTTGAGAAGTGAAGTGTTTAGATCAGAGATCCCAAGCTGCACGTTTTGAAAACAGATCATCCCAAAAGATGAGGAATAAGAGGGAAAATTTATTGTGCTTTTCTGGAGTCCACACAGGCTTCAGTTTAGTTCAGGATTTTCTCTTTCTTAGCTCACCTCTATCTAATTTTCTCAGAGTTCACAGCAATGAGCCCAGCCACCACAGCTCATATGATCTCTCCCCAAATGACCAAGCACTTCAGCATGCATGTTCCTATCACTGATTTTGCTGTTAAAATAATACGGTACCAATTAGATTACCGACCTCTGGAAGAACATTGCAGCTGCAAAATGGACATTGTATCATTAGCACCTTTCCCTTCCATTGTCCCAGGGGATGGAAACACCAGGCAATGCAAGAAGCTTAGTGCCAGCAGCCCCTCATTGTTCTGGTGGAGAAGGATGCCACCCATGCTTTCTGCAAACCATGGTAGAGGATTGCTGCTGGCAGCTTTTGACAGCCTTGAAGTCAAAAACCATCTGATAGAGAACATGGACTCTCGAGAAACTCAAAAGCTGAAGCTAGGAAGTTTAAGGGAGAGACCTGGGAGGAAAACTGTGCATCAAGGGGAAAAGCATAGTGTTGCATGGGCCACAAGTGGGCTTTGCTGTAAGGGCAGGATCAGGCCGCAGAGCAGGTGAGGGCAGGGGTGTCAGTCCCCTTTCTCTGTAACCAGCAGGGAGTGGTGTGTAGGCTGCAGCTTGGGTAGGATAGGTTGCAATTAGAGATCCAGCATATGAAAGTGAAGTCAAACAGTTGTAAATTAGGGCACACAAGTCAGCTGTTTCCTCATCAGATTTAGCTGTAATGTATTGGATTACATTATTAAAAAACCCACACCGGTAATGCAAACCATGCAGAGCATGGAAATGCTCTCCAGTTCCTCTTCATAAGTCTGTTACAAGAAATAATTTGAGTCTGTGTTTATGTGGACTGTTGAGTTCCTGGGTGCTGTACAGTGTAAATGAGTTACTCTAAACCTGTTTTGCAGATTTGCGCTGAGAGAAGCAGAAGTGACGTGCTCCACATAGGTCCCTGACACAGTGCATGGAGCCTCACATGGTGAATTAGCTCTCCTTGTGTCTCCCAAGCTATCACATGCCAACCCTGGCTGTCATCCCAGGAAGTCCTCTACATGTTGTTCCACAGAGAAGAGATGGCAGAAAAAGAGAGGGTGTGTAGTAGAGTGTGCAAGGGTTTGTGACCCCTGTGTGCTTATGGTGGTTAGCATCATCTCTTGATCTTGCCTAGTGCCTCCAAAGCATGGGATTGAAACATGATAGTTTGTTAATGAGTAATTTACACATTCTGTGGAGGGGTTTTCATCTTTTCTGCACACTGCCACTGCACAGCACCCTAGAACGTCTCTGTGTCAGGGGATACTTAGGGTTCTCTTTGCTCTGAACCACCTTGTAAATTTCTCTCTCTGCAGAAGCTCACCCCTGTGCACATACCCATTTACAGGAAATCTGTTTGCTTAAAACTGTGACCCTCATGTAGTAGGACAACTGTACAGTGGAGGTTGCTACTGGACCTTTGCCATTTTCCAGATAGGAGGGTACATTATTTCAGTCAATCAGTAATCCGGCCATAAATTTTGATCTTTCCTGTCTGGAATTTTAAAACAACATGACCCAAATCCTCAAGAAGCTCTGCTGTCACTCACAGCCCTACTTCCGCCCGCCCCGCCGACAAACTCCAAAATGCATCAGCACATGGGGAGTTGGCGTCTGTCTCTCCACAGCTCTTTTTTTACATAGGCAAAGCCACCGATCCTTTAAGGAAGGGTTCACTAATCATATTCATTTATTCAGGCACTGCCCTGCTGCATGTTATGAAAGAGCGGAGTTGCCTTTCCAAACGTGTATTTCAAAGCTCTTGAACAACTTGAGAGCCAAAATCTGCAGGGGACAGAGAAACACAGAAGAAAGAGGGGGCAGTGATTTTTTTGTTGCTCATATGTGTCATCACATGAGGCCAGGGCAAGATGGTTGAACACCATACACTATTTAGGTGCATTGAGTAGGCAGAGAGGTGACACAATGGACATTTGGTCCTGGTCCAAAATGTTACTGATAAGCTGCATTGACACACAACTGTCTAAGTGTCCTCAACAAGCAGGGTTGTGCTTTTCTAGTGTGCAAAGCATTTGCTGAGGAAGTGAAAAGTCCAAACCAATGCACAACATTTCTGCTCCACTGGAATCTCCCATGAGGTCAGCATTCCTTCTAGGAAGATGGACAAGCTCTGGGTGTACTCCAAATTCCTTTTTCTACCAAAAAATTAAGACAGCTTGCCTTGTCATTTGTGTCCGTGGGCTTCCTCCCATTTTGGAGTACTGTGGCTCTACCACCTTGCCTACATTGAGCCTCAGTGCTGCAAGAGCTGGTTGAAGTATTCCTCTATCTACAACAGTTGCTTTTCCTGATTTCAATGTAGAGGTGCCCTGCATAAAAAGGAGACTTGATCCTGAAGCGCTAGATGCTGATCTTTGCCTTGCTCAAAAGCATTTGGGCTGGTTTTCAGTGTCACCTGACCTTGGATGCTGCCTAGCATTTAGTCTTTCAGGCTGTCGCTTCCTGCGTGATAAGATAATCATAACAGAGCAGAGCTGACAAGTGGTGTTTTGATGTAAGCAATGAGCAAACAGACAGATCAATAAGTGCTGAGCAAGGCACGCTTCACCTCATATCGTATTGACTTACTGCAAAAATAATGGGGCAACAAAATGAAAATGTGTTGTGTTCTGAGTTATGGTCAGTGGTTATATATAATATAAAACAATATATTAACTCAGATGGGACTTGCTGTTAAAAAAATACAAATGGGCAGGCACAAAATGTACTGTCTCTCAATGTACATGGCAACACATCGAGATTAATTACACAGAATATGGGAGGAAACGAAAGCAACAGTAAATTTCTATTATTATAACCATAGAAAGAACATAAGAAAGATTTATGGCATTAAGAGCAAAATTTCTATGTCCTCTTAGTCTGACTGTCTAATATGTGAGAGATTTATGAGGCCAGTGAGTAATGATCAAAAGTATTTATAAAATTTACCATTTGTGAGATTTTATTTTTGCTCTCATTGAGGCTGTTTATGAGCAGCGGAAGGATGACTCTGGGCTGACTGGCTGCTGGTGGGAGTTGTGCTGTAGGTTTGTTACAAACATTTTGATGTCAGCAGCTCTGATTTCCGGAAGCCAGATGGCAGCCAAGGTAGAGAGAGGTACCAAGAATACACTGAAGGAAATCTGGTGTGTTTAGAGACTTTGGGCTCATGGGGGTGTAAGTGTAGATGCACTGAAGCAGGGAGGGACCCTCTAGTGCTGAGGGCTAAGGGTACTTTTTATGCACCAGAGACTTCTGCTTTGCCATCTCTTACCTTGCTGATTAATCCGGATTTGCACCCCTGCCAGGGATACATTTATCTACTGGTGCTTGATTTCTCCAAGTGCAGACAGGCATTCTGTACCTCCTACTGCATGCCCACACTTGGAGAAATGATGGACAAGTGGATAAACGAGGCTGCTGCCTGGAGAAAGGCAGAGTGCCTGTGATAGTCAGGTTGCAGGAAGAGAAGGGTTATGACAGAGAGCAGAATAGCACACTGCTGGGCATTTACTGCCTTTGAAATGGGCTGTGTGTAGCCAGGAAATAGGACGTTTCTCACAGCTGTGTGGGCATCTATCTTATCTCTCAGCAGCAAATAGCAAACTGCCTACTCAGGGGCTCAGCAAGATAGATGATGATTATGGATGCTTGGTTAATTGTGATATGACATGACAGGGAATATAATTTACCTTGATGATAATTATCACTGACCCAGGTAGTTTTACAAAGCTTGGACAGAGTGTGGAGGGTTGCTCTAATGGATCAGCTCCTTCCAGAAAGGCTCTTCTCACAACTCTTGAGCTTCACAGGCACTTTCTGAGTGCGCTGGGGTATTTTTCGTATGTTTAATGTAGGAATCCACACATAAAAATTTTTTTAAAGGCCAGGATAATACTCTCACCTCCTCCCCGCAAAATAAGTACGTAAATCTGGAATGCCTTTGCAGTGGGTTTGGGGGGCACAGGTATTCAAAGAATCAAGTAGCCATTGCGGTCACAATATTGAATCCAATTGTTCTGTCCTTCAGGACTAGCCAGAGTTACTGTCCTCTCATTTCTTTTTTGTTGTGAAGCAGGGAAAATCTGAAGTTTCATCTTTGCTGCCATCTTAGGTCAGGGATGTAATAAGACATCTAAGCACAGACTGGAGAGGGGAAATATTTTCAAGCAAGCTGCAGCATTTCAAATAGTTAAGTAGTTTGTTTCCCAAATTTGTCAGGAAATGGTAAGATTCTGAAAAAGCTTCTTTTTTTTTTTTTTTGCTGATAACATCATTCAAATGATTATGTCAAAATATTGTTGTCATCAAAATACTTCTGTGACCAAAAGGAATTATCAAAATAGTTTTGTGCAGACAAAAGCCTGACACTACAAACACAATTTGCAAGAAAATCACAGGTCATTAAAAAAAAAAAAATCTGTATTTTGGATATTTAAATGCTAAAGAAAAATCCTGTTTCTGAAAAAAGAGATGCTGAAAAATACTTGAATATCTGTTATTCAAAAAGATCTGCCAGACAACCCTGAACTTACCCAGATAAAAGAGATGACTTCATTATTTCAAGTAACCCCGGTAGAAATGAGAGCAGATTTTGGCATAGTGAATAAATTCTTAGTATAAAAATGAGTATATTCAGGCAATTCATCATGATGCCTGATTTCACGAAATTATGCAGAGCTCCCAGCAGTGACTAGTGCTGTTGAAAGGAAGGGAAGGCCTGTTATTTAGATGTGAAACTTCATTTGAGGCTCCTGTTACTGACAGCTTTTGTCTAAAAAAGTATTATGTGCTCTAGGGACCTCTGATTGCATTTTTGAACTTCCCTGTTACTGTTTGAGGAATATTGGAGGGAACTTTCTTTCAGAGGCTCTCGAAGTGCTGTGAGTGCTTGCAAAAGCCTTTAGTTTGTGGAAATCGTGTGAGGCTTGCAGACTTCATCAGGGCCCATGGGTATGCAGTTTTTAGGATCTGTCTTTGTGGCTGTGAGGGTGTTGTGGTGCTTGGTTCCTCCTGCAGATTCGCCCCCTGCTATTTCCCTGACCTGACCCTAGTGGGTCAGAGCAGGGCAGTATCAGCTGGCAGAGCTCTGCTGCCTGCATCCCTTCCCTACACGTTTAAAAACTGCTTGCAGCAAAGTGGCTTCTTACTGGGAGCAAGCTGTGTCTTCTGCTCGTGCCTGTACCAATGGCTGCGGTTTGTTTTTTCCACTGCATCTCACCTTTGCTTAAGGACTGAACTCTCCTTTCTGCTCTTTCATCTCTACACCTTTCATCTTGTGCCTCATTTTTGAATGGTGACGGAAGTATATGGCTGGAAAAGGTTGATAGGATCAAAGATACCACTTTGAAGTCTGAGAGTGCTGACTAATGCAGGGTGAAAAAGGGCACAGTAGGGAGTAATGGCCCAAAGAGGGACGGGGCAGGGTTTTGTCACTGAGTGGGGTTTGTCATTGAGTCACCACTTCCCTTTTCATGGGGTTCAAGGATATGAGGCCATTGGCTGATGGCTTTTCTGCATGTCAAATGCTTTCCCTGCCCTAATAAGCTGGAAACAAGAGGAGAAAAAAAAGAAAGAAAAGTGAATGGGAGTAATTTGAAATACAGAACATCTGCATGTTTTTATTAAAAGAAAAATAAAACAAATTCTTAAAAATCCAAAGCGGTTCCTGAAGAGGCGTCACTTAGCAGGTGAGGAGCTAGACAGCATCTACATGCAGAGATTTATTTTTCCTGCTTTCTAATTGGTTCTTCCAGGCTGGAGTCTCAGCCCACAGCTATCTGAGCCCTGGCTGAAGCCTCACCAATACTTGCTCTCTTGCTGGTTTTGGCTGGGGAGGAAAAGGAGCTCCAAAAGGAGCCCAAGAAGGGAGCTTTAGTGAAGAATAAAAGGGCAGGGGGAAGCATTTGATTAAATATCTTTTAGCACCTGCCAGGAGCAGAATACATCTGACATTTGGTGTTATCTTCCTAGTGCTCTGATAAAAATTTAATCTGCTTAGGGAATAGGGCTGAGGGGTGGTCATGATTTATCTCCCTGGCTGCTTACAACCCTGTTGCACAATCCTGTTTATATGGCTATCAAGATCCGTCTTAAAACTCATGGACAACTCACTCCTGGCATTGTGGAAACCTTAGGGTCATTCAACTTTGCCAGCACCAATTGCAAACATCCTGGCACATGCTGTAGCATGAGTGAGCTCTCTCATAAGTTAGCCTAAAAATGCCAGAAGAAAATGGCTTTGTCTTCATTGTATCAAATCCAGGCCTGATTAGAGCAGGAATTTTCTCGAGGAATTTTGTGTCCTGGACTGTACCCAGAAATTTGCAAGTCACCCAGCCATATCTGGAGTTCAGCAGCAAGATAACAGTCCTTTTACAAAGACTGATATCTTAACCACTGGCTTGGTGACACATCACATTAGTAAGAGACTCAGATATGCCACAGCCAAATCATGAGCCTGTTGCAGCTGTAGTATTTTAGCCAGAAGATAGCAAAGCATATGTGCAAATTGCTAGGACAGCACCTCTTAGTTTCAGATGAAAGCTGTCTGAGATAAGGAATCTTGATGTCTTCTCCAGGACGAAAAGTAAGGAAGTTTTTTTTTTTCCTTCTGAAGAAGCACCTTTCCCGGGTTTCTTTGCCAGTCTGATGGAAAGTCCATGAGGTCAAAGGTCTTCTGGAGGGGTGTGTGTGTTCTTCTGCATGAGGGTCTGTATCAACCATTTGCATCAAGATCAGCTTGCCTTGGGGGGAAGGGGTGTGCATGATGACTCGCAAAGTCCCATCAATCATCTTTACTTGTGGTTTTGTGATCTCACCAAGACTTTGTAAAAATCTATGCACACTGCTTGATACATCTAATTGTGTGTTGTGGTTGCTTAGAACCATATTTGCTATTTTGGATGCAGAAAACAGCTGTTTGGAAAAATATTTTTCATTGTGTTGACTTCTGAAGGAAAACAGCCTCCAAAAACCAAACCAGTAACTTCTACAGAAAAACAGTGGAAGAGATACAGATGAGAAAAAAAAGATCTGATACAATGGCTAATCAGTATAGGAAAGAGAAGGATGGAGATCCATGCGCTCTCTGTGAATATTTGCAAGCAGGAATGTGCTCCTTTCCTGCAGCTGAAAAAGTTTCATGTCCCTGGTGAGAGTTTTGGTGCTTTGTCCTAGAGCTGTCCTGCGAGGCTGAGTATAAAATGCACAAAAATGGCAGAAATTTTGGGTTTTGTCTTTATCTCAGACTTGTGGAAGTGGCTTCTGCTGAATTACTGGCCCGAGGGGCTTGAGGACTGGCAGGCTGTTAATAGTAGCATTAAACAAATCAGACTTTTTCTGCATCAAAATAACACTCTTCCAAAAAATATACAGTACTTGCAAGTCAGAACAGTTTCGTGTCAGGGAGCTTTGGAAGGTGCCTGGCACAATTTGGAAGAAAGCTGCCTGTGGTGGCCGATGCTGAGATTCCCCCCAGTGCCTGTAGGGCTCCCCTGCACCAAGAGGAGTGAAAATGAATGAATTTTGTCTGACCAGAAATGCAGCGAGGACCCGAAAAACTGCACAGGGCAGGAGAGAAGTGTCTGGCACTGTCCTAGAGCCCTGCTTTGGGCTTCAAGATAGCTCAGTGTGAGGCTTTCCCTGAAGTCTTCCAGCTCTCCGAGGGCTATAACGTGCTCCCAGCCTCCTGTGGAGAACCACTGCAGCGCTCTTTGCATGCAAATTGTTAATGCATTGTGCATGAGGCCTCTAATTAATACTCTGCTGCAGATAACGATTTTACATTATAGCTATTAACCTTGGCATATTTCAAACTAAATGCTGGTGCGTTGGGGAGGATTTTGTGTACACTGCGTTGTGAAATAATGAATTATGTTTTTGCATATTTTATGCACTGATTTTCTTTAGTCACACTGAGACTAATGCTGGCAAAAAGAGGCGTGCAGTAATGTATTGGCCACTCCAGAGGGTAGGGTATTAGCCAGGCATTTTGGAGCTTTGGGTTCAGTTTCTTGTTCTGCATTTGCCTTCTGCAGGTCTTTTAACCTTACATTTGCCATGGAGATAGGATCTGTCATAGGGATGGATTTGCAGTTCTCTGAGAAGGTAGCCCTCCTTTTCTGTGCCCAGCATCCCTTTTACCAAGATTTTACAAGAAAAGCCCCTTGATTCCCCACTCACTTGGGTTTTCATCTGCAGATCCAGATTCCTGAATAAAGATTATGAACCATTGTCTTGGTTTGAAAAGACAGATGTCTGCTAAGGAAGGCAGGAGCTTCCCTTGGAATGGAAGATGCAACCCCCTTCCCTCCGAATTACTATAATTTTGAAATTAAGGGGCTTTCAGGCAAAGATATGGGGAATAGGAATAACAGTTCTTTTACTAATATATATATATGTAACAAAGCAATAATACAGAAAACACTGGTTTAACCTGACAGAGTCAGGCTATGACCTGGCACCCTGCCGGGCAGGGTGGTGGTAGCAGTCCGGCCAGGTGATAGCTGCAGTTCTCCTTGAAGTGGTTCTGCTGAAACGGTGATCTTGTAGAAAAGGTCTGGTCCTCTTCAGAAAGTCCAGTGGTAGGTATGTAGCTCTTGTCCTCTGTGAATCCACTGGGAAAGGCTGCTGTGCCATTCCAAACCCCAGATTATATCCAGGTGGGAATGCTTGGCTCCTATCCCCCTGGGCGGAGCATCTCACAATGGGATGGTGAGTCATGTGGCAAGGCATTGTTGGGACCATTAACAGGAGATAGCCCGGAGGGAGGAGGCAAAGAACATTGCTACACCTGGTTTCAACAGCTCCTGAGGATGGTAATAGAATACACTGTAACCCAGGACAACCATAAGTTTGGAAGCTAATGAATTTTTTAAGTGAGACCTTTTAAAGATTTCTGTTTAGGATTTAATTAACTTGTCCCATATAGCAGACTTGAATTGATGACAGGAAATAACAATGCTGAGAGCCTGGTAGGGTTTGTCTGAGGAATGCTGGTCTGAAGGGAGCATTTGGTTCAGACTGAGGACAAAGACACTTGGAGGCTAAACATCACTTCTAATTTTGGACACTGGCGCTAATGGTGGGTTAAGCTGTTTCCACCTTCAGTTCTTTGCCCTTTTGTCTTCCTGGGGTTAGGAGAGAGCATCTCCCACTGCCCCTCCTGACAAAAAAAATAATTATCCTTGTCTTCAAAGTGCTCTACAAACCAGTTTCGTCTGCCAGGGCAAGTGCAATGCCCACAGAAGGTCTACAATCTGCATTTACTCTGAGAAGAATGGCTAAGGATTTTTCAGTCCTTTTCAGCTCACCCATCCTGTACTTGGTCCTTGAGTGCTGTTTAAATGCAGAATGACCCAAAGTGCCAAATTCTGAGGAAACCTGGACCTCATTTACCCTGCAGTTGCCATGATGTGTAATGGAAAAAGGATGCTTATAAGGCCACTTTCCTTCAGAAGAATTTTGTTTCTGATCCAACTGGCAATAACTATAACTCTGCGTAAACTATTTTATGGATCTGTATAGTCAACAGATCAATTTTATTATACTTGGCCACTGCAGAAAAACTGTAAACTCCTGCTGTTAGCTGAAGTCTGGGAAATATGTTTACAACTTTATTCTTTTCCTTTGGTGGCATCAATGTATTTACTTTTTTATTTAATAAAAAATGTGTTGTGCTCTCTCCCAAGCTATTTTATCATCGAGGACTTTTCCATATGGCCAGCTCACAACATATTGCGCTAATCAGAAAACAAATCTAAATAATGACAGGTCTCTTTGATTTTCCTGGGCTGGTAGAAATTAAATTATCCTTTGTCTTTTGAATATTAGGTTCTAGTGGTTTTAAAAGTATTTTATGTAGTATGCTTGCAAATATCAGTTTCCCGTGAAGCCCCCAAAGTGACTGAGAAAGCAAGATTTGGTTTCAAAATGAGCTAACTCCCTTTAAGATTATGTAGCAAGTATTAAATGTGTAGGAGTGAGTTGCTTCTATTTGCAGCCGTGATAGCCAGCGAGTCAGAGTGCCTTCCTTAGGCACCCGTGCTGCACCCTGGACAGATGTAGGGCTGGGAGCTGCCCCGAGCACAACCCTCCTGCCATTTAATTGGTTTATCCAGGGAATTGGGCTGAGGCAGTGAGATGCCCAGGGACCCATGTGCTGCTTGACTGAGAACCAGGGCTTATCTTTGGGACAAATGAATACCTTTTTGCAGGCTGGCACTGCTTCTCCAGTAGGGAAGGGAATGTTGGATCGGGAACTTTAAAGGGCCCTTTAAATAATTAAGTTTGGGAACATGTTTTCGTGTGATCTAAGCTTCCTCTAACCCAGTATCCCATCTGCAAGAAGCACCAGTGCCAGATGTTTCTGTAAGTAAGATGTGAAACTCCCACAGCAATAGTTGTGGGATTATTTGCCTTAAACAAGGGTCTCACCCTGACCTTGCACAGTTATAGATCAATCCTGGAGCAGGTGTTTTACTATGAATACCTGGTGGACTGGGAAAGCTCATGATACACTCATTATATACTGAATTATACTAAATAAAAATGTACAGCTTCCTGACCACTCTCAGCTGTGCCATCTTTTGAGGTACGCTAAACTGCCATTTTCCTTTTCAAAAGAACTGATTGCAGACTCACAGGATAGGCAAAGTAGGAAAGGACATCTGGTGTGGGCTTCAGAGATGGGTTGCATTTGGGAATCCCTAAATTAGCAAGACAGGAAACAAAAACCAGGTCTTTATTACTTAAGTGGGAAACAGTGAAAAGTGCTCCAATGAGTCTTGCATTTGCAAAGTCACTTTTTGGAGTGATTCACACCTCAGCTATTTCTAAGATACCTTGGTAACTCTATTATTTCATTATTTTCTCTTGGCTCCTATGCAATTTGCACATTCAGGGTCAGGCCTTTGCTAATGACAGCTCCTTGCGTTTCAAGGTGGCCGAATCAGCGGGATGTATGGCACATATCCACAGAGCTTTAAAAATATCTCTACATGACATATGCTGTTTGTCCCTGAACACCAGATAGGTTAATTGTTAAAGAAACATTAATAACATTAACTGATGGTATGGCTTCCCACTGCCTCTGCCCTGGCAACCTCACACTGGCAAATGGATTAATAATACTATCGGAAATGAATGTCGTTGCTATGCAAGTAACTCAAAACTAGATAATTTAAGAATAGTTTGGATGATTACTAATTAGATCCACCGACACAGGGGAATTTGAATTATTCATGACTGGCTGAAAACAGCGGGTAATTCATTTGTTCACTTCTCTGCAACTAACGTGGAAGTTGTTTATTTTTACACGCACATGCACACAGATGATCTGCTAAAAATGATCTCTTGTTTCAAAACTGATTGTTTCTCTGTGAAGACATATCAGGGCTGCAAGCTTAGGATAAAAAGTCTCGAAAAGTTAGTTGGACAAGCCACACTTTGAGACGGGTATTGGTTGGACTTGACTGAACATTTGTAGCTTGGTAGCCACTGGACTCCATGATCTTAGAGGCCTTTTCCAACCTCGATGATTCTACTATTCTACAATTTTGACATGAGCTTTATTCTTTACTGGTTGAATTTCAGAAGACCAAGCCAACACCTGAATTTCTGAATAAATATCTGAATGAAGATGCTTGTGCATTCCCAGGGTAGGCGAGGAGATGCCACCTGTTGGCACCTGCATCTCCACCTGCACACTTTTTTGAGTGCTGTGGTGCATGGATCTAGCTGGGAAGACAGGAGGAGACTTTTTGCAATCCCTCATCCCCTCTGCTTTCCCTGGACCCATCCAACACCACCCTGTTTCCCTGTAGCCAGGGCATCAGGCACTCCCCAGACTCCGCCTCTCATCTGGGTGAACACTCTGAGGATCTGCCTCCTCTGAGGACCCTGTGCATGTGCAAATGCACGTGCCATTCAAATCTGACACTCCCAAATCTGCCTCTTTAGCAGCTCTGCACACACGTACTGCTGGACATGGAATTTGCTACAGTGAGCTGGTTAATTCAAGTTGAGGACGTGGAGGAGACAGTGGAAGGTGTTCTCCAGCTATGCTCCTTTTATCCTTAATGGCAGGCAAAAAACTTCAAAATAGTGTGCAAAAGCTTTCTGGACTCTCTGATAACTGCTTGTGTCCTGGCACTGAGCTCAGAGTCCCAGACAAACGAATTTAGGACTCCTCCTTTTTACCTTGTTCCTTCCCTGAAATGGCTCTGATTAGTTTAAATAGGAGAAAGAAGAAAAAAGATTACTTGAACAGGAGGATAAATAACCACACACACGAAATTACTCAGATCGTTCAATACGAGGCTCTGTAGATCCTATTGCCTTTATGAATTTATGAGCTTTATTATCTTGATTTTTCATTAAAATACAATAAGTTGGTCTAACTCATAAAATAGATAAAGTGCAGGACAATAGTTCATTTAACATTGATCCATATTTGTTACTCACAGAAAACGATGGCTACGGCTGTCATATACAAAGTCATACCCAATTCAGAAGTGCTACGCAACCATGAATAGTTAAAGCAGAGAACAGCACCTCGTCCTTCCTCCCTGGCTCTCCAGCTCACTTCTTGCTCATATTTTTACCAGGTTCCAGCACAGCAGCACTAGCTCCTGTCAGTGTCTTAGATGTGTCTTGTATGAAAGCTGCTGTAGAAGGGATTAATATGCAAAAGAAGACAGGTAAAGCACACCATGAGGCAGTGAGCATATTTTAAGCGTGAGAGGCTTGCATCTATTCTTTGTTTTGTGAAATACTAAGTCAAGGCCTTTCTTCCACCTTAAACCAGCCAACACTTGAACACAGGATATCTGTGTTTCTCTGTATGTGTGTGTGCATGCCACATATATCCATTACAGGATAGAGGTGACAAAAATCCCAAGGGCCCAATTGTGTTTTCACACTAATTCCCATATACTTGAACTTCCTAGAATTTTCCCTTACAAAGACGCATTAGGAAGCAGATGTTCGGTAGAATGCAGCCCCTAGAGAAGCAATGTTAATTGTGTGGCAAAGTCATGTCTGAGATGCTGCTGGTTTTACTGCAGTGGTTGTGGTCATGTGTCCCTCAGCAGCCTGCAGTAGGCAGGTGGCTCTGTGTCCCCCTCCCAACTTCATCCATGATGAGCCACAGCTTAACTTGGCAGCCACCTCCTCATCTTTGTCTTCCTCAGTATGAGCAGCGCTGTGGGACCACAGACATCATGAAAACACAACAAAAAACATCAGTCTGTGGCTTTTGCTTAATGTGTATTTCTATTTCCTCCTCCTGGCAGGCAGGGGAAACTTAATTGGCTATTTCATACTGCTGCCCCTTTCTCCTTGACCCCAGACATTGCTTGCTGGCATCTCCAGCATCCCTCCATAAATGACAGTGAAAACAGCTGATGTGGGAAGTGGGTGCTTTATGAAGAGTGATATGCCATCAATCATAATTAACCCCTGTGTCCCTGTCACAGGCTGGGGTAGGCCCCATCACATCTGGTTTCCTGTTTGAAAATACTTCGGTTTATGTAGGTTTCACTGAAAACAACCAAGAGACTGATCTTTAGGCAATAGGAGCTGGTAAAAGATGAATTATCTGTTACTCAGAAGGATGCCCTGGCTGTGGAAACCATCGAGCACATTTGCAGGGTTTCATTAGTCCTGCTTGCCCCCTCCCCATGCTCGGTGGTGTTTGTTTTTTGGGTTGGTTAGCAGCCCAGCATCTGCTCTCTGAGCCTTTTGCAAAACACTTTGGGGCTTGCAAAGCACCTGAGTCCCGCAACAGCATGATTTTACAGCCATTCATAAAAGCAGGGTCATTCCCGTTGCGTCTTGAATTAAATGCCACACCGTAAGCGTCTCAGACCTGGCATCTGTTTATGCACAAATAAATATTAGCCCAGTAAGCACAGAGCGCATTGACGCTCTGCATTAGCGCAAGAGCTGCTGTGGGTTTTGTATCACTGGGCTGTAAAGCACTGGAGACTTTTGCTGCTGGTTATTGGTTCTTAAGGCAGAAATTGGCTTGCAAATCCACTGGGTAAGTGGGACTGAGACTGTCCTTTGTGCTCTCTGGTCTGGGTTATTTTGGCTCCTTTGCTCCTGCTTGCCCAGCAGTACAGCAACTTTTCTTTTTGTGCCCTTAAGCATTAAATCAGCCCCTCCACATTCTAATCTTCAGCTACAGCTTGTTGTTTCATTTTTTTTACACAGCATAGTCCCTTACTGTATCCCAGTGTTACCATGGTAATAGAGGGACTTGCCACAGCACTCGCTGATGCTATAAGGCATATTAAAAGTAAACTGTGGGACACTTTACTTAACTTCACTCAAGAGATATTACATTATATATTGGTATTATGGAGAAGATCATCTTAAGTGCCATTACACAGCACGTACAGGACAACCAAGGAATTAGGCCCAGCCAGCATGGGTTTAGAAAAGGCAGGTCCTGCTTGACCAACCTGATCTGCTTCTATGGCAAGGTTACCCATTTAGCGGATGAGGGAAAAGCTATGAATGTTGTCTGACTAGACTTCAGTAAAGCCTTTGACACTGTTTCCTACAGCATTCTCCTGGAGAAACTGTACGCTCGTGGCTTGGTCACTGTTTACTGGGTGAAAAACCTGGCTGGGTGGCTGGGCCCAGGGGGTGTTGGTTAATGGATTTACATCCAGCTGGCAGATAATCACTGGGTTCCCCAGGGCTCAATACTCGGGCCAGCCCTGTTTAGTAGCTTTATCAATGATTGTGACGAGGGGATTGAGTGCACCCCAGTCAGTTCGCAGAAGACACCATATTGGTTGGGAGTATTGGTCTCCTGGAGTGTAGGAAGGCTCTACAGAGGGATCTGGACAGGCTGGATCCATGGGCTGAGACCAGTTGGATGAGGTTCAACAAGGCAAAGTGCTGCATCCTGCACTTGGGTCACAACAGCCCCAGGCATTGTTACAGGCTAAGGAAAGAGTGGCTGGAAAACTGCCTGGCAGAAAAGGTCTTGGAGGTGGTGGTCGACTGCCATCTGAACATGAACCAGCAGTGTGCCCACATGGCAATGCATCCATGGCCAATTTTATCCTGGCTTGTATCAAAAATAGTGTGGCCAGCAGGATCAGGGCAGTGACTGTCCCCTTGTATGTGGCACTTCTGAGGCCACACTTCAAATCCCATGTTTAGTTCTGGGCTGCTCACTACAAGAAAGACACTGAAGGGCTGGAGTATGTCCAGAAAAGAGCAACAGAGCTGGGGAAGTGCTTTGAGCATAAGTCCTATGAGGATTGGCTGAGGGAACTGGGGTTGTTTAGCCTGGAGAAAAGGAAAGACCTTATTACTCTCTACAACCACCTGAAAATAGGATGTAGCCAGGTGGGGGTTGATATCTTCTCCCAGATAACAAGTGACAAGATGAGAGGAAATTACCAGAGTAAGTTTAGATTGGATATTAGGAAAAATTTCTTCAAGGAAAGGGTGGTCAGGCACTGGAACAGGCTGCCCAGGGAAGCAGTGGAATCACTGTCTCTGGATGTGTTTAAAAGACATGCAGATGTGGCACTTAGGGCCGTGGTTTAGTGGTGACCATGGCAGTGCTGAGTTAATGGTTGGACTTAATGATATTAGAGGTATTTTTTACCCCTAATGATTCTATGATTCTAGTAAACTCTCTTTTTCTTCTTTCCTTGCCCTTCAGATGGATGAGGAGGGAAGCAGGATATGCTTTTGGGTATTAGATATTACTCTGTGAATGATTACAGTGAAATTCATAGAAATAGTGGTGTAAGGGGCTGCTCAGCTGGAGTTATGGGTATTGGACTCTGAACTTGAAGTGTTTAGAACATAACTGATTCTAGCACAGCTAAGGAAATGCAGTGTACTTGGGGATTTAAATCCTATTAAATACAGAGCCCAAGCAACCTTTGAAAACACCATGTGGAAGTCCAAATTGCATTGGGCCCCAAACACTTTTGCTTGCTCTCAGGCAAGAAGCAGGAGCTGTAGTGTTATTCTCTTCTCTATATATTAGCCTTCCTATGTGTAACTATATGTAGATTTCTAAACTGGAATGATGTTTTCTAATGTAGTGTC
Organism: Platysteira castanea; assembly: GCA_013397175.1. Lineage (NCBI taxonomy): Eukaryota > Metazoa > Chordata > Aves > Passeriformes > Platysteira > Platysteira castanea. The sequence continues at coordinate 112,679 of VYXC01008612.1, read as the reverse complement.
TCCCTCCAAACTATCAAGACAATTGGATTCTCCTGATGTGTCTTACTGGCTCAACTGTATTGGAGTTGTTAATGCATTTTTAAAAGATTCCCGCCTACTTCAAATGTATGCACTCCTCTCTGTCCTTCCAAACAGTGTTTTGTCTGTATTGAGAGTTAAACTGGTCTCTCTCTTGGACTTGACATGGTAATAAATCTAATAATGTCCAGCTAACAGAGCTAAACACCTCATTTGAGGAAAAATGAAGCAACATTTTTCCCTGAGCTGTAAAATATGTTGAGTGATTTCATTTCCTTTGTATGGAACATTAGGGCTTGGCACAATCCTCACTCACTTAGAAAGAGCATAAAAGTTGCCTCCCGTGTGACAGCTCAGTCGCCTCACTGCCAGGTACCTGCTGCACACTCTGCCCTGCCTGGCTTGCTTCTAGCAGTAACATGTGTGGTTTTCCTTCTTACTAAAGAGAAAAGAAAACAGGACTGTTCTGGGATTCAGTTGCAGGCTGTAAAATTGAAATTAGCAGTCAAGACACAGCCGTCGCTACCTACAAAGAGCCACCTGCACCACTGATGCTTCGCTTTCAGGCATGTCCCTCAGTCTGTCAGGGTCCAAATGCGAGACACATTATGTGGACAAATCAAAATTATGGATAGATGAATGAAATTTGAGTAGGGACAGTGAAGTGCCAAAAGATCAAATTTTAAAAATTTAAATGGCTTTCCTTATGGCTCTGTCTGGGAGTCTTTATTTTTGATATGGATAGCTTTCAGTGGAGAGGTGTGGGGAAGAGTGAAATTATTTGGGAAGAGTCTTAGTAATTTCATTGCTGTTGTGGCTGAAGTCTCATAAAATAAAGTCCTTTGTTTTCAGGAGCTAAAGGAGAAGGATGCAAGAGGAATGCTGCAGGCTTCAAATATTTTTTTCACCTTTACTGTTTAATTTCTAAAGACAGAGCAGTTAAGAATCTTTGAGGATACAGCTTTTTGAGGTTTACTACAAAGAATATCCTAACAAAGTTTGGCTCTCATTTAGCTCTATTTCAGCCCTATAAATACACAGATATAGAATAAAATATTATACATTAGATTATAGATAAAAGGCATATCTATATTGTTTCACCCTTCTGTTAAGGATTTTCAGTCTTTTGAGTCTTATATTGAATCCTCTTTATCTGTTGAATGTTTTGTCATCTTAAATGAGTACCTCTTTATGTTTTCTTGTCCTTTTAACCTAATTTCTGCAAAATCAGTTCCAGTTCCATGGGCTGGACTGCATCCTTTTATTTCTGTTGAAGACAACCATTGCAAATAAAGACAAGAATAAACATACCCAGCTCCTCACATCTGTGTATACACATGTATTTGTCATGGTTCTCCTAATCCACCTTTTTCAGTTTATTCTTCATGCTCCAAATACAACTAAATCTTTGCATCAAACAATTTTTATTCTTCCTGAATGTAATTTCCTTGGTCATTTCCTTTATGCCATGAGCTTCCTTTTTATATCACCAAGATGAAACCAAAAGCGTAGGTCCTTGTGTATCTCCAAATTTTTTATGTTGGTTATACGTGGATCACTTGAAATTGTTCGATGTGTAGAGACCTAAAACAACAACGTTTTACGCACCGCTTGGCCTTAGCACTAAGTACCTGTTACATGTCTTTGAGCAGGACAGCAGTAGAACATTGTGCCAGGGGCCTTAACAGACTGCATTTGTTGTTGAGTTACTGCCTGGGGCCCTGTGTGTTGCACGTTTCCTTAGCAAAGCTGTGGCAGAGCACCAGGAAGGAAAGCTTCCGATTTGTGTTGATTATAGCAATTGATAATAATAATAACAACAAGTTGATTCTAATTATCACGGATGCAATCATTTCCCACCTGTAATGATGGAAGATGCTTAGACACCTGGAAAAAAAGTACTGGAAGAGAAGTGGAAGAGCTGTTTGAATTGCTTGTTCACATCTTGCTGCCTGGAGCAAGGAGAGCTCAAAGATGCCAGCTCATGGACAGGTATGTTGAGAGTATTTTGCACTCACTCCTTACTCAGATGTCTGTGGAAAAATATACCCCTTTAAAATATATAGTGGTTTAAATGTCAATAATAACTAGCCTCCTTGATTTTTTTACCTTTGTAACAGCAGTTGCTATTTATAAGGAATGTGTATGTTGATACAATTATTCCAAATGCTCTGAATGCATCATTTTCAACAGGCATTAAAGTCAGAGAAGTATATATTGAAATTTTAAAGTTTGCACAAGGCTTAACTCCATAACAGGTCTCCTACTTTCTACTTCCCTTGATGATCCTCTTTAGAGAACAGGTCCTATCCTGTCCCATCATGGACACTATGTCTTCTCTTCACTGCCTACCTGCTTGCCTTGCATACCTAGCTCAGAACAGAAAAATAAGGATTAGTTGTTGGGTTATTGTGGCTTCTTAGCGCTGTGGTTGTCCTATGTGCAGATGTAGAAGGCAACACTAAACTCAAGCTGGTTAATTTTCCCTGTGACATGAGTTAAAATTTTGGGCTACCCTGGGCTATCAGGGTTTGTAGTAACAGATGTAGGAAGGACTGATCTGCTCTAAGGTATCAAAAAAGTTCCCTGTTCCACTTGTATTTGAGCCTCCCACCCTGCCAAACTGACAGGAACCTGTTTTACAGAGGTGGGAAAACACTAACCCACAAAACATTTAGGGGTCTTTTAGCTCCTGCTTGAAGTCACTTGAGAGTTGGTTCAGATCAAGGCAAAAGCAATTTCCCCCACAAATGTGTGGCAGCCCGGGGAACCATAAAATCTCTCTCCATTAAATGGGTCTATGACCTTGCATAAATATCATTTGCTCCTCAGTTGTGGGTCTACAGATCCAAAGAGCTGGAATATTACACAGTTATGCAGAGAATGAGTTCTGCTGAAGGAAATATGCTCCAATAGACACTGTTTTCACATTAAGCAGAAAAATTATGAGGTTTTTGTCTCAAAATGTGGAGATGAGAAAACACAGAAAAACCCAACAACTGCAAAACCAAAAACTTTGGGTTTACAAAAATATTTCTCCCTATTTTTATGCTCTCATTCATTTAACATATTCAAATATTGCTTTGCCCTAAGGAGAACTGGCACCTTAAAAGCAAACTGGCTTTCTGCTGAGAGTTAGTATTTTTCAAAAATTGCGTAACCCTGTGAGCAAAATGTTTAGGGCTTGTACCATGGCCTTGCACAATCCTCTTCCCATTGTATCCCTCGCAAGGGCTGCAAAGCTCTGCTGGACTAAGAGTGCTGAAGACCTCCCGTCCATGGTGTTAGCAGCATTCATTAGAAACCACAGTGCTGATAAGTGTTGCCATTTGTGCTGCTTTCTGTGCAGATCACTAAACTTCAGGCCCATTGATACTGATTTTGTCTAGAAGGGTGCAGGTCACCACCTACCTTTTCATGTTAAACCATCTTGGCTACTTCCCGCTGCCACAGGTTGCAACAACGTCTTTTCCTGTCTTGAGGCTTTTGCTTCTGTTGACAGGCTGTAATTTAGGTTGGCATGCAATAATTCTGTCACTGAGTCCTTTGGTGAAATAAAGTTATTTTTAATAGTACTAAGAATCTTTACAAAATAACACAAAGAAAGGATTTATTACCATTTCACTGGTGTGTTCTCAAAATCTTGCCCCTTCTCATCCATTCTGCTAAATTTATTTGGACCTTGGCTTCTTGAGCAAGTGATGAACTTGGAAGGTACTGGGTTTCCTTTATAATTATGTTCTCACCCTGCTGATCTCAAGTGCACAGAAATGGACTGAAAAATCATAGCTTTGTCATAACAATCTTTGTTCTTCCAAATAATTTTCTCTGTCTTTGGATGTCTTATTTTAATTTTGCCTCCTTTTTTTCAACTTGCATTTGAATTTTGATGGCATCTTTTCCTATTTTTCGTTGCCAGGGTCCTAAGAATTTTGTTTCTAACAAAAATTGTGATTCTGACATTTGGAGTTGGGCCACTGAAGAAGCCCCCTAAAATTTCCTCCTAGAAAAATCAAAAATTGACAGCTTGCCCTCTTCACTGATATTGCCATGGCTTATAATTATGTTTTACCTACACTCTTCTTTAATGTAGTCCATGGATGATACATTGCTTTAAATTATTTGTATTGCAGACTTCATTCCCCAGCACTTGTTAGTTCACTTTGAGGTAGAGCCCAGTGAAAGGTCTGGAGGTTCTTTCTAAAAAATCAATACCTCCGTGATTCAAACTGTAATAATTAAACAAGGGCAATTAAATGATCAAGCGGTCAACTTAGTCTGTCTCTACGCAGTGCCCTTTTGTCTTGTAAAAGTGAGATAGTTAATGTACACAGTGATTAAAAGTTGCAGCAAGGTGGCTCGTACTGGAAAGTGTCCTTTCCAGCTGCAGGGTGCCAGGGTAGCTCAGACATCTCCATGCAACACGTGGTCTTTCTTAATCTGGACTTGGGCCATTTGGCTCATGCATGCTCTCACTTGCTGAGCCACTGCAAATGTGTCTCTTTTAAATTGAAATTGTTTTTGATGTATTCACAGTTGCATATAACCACTTACCGAAAGCAGACCCGGGAGTACACAGGTCTGTGACCCTTCTCCATAGTCTCCTTTTGCTCCATGCAACACTGAGGTCACATCCTTCCCACCTGTGTTGTGGTGCAGGACACATTGCTTGGCGAAGCAGCGCACGCGGGCAGGCAGCTTTGGAGCGGGATACATTGCCAGGAAGGACAGTAATGGTAGAGGAAGGTGTGTTTGCAGGCTGTGGTGTGGGATCCAGCCCTTGTTGAGGGGCTTGTCGCAGGCTTTGACTTCTCTCTAATTGGGATCACACTGATTGGTTGCGAAAATGATGCTCCCAGTAGGCCAGAGTGAGTTTCCCTAAGAAAAGCCTGAATCACATCTCTCAGCATGGTAGTCTGGCTGATGTGATATACAAGGTATGTTTGTCAGTTTAGTGTCACGCTTCCTCTCTCACCTCCTGCTGGGGAGTAGGGCTGATATGATTAAAAGCAGCTCAGGCATGCCTGTTGGATTGCCTGCAGCTATACTAGCAGGGACTTTGTTTTTTTGTTTTCCATTTTTAAAGCTGGACTTGGTTTCTTCCAGTTCTTCATTTTTGTTGCTCTTCTGAAGATTGCTTAGCTCACTGAATACATAAAACTATTAAAGCATTGCTCAAAATAGCCTCAGATTTCTGTCTTAGGTCACAAACCAAGGAGTGAAAATATTTAGTCAGACGTACCTTGTGTGTTTAAGCAGCAGACAGCAATGTTTGCAAATAATCCTGAAAAACAAATTGGGACTTCTCTGGAAAGTCAGAAATGAGGGTTCAGCTGGGAGCATGCAGAAGTTGATTAATGGTTGTGATTACAGTGGCAGTCAGGAAGGGTGTAACTTAGAAGGATAAAATCCACAGCAATGTTTGAAGTTTGATGCCGCGCTTTGTGTCAGTACACACCATTTATGCTGTGCACACCTTCACTTTCAGACGTGCACAAGGGAAAATTGGTTCAATACTTTCCATATAGATTATATTGTGGCCTACATGAAACATAGAAATGTAAAATACTAAAGTGTGCAAAAGCCTAAACATCTCAGACCTTTGTGAGTGAGCTTGTGATTAGCTGAAAGTTCAGTTTTTCTGAAGTAGGTAAGTAAATTTTCAACCACCTCTCTGCAGCCTAATTTGGGAAACTCAAGCCCTCAGCTCTAGGATTTTTCTGATATTGAGCACTGATGTTACAATTTCTGAAAACTTGGGCTGGGAAGAACATTTCAGGTCTGACTTACTCTAAGCACTTGTGATCAACAGTCCTGCTACGTGTTCTGGATTGTATCACAAGCACCTCACTAGGTGGGAACCACCCTTTGCAGTATCATCTCCTTTTGCCCCTGGAGCTGTATCCCAGTTTACACTACATTACTTAAGAGTTCCCTGGATTTATGAGAACTTTATGCAGACCACACTGAAAATCTCTGTAGCATCTGAACCTTCATTAGCATTCTTTAGCAGGTTCCATGGCACAGAGGGAAATTTTGGGTTCCCCACTTTGCTCCAGAAGTGCTTTATTCTTGCCTGCAAAGCCTCTGTCTGGACAGTGCGCCAGTTGTCTGCAGCCTGCAATAAACTGCCACCGGCTGACAGTGCAGTGGGCATCTAGTTTAATGGTACTGGTATTATGATAAATGTTGTGTGATGCTAAATTAGCTCTGCCAAGGATTGATATGACTTTTATTCCATTTTTTAAATACATATAAAAGTGTCTGTGCCATAGAGCTGCCTCCTTTGGCAGATTTATGTGTGCATTTGGGAATAATGGTGCTGTATGATGATTATAAAACTATATAAAGCATCCTTTATTGTTCATTACCATTGCTCTATATTAACTCACGATTATCTCCTGATGCATTGCAATTGCAAATCCCGGTCCCCTCCACATGGGAGTCTGAACAATCTGATCTCATTTGGACACTAGATGTTTTGGGGAGGAATGTGCTCTCACTTGTTTTCATGCAGAGGCAATGGCCTGTCTTCTTCCAGCAGCTTGCAGAGTTTCCCACAAACACTGGAAATGAGTGGTGGGAGGTTTTTCTATGGGCTGTGAGCAAATCATTCAAAACCCATGTTGCAGACATGCTGATGTGCCCCCAGACAGCCAGCAGGGCAGTGGAATTCCTCAGTACAAGTATCCTGGTCAGCTCAAAACCTGCTCAGGGACTTAAACAGATGCCACAGCTGAAGAAAATGCCCTTTCTGCAAGGATTCAGTAATGTTGTCACTTCTAAACCTAACAGGCTTCAACAACAAATGGTTGCCAAATCTTCAGCACCTCTTAGCATGTTGCATACCAATAGAGAGGCAGTTGAAAAAAATCTATCAGAATTACATTAGCAGGAGATGAGCTCTTTTGGATACCTGGCCTAACTGGTGTGAATTAAACAGCCAAAAAATCCAGCCCTGAGCACCTCAAAACCTTTGTTATTTGACATGAGGCAATTCCCAGAGATGGGCCTGAAAATAACTTTCATTGCCTTCAGACGGGTTGGGATAATGCCATTAGCACCCCAGCTGCTTTTCCTCCTGTTGGTGAACACGTATATGTGGGAATTGCCCACTGATTTTTTGAACATCAAACTTGCATCAATTAAATATCACAGTGTACTGGGATCGCTCCTTCCCTGCTTGTGACTTTTGTTTGTGTATAAGACATCTGGCTCTGTGAATGCAGCATCAGTTTGATTTTTTTTTTTTAGTTGCTTCTTTCTCTTTGAGTGAAACAACTCCCATCTTGAACGCCTTCCCCTGAAAGCAGGAGTAGACATCTATGTCTCATAGCCGTGCGTGCAATGGCACTCTGATTGCATTTTGTGTGGCCGGCTGATGATGTTGAATTGGTGCATAGATTAAATCCCTTCAGCCATGACAATTAAATATGAAAAAATGTGTTTGCCATTTACAAGGATAATATTTAATCAGAAATAGACAAGAACATGAGTCATCAGCTCAGAAACAAACCCAGTCTTTATATAAATTCAATTGTACTTGTTCCAGCTGTTTGCAGCAAAAAAATAGCATTTTTCGTAGATATGGCAATTTCAAGTGAGCCCAGTTGAATTTGACCAAAAGCAGAACCTTCAGGGCATTTTAGAGACCTCACATCACTGTTTATTGATGGCAGCTGTGGAAAATAACTAAGCAGTGGCAAAGGCCAGGTCACTGTGGGAGCACTGAGGGTGCTGAGCAGTGTGAGGCTTGAGAAGGCACACAAACATTGCATCTCACTATGAATTCAGTTTGCAGATGTGCATGGAGGACAGCAGTAGTTGCCCTGCTCTGGTCCTGGCATCCTGACTACAGCCCCCCTGCCCACCCCATGGAGCTGAGACTGTGAGGAACTGACGTTTTAGGTGGAGGCAAGGCTGGAGCTCATTGAAACAAACTCTTTTTCATACCTCCTGTTCCCATTAAAGACGACATAGAGAGCACTGGGCACTCGGCTGCATTTCTGACAGTCAATTAGTATTAATCAAACCCAAGACATAGAAATAAATTATTAAGAATAGTCAGAAATGAATAGCAGAGGGAGGTCTGCTGGGACAGCAGCAGTCTGGAGATGTTCCAGTTGTTTTCAAGTTTACCATAACCTCCTTGGCAGAGAAAGCAAGCTGGATGTTTCAGGCTGACAGGTTTAGTTGCACAGGATGACACTCCAGCCTGGCTGGAGACAAAAGCAGGAGGAAGTTTCTCATTGAAACTTTGTTCCTGCGTTCAGGATATCTTAGAATTGCAAGTGAATATGCATATCCACTAGCAGCATCTTCCTGTCTCCTGGAGATTCCCCCCAAAATCACGACTTGTCCATTAATTCCTTTTAAATCCATTCAGTCTGTTCATCTGCTTCTGAACTTTAGTGATTGAAGTTCCTCATGGTCCCAAGCACAGAAGTCGGAGCAGGATGCAATCTTTGTGGCAGCAACCTTTGGACTTTTCCAAAATTAGTATTACATTGACTTGACAGGGTCTTTTGCCCTTATAAACCCATGTTAAGTGAAGTTAATTGCTTCAGCCTTTTATTCCTTACTAACCCATTTCCTCTCACCTGCCCAAACTAAATTTGACTGACAGTCCTGTACATACTATTCCCCTTAACAATTTTTGGGCCTGTTTCCTGTATTTATTTTATTCTGGTCCCATGAGATCTGGATGTGTTCCAAGCAGTGCTGAGAAAATCAATGCTGATTTTACTGAGTGCCCCTCGGCCACCTCTTTCTAAAAATCTTGGCTATGAAGTAGACTACTGCTCTTAATATGTCTGACTTGAGTAAATGAACTGGTTCAGCCTAGATGGGAATGAGTAACATTAGTTTCACCTTCCTAGACATTTGCCTCAATGAATGGCTCAAGGAAGTTTCAGTGTGGATCAGCTAATGACACTGAAATCAGCCACTCTGCTAAAAAGACAGGAAAATGAATTTACGTCCTCAAGGAGACCTTGTGCATCTGTGTATGGCTCAGTAAAGAGGATATGCACACATTTACTCAGAGGAAATGCTCAATCACCGTGTTGCACAAGCAAGAGCATAAATGACAACATACAAACAAGTGATGTGTGTGAGGGTATTGAGTACAGCAGTGCTTTTCCCGGCATGGTGACAATGTCTCTTACCCATCCCTTTCAGCCTTCTACTAAGCAGAGATGCATTTTCAAAAAATGCAAGAGGTAACATCCAGGGCAATTTAATATGGTTTTGAATCAAAGATGGGGGAGTGTGGGGAGAAAAAATTCTAAGCACTCTTTTAGGAGAGAAAACTAAAAATTCAGCGTGCAGCTAATGGTGAGGAACATCAGCTGATTCTCTGAGGGTCTATCTGCAGCCCAGTGTGGGAATGCAGTTTGGGTAGATGTGCCCAAGATCCCACTGCATTCACAGTTTGGGAACTCATGGTCACAGAGCTGCAGCTGCTGAGACCAGCACTTAGTGTGTGTGCATCAAAACAGAAATGGTCCTTTTTTGGCTTCAGCTATTTGCATGCCAGCTAGACCTGTCTCGTGACCTTGAAACCCGAGGAAAATGTGTTTCTATTGTCATCAATCATTCTTCTGCAAGTGCAGGCTCTCCTGAGTGCTAGGGCAGCAGCAGGAAGGCAGTATTCTCCAGTCTGTAAGAGTGGCTTGCCTTGCTTGGCGAGCTGACACGCTTAGTGTGTGAGGGAGAAATAACAGGTAGATCAGCAGCTCAAAGATGCCCACAGTAGGCAATATAAAATAGGGAAGTACTTTAGCAGTACTGGCTCTACAAAGCCCCCTTGTAACCTGCTGCACAGCAGTGAGCTGCCAGTGCTCTTCTTATGGTGACAAGAGGCTCATTAAGTAGGGATCTATGTCTCTCCCACAACCTCAACCTACCTTGTTGTAGAAAAATCTGTTTTTTAAGTGATGAGATGTCAGCGTCACCTCACTTTCTCTGCATCCTCACCACTGAAGTCTCCTTGGGCCACCAGGCACACACACTGAAAATGCCTGGAAGGAGGTGACACAAGGGGGAAAGCAAATTACACTCATATTTTTTTTTTGTCCGAGAAGGCCATTTAGATGAGCCTTTTCTTAATGACTTTATTTGAAGACTGGCATACTCAGTTGTTACCAAAAAGTCAGTGGAGCCTCACTTTAAAGCTGGGGAAAAACTAGGGCAAATCAGATCCCTTCTACAGAAGAAGTTGTGTTATAACTTCAGTCATAGCCTAGCTACGGCTGTCTGCAGGTACTCAAAATATCACAGGTGTAGCTGTTGCGAAAGAACATCTCTGACATCAAGCTTTGATTGAGGGTGAATGTTACATTATTTTTTTCCATAATACTAGTAGCATATTTCAGAGAATGGAGGTGCTCTCTCTAGAAAAAGGAAAAAAGAGACACAAAGAAAAGTAGCAGACAGAGCAATGTATGTTCCTGTCTGAGGGCAAATAGGTCGCATTTAAGACGTCAAGGGGGACTTGGGAGATTTATGTTCAAGCCTCTCTGAAAGCAACTTTTTGCGTGTCCGGGAGCGGGTCCTTTAACCTCCCTATGTTGCAGTGACCTGTTTGTAAACCACAGACATTTTTTGCTTAATTTGGGCTTGATGATGCCAGCAGATTTTTTTCATATGACCTTGGCAGGAATTGCTCATATCCTCAGGCTCTGGAATCTTCAGGAAGGACTGGAAATGTATAATTGACTTACCTGTCTCTTATATGTGTTTGTACAGCATCTTGCAAAGTATGATTCTCATGTTGCCACATGGGCTCTAACTACTGCCAAAACACGTCATGGACAGTAAAACATGATAACATTTTCTGTTACCCTCTGCCTCAGTTTTAGTTCTGCTGGAAAACTGAAGTATGAACTGGTAAGTAACATGTCTCCCTGTATATGTATGAATGCACATGTAGTGCTGTGCTAAGTAGGAAACGGTCAGTGTCCTAGGATGTTAGGAAGCATGAAGCTGTTAGCAGGACAACTATTATAAGACATAGAAGTGTTTGTGTTGGAAGTACCCAGGCATTTCCTAATAGGTTGTGCTAAATTCCTAGGCAGGGGAATGAAAATGTGTACATGTTTTGACAAGTTCATGTGTGCCTATGCAATGAACTGCTAGAATAGTATTTTATCCCCATCTAAAAGATAAAAGCTTGGCTTTTGTAGTTGGAGAAGGCCTGGTTGAAAATTATGTAGGAGCTTTTCTTTGTCCTCTTGATCTGCCTGTGTGTTTGTGAGAGAGAGTTGCTATGGTGAACAAAGGGTAGGAAGAACTCTGATTTTTGCCAAAAACTATAATCTTATTCCTCCTGATACTGCCTCTGTTCTGAAACATATATACATATGTATATATTTATATGAAATATATATATGCATGCAGTCACGCACATTCATGCACACAAAGCTGCTCTGAAAAAAGGGGTATGTGACTTGTCACCGTGTAAAGTGATGGGCTTCTAGAGCCACAGAGCTGTTTTCTTGTGAATGGCTCAGCTGGTGACATTACTTGGCTATGTTTCCAATTTAAGCAAAGCAATCTTGGGAGGACTGGATGAATCAGAAAAAGACTTCCAGATTATTAGCATTTTAATAGCAAAATGAGGGCGATGATCCCCCTCCCCCTGCAGTGTTCATGTGGAGGCGCAGTAGAAATGTGTATGAAGAACTGGAAGCTGTAATGTTAAACCTGTCCTCCTTAGACACTGCAAACTGAAAAATGAGCAGGGACAGTTTTTCTATTTAATAAGCTACATTTCTTTGTCCACTGTTTTGTTAAAATAGGTATGGTGAGAATAGTTTAATCTCAATGATTTTATGAAGGACAGAGAAGGTTTCAGCTTTGTGTTAATTTTGCCACAGCCAAATTTGTTTTAGGGCTTAAGCCTGTGGATTGCAGAACATTCCTGCCTTTGCAGTAAGCTTGTGGGAATAATATACCCCAACTTCAGGGCTGGAGAAGTTTATGTGCTTGCATGTTGCTTTCTACTGGGGACTAACAGTAAGCTGAAAGGAAAAGGGAAGAATTTCAATGGCATTTTAAAACTTCATTTTGAAATACAGGTGACTTCAGAATACACTGGCTCTAGTTTTTTAGACTGGTGTGCTTCAATGTATTGCTTCAAAATGACTTCTTGTTTAAATCTGTGCCTCTCAAACAGTATCATTTGACTGTATAAACTCAGAACTGACATAACTTCATTTTCATAGAATAAACTGTCACCAGATAGACCAGATAAATATGGTTTAAGTAAGGAATCCCTGCATACCTTTCTCTCCATTGCCTGGCTTATTCCTTTTTCTCCTAGGATACACATCCAATTTCTTTTCTCACATGATGTTTAGACATTAAAAAAAAGATTGGAGTGCCTGGCCCCTTTTGACCAAAATACTCAAAAGTGGGTACATCTGGATCAGAATATGGCAGATGCTTGCTAAAACCCTGACGTTTTCCAGCATATTCAGACACAGGTAACACAGGTCCATACGGAGAGCCCGGCTGGCAAATCTCTTCATCCATATTGTCATAGTATATCTTACTTGTGAAATACAACAGGGGGCAGTGCCCTCAGTGGTTGTTAAACATTATTGCTATAATCTTTGTTCTATGGTTTTGTGGCTTTATTATTTTACAAAGGTCAGCATTAATTCAGCAATTTTCTTGCCTTTATTCCAGTAAAAACCTTACCATATCTGTTTGTTCCTTACAGTTTATTATTCCAAGCCTGGTGTCTGCTGATCAATGCTTAATGGAAATCCTGCAAAATATGATTTCCCACCTGTCTGTGTGAGTTTAGTACTTACAGCAGTTTTGACTAATTTCTTCATCTGCTCTAGCCATAATTACAGCTGTGCCTAAGTGTAATGTGTAGTCAAGCTAATAACAAAGGAGCTCTACCGATACCCTGCTTGTTTTTACTTTTAAAGTGAAGGACAACCAGAATATGAGTCTTTTTTGCTTTTGCGAGCATTTCAAATTATACTTTCTCAAATTATATTTTGTTAGCTGGGTTTAGCTCTGAGCTCAGTCATAGCCGAAGTATCCTTGAGCAAATCAGTGATGCTGAGGTCTCCACCTGGTGAGGACACAATCCTTTTGTAAGGGCTGGCAGTGGGATAAATGCCACTGGCGAGTGCTGCATATTGAAAACCGTGGTGACACAGTCCAGCAGAAGTGCTCGAGTGCTGAGGCATCTGTCTCTTTCTTTGTCATGCCAGGTTCACCCTGCTTTGCCACCCTGAGTCTTAGCAGGGCTTTCAGAATTAGTTTTGACCTTTTAGGTGGCTTGCTTCCATCTAATGAGCATGGCAGCTTCTTTAACGAACATCAGAGCCGGGTGCCGACTCAGCTAATTTGATTGCATTTTATGCATTAATCAAAACCCTTATAGTAATCTGACCTTGACTAGGACATAATGATGTTGAATACTGGTCTGCACTTCCCTTTCAATGCTATGGTGGGGTGTTGCAGTGAAGAAGGTCCTCTGGGCCACAGTCCAACTTGCCCTCTGACCCTTTCTGTAACATATATTCCCTGGGAGGGTTTGCCTTCTGCTTTATTCACAAAGGCACAGTGGCTCTTTCTTCTTCACCTACAGATATCAGACCCTCATAGTTTATCTCCCACCTCATCTTTTAGGTCACCACGTTGTGAAACTTAAATGCTGTGGAAAACAAAGTTCTCTTGGAAATTATAGGAGTGCTTTTATTCAAAGGGAGGGTTGCTTCCTCATTTGTGAAATTAAAAATGAAGAAAATTGCCTACAGGCTTCTAGCAAGGCAGCTAGGTAACTTTCATAAAATATGAACTCCAGAAAGGACTTTCGAAGATGATGACAGACAGTAATTAATGTAACAATTACTAAGGTATCGATTCATGATGTCTTAAAGTTTTTGTTGCCATTGAACCGACTAATAACTTATCTCGGCAGAAGTAATGTTGTTTCAATGTTTCCATCAAGCATCCAGGCTCTGCTCAATCTATTAATCAACTGGGCTTGGACCTCAACCATCTCCCACCTGGTAAAAAACGCACAAGTGCTTTCCTTTGGCTTTCCCACACCTGAACAGGGCTTCAATGGCTTTATTACAGTAGCAGCCAGTGTAGAACAGAGATGGAAACCTCAGCACCTCTTTACATGACCCCATCAAGGGCAGAGACCACCAGAGGTCTGAGGATGCGCTGTGGATTGCTCTGCATTATCCACATAAAGAAATCCATCATAAAAACTGTTTTTGGGGTGAAGTCACATACCCATGTCCATACCCACATATCAGTCTAGCAAATGCTTTTCTAATCAATCCTGCTGTTTATTCTCAGATGATCTTGCCTCAAGTTAGTTGCCTTAAGAGTTTGGGTGAATTACATCCTAAAAGCAGCTGGTTTTGTTTTCTTGACTATGAAAGAAGATGAACCTTAGTCCATCTGCAACTGTTGGTACTGTGAACATCTGAAGTTTGTTGCAATTCCATCCATATCAGTCCACCACTTGTGTTTCCCACTCATGTCAGTCAACAGTGGATTTAGGGCTCCCAGCATTCCTGAAAATTTTTTTGTGTGTGTGTAATTTCTAACCATGAGTTAGAAGGGGCAACTCAACCATGAGGGCAAAGACAGGGATAAGTTTAGTGACCTGCCAAAAACTGCATAGTGACTTAAACCTGAACTGTACCCACCTTTCCATTCTGAATAAAGAATTTAAGGCTGGGCTCAGAAAAGACTGAGAGCTCAGTGGACTTGGAGAAAGCTTTGACCTTGAGGAAAGCTTTGGTCTGGAGTAGCTGTGTTTGGAGTCCTGAAAGCTCCCCATCAGAGCTAGGGACTTCAGCTTTAATCCCAGGTTTGTGTCTGATCTGACAAATCACCTTGTGTAAATAATTTCTATTACCTGTTTGTATTTCCCTTTCCTCAGTCTGGCTAGAGAGGAACAGCTCCCTTTCACTCTAACACTATGAGGTCTATGGTGTCTGTTGAAGCTGCTAGTTGCTACTGAAATGTAAATATTGATTATGTAGAGAATATGATAAAAAGCTATTAAAGCGGCAGATGGGACAGTCTGAAGGACAAACAGGTCAGCTTTGGAATGCCTCTGTGACATAGAAACATATATACATATGTATTGAAAAAAGACATGTCAAAATGTCCATTTTTCTTTTAAACAAAACAGAGTTTTCTGTAATAATTTTCTTTGCCTTTTGTTTCTATTTCTGAGGGGGAAAAACCGCCAAAAAGAATTGCTGTTTATTATACTTGTTTACATTGAAAATTCCAGATGCATTTGCAATTTTAACACTCTTCCTAATTGTCTAGTGTATCAGGCAGATTATTTTGTTCAAAGCAAAGTGAACCCTTCTGGTTTTGCCCAATCCCCCCCAATATGAAAACTATGAAAGCACTCCAAGCTCACAGATCCTTCCTTCAGACAGCCCTGTCATATGTTACATGTCACATGTCATATATCACATGGCATATTCATGCTACTGCAGTCTGTTCTACTGTAGTGATCCCACCAGATCATCTGCTGTGTCTGTCCATCCTGACTTCTGTCAAACACTTCCTGAATGCCTCTCTCCCTGTTTCCCCTATCTGTCCTTCCCTATGCCCTATACATCCCAGATGTTTAGGGTTTATAGCTGTCTTGCTGAGAACACAATATAGTAGGGTCATGTTGCCTGTGCCTGTGTACAGGCAAAGTCCCTATAATTTGCCTCTGGCCTTTGGTCTTACACACATTTTATTCTCATCCTGCCACCAGAAGCCTTTGCTCCTGTCTCACCCCAAAGGGGTGCTAGCAGCTCTGAAACTACAGCTGCAAAGAAGAATAAGGGCAGGAGTAATTCCATACTCTGCAATGGAATAACTGGCTTGACAGACTGAGGCCAGCTATTGATCTCTGAGCGCTCGCTGCCACAGAGATCGTCAGCACTTCTGCAATTAGCTGCTGATCAGGGTGAGAAAAGATTGGCAGAATGACTTCTTCTGTGCAGATAAGCCACATTATTTTTTATTAGTGCCACAATCTCCTTTCCAGTAAGAATAATTTTCTGCTGCCTTTGAAGGTCTGCATGTTTTTCAGTGAGTTTGTTCTTTCCAGTTCCTGGTTGGCACTATGCAGCTGAGCAATATTCCCAGGGGACAAATTTTAAGAGGGTTTGTGAGAGGAGAAATAGAGATGTCTGAAAACTGACAGGATTCTGGCACACATGAAATTAAAATATTTCCCTTCCATGGCGGTGCTTTTGTCAGTTCAAGACTGACATCCAAGCATAACCTGGAAATTGAGACCTCATTAGCATTTCTCTAAATTGGTGTGTTGGGGTGTATCTCTTTTGAGCATAGGCACACGCTTATTAGTGTGACTGGAGGTGGTTTCTGTGTGCCACTGACTGGTTCATCAGTGGGTCCATCTCTCCATTTCTATACACATGACCACAGATACTGTTCTACTGCCGTTGCTGCTTAACCAAGGAGCATTTGGCCTACTGTTTTACACTTTCCTGCTTGAATTCCATCTCAGAAATTATTTGGTTTTCAATCCTGAACCTCTTCAAGGAACATGTGAGCTTCCTGCACTGTAATGAGAGAAAAAGACTTCAACCTGTTTGTCATGGGATAAGGTTTTAAAAGTGCCCCCTTTCACAATCTGGAATTATTCTTTCTTTCCCCTCACAATTCTTTATTCTTTTCTGGCTTAAATAGGAAAACCCAAAAAACTGTTCACAAGCCTGAGATATTCTTAACATATTGGGAGCTAAGCTGTGACAGGAAACTCCAGGACTGGAAAGAAAGTGCAATTGGTGACTCTTCTTAGAGTAATAAGGAAAAATAACCTGGGTATCAGGCAGTCGAGGAGCAGAAAATGAACTACAGTTCCTGGTGTGAGAAGAAAAGCATAGTCAGGCTGAGAGAGTCATGCAAGCCGTGTAAGAGACAAGATGCTTGTTGTAGCCTGTCCTTCGCAGGTAGTTCGTACCTTTCTCCTGTGGGCTTGTTTGTACCTTTCTCCTCTGCCTTGAGCTTCCTCCACTGCTGGCCATCTTGTGGCTGTGTCTGGCACAGAACAGTTCCATCGTGTGCCCTTCAGCAGAAGGTAGTTCCTGCTCTGAGGGATTTACCGTCTTAAATCGGCAGAAGCTTAGAGGAGAAAAAGGCAGAGGGATGCCCTGTTGTGTCAGCCAGCAGGTCAGCAATGCGGCCGGGCACACGGCTCAGGTCGCAGCTCCCCCCGCGCTGCCTTCACGGGGCAACAGGGTCATCGATAAAACCAATTTGGAAAATTAAGCTGTTAAATATAAATGTGATTTGGCTTTAACGGCAGTGGAAGGCTGGGAAACAGGTCGTGTCTGAGAGAGCTGTGTACAGCTATGTCTGAAAATAAATTGTTTCTCTGGAACAGGAATGGTGGGAGATTGCGAATACTGGAAAAAGCCCTATCAAAACCACCAAAAAATATTACAGCAAAATCCTGTATAAACATGTACAAAGCTTGCTGGCTTGCTTTTCATGCAGACTGTGTTTTATGCAAATAAAACTGGAAAAAAATTAAAGCAAATCACCTCAGAGAGAATGAGCAACTAATGCACATTGAATATAAAAATCCATGAGTTCTTTTCTTTTTCAGAAGTTAGCAAAGGTCATTGAATCCTTTGAAGATTAATTCCCTTTTTAAAAATCCCAATTCCCCCAGATGCAATCAAATTGTTTCTTCCAATGACCACAGATACAATCTCAGAGCCAAATGCTGTATTGTGCATCTGTCAGAGCTGCAAATCACCATCCTAGTATACTGTTTCCGAAGCATGGATGCAACCTTGTGGCGTGTTCTTGTTTGGTGTCTGCACTCACTGCTTGTGTTTAATAGTGTTGGCTCCTTCCCTGTTACCTTTGCTAAGAATACCTTTGAGTGACTTACACATCTTACCAGTGGGAGCCTCAACTCAGTTTCTGAGTCAAATGGATCTATTTCAAGTCTAGGTGGAAACTAGAGTATGCTTTTTGTTACCCCTCCAAATAAACCAGTGTAAATCCTGCTCCTTTTTCCCTGCCGTTTTATTTGGCTGCAGGTTTCTTTGTATTGCAGATGGAGTCCAGGTGCTAGGTACCAATGCAAATGTGCCTCTGTTCACCCGTCTCCCTTCCCTGACTCGCCAAATTGACCTGCACTATTTCATGTAACTTGGAGGACTGGTGATTGCAAGGAGAGAGTACATCTGAGGGTTAAAAGCTCCCTAAATCATGTGGTTTTCTCTTTCTGATGACTTCTCTTCCCTTTGAGTGCACTGATTTTGCAAGCTTTTCTGCATAGCCTGTAGTGCTGATTGCATTTGAGATTCGTGTGATCATGTGAGTGCAGGAGCTGGTGTTTTAAGAAAGACAACAAATATTGTGTGAGTCATGAGAGCTGGGGCATGGTACTGTCTTAAATCTCTTCCCAGTGAAATCGATATAAATTTCCATATGAACAGAGATAAGCCACTATTAAGAGCTTTGTGGGATGTACAAGATACTGGACTATGCATCTTATTCTATCCAGCATTGCCTTTTATGGAGTAAGTAAATTCTGGTCCTACTCTGGCCTTGATCATGCTAAACTTCTACAGTTACTCTTTCCCTAGTTCAATGACAAGAAAGGATTCCCGTGGAGCAAAATCAAAGGCTGTAAGAATGGAAAGGTCTATATGTCAAAAACCCCCACCATCCACTCAAAAGCAGTTGAAGCTATGATCTCCTTCAGCAGGTGTTCTCCAAGGGAGAGCCACCTCTCTGTTAAATGCTGCATCTCTTATTTTATCCTGAATATATCCAGCTTCAGCTATCTCAGCCTCAGTTTGGGGCACTATAGAAAGGCTTGGCCTACATATTAGTCTCTCAAGTTCAGCCCACAAAGATGAAAAGACCTAAACATGCCAGTCACTTTGAAATATTAGAACAATTTATATAGTCAGAAACAATAAAAAGAGGGAGTATTTGCTCACTTCTCTCTTCTTGCTGAATTTTATTTCTACATGATTGTGACTTTTAAAAATAATTCCCTCACCCCTGTAAATTTTATTCATTCTGTGTCCTTTAACTGAGTTCTCTAGTTTTTTCTCACTCTTAGATAGCAGGCTGATGATATGACCTACATATTTGACATAACATCAATGAAGAAATAATGAATTGAGACCTTCTTTAGTGATGAAGCCCATTTTTTAGGATGGACAATTGGAATGTGTTGGCTCTGATTGCTACATCAGGTGATAGCAGGTGCTTTGTCATCTCTAACTTTTATTTTCAGTAACATTCTCTTCAGCCTTATGGGATCATTTGTCTTCTGTTGGTAAATTCCCATCTGCACTCAGAATGACTTTTCAGTGCTGTATCGATGGATAGATATAGTCAGCCTCAGTCCCTTTAGTCTTCATCTGTGTCGGTTCCCACTTTTTTTTGTATCACAAATTACAGAAGGGGTCTGTTTACAAAAACACTTCTGTTGTCATTTTTATGCGTGTCAATTTTTCAATATTTTTTGCTTCCAGAGTGATGTTGTATTTGCAGAAAGAGAAAATGCCATTTAAAGCCCATTTAAAGTACTTCAAGAAATAAAATATTAGTAAGAAAATTTTGGTGCAAAATCAGTTGGATTTCCTTGAAAGTCAGAAGTCTGTATTTTAAAGTTTATTAATTAAAATGCTATAGCATTTCTGGATTTGATTCTTCAGATATGAAAGCAATCCTAACAATCTTCTTGGATACTTTTGGTCCTCCAGTCCAAATCCATATAACTGCCTACAGTATAATATAGCTTTTCATGATGCTGAGCTTCTGTGAGAAGACTGAATTAGTGCTTACATTTGTCTTTTCATTCCTTTTCAGGAATGAAGAATCCATAGGAGTATTCACGAGGAAACAGTCCTTGTGCACTCAAATAACAATGCAAGGCTGCAAGAGCTGGAGGAGTTCTGCCACAGCTTTCAGGATTGCTCATGATTACATGGCTGTCCGTCATGGAGACTGAGCAATCCCTGCTTGATTGTGGGGTTGTTCCTGTCCTGCTAAATTTTACTTACGTAACCTCTTCCAAAATAGCTTTCACCTTAAAGGCACTGCATAGCCAGACTGAAGTGCAAGAGGGCAATATGAAAAAAGAAAAATACACAACCTATATTCCCACTGGTAAAGTACTGTAGTTTCACTTTCAGTCTAAAGCATGTGCCACAAGCAAATGCCACTTCTGTGTATCACAGGCAGATTTCCATTAAGCTCAGTTTTATCTCTTTTGGAAAAGTTTTCTTTTCTTCAGCTTTTTAAATGTCATGTTTTAACAGCTTTACTGTAGACAGCACTACTAGGTGCAGAAGTTTTAAGACCATGTGTCTATGTCCCTCTTATCTCTGTGTTGCAAGTCCAGACCCTAGATCCACAGGCTAATTTCAGCCACTGTCAGGACTAATTCCCTAAAAGGTTTTCAAGTGCTTTGTCTTTTCTGAAGTATCCTCTGTGAACTCTGCTCCCCTAATACCATTCATTTCCATCCTACTTCTGTTTGCAAGGGTCTAACTCATGCTACCATTCCTATTCACCAAACTTGGTAACACACAAAACTTTGAAATTATTTTTTCTAATCATTTGATAATAAACTATAGAAAGAGTTATTTTCTTTCCTCTAGTATCCGGTTACCAACTCTTTAGTAAATACTAAGTGCTGTGATATTAAGTGACTGTTCTTTAGGATGTTTAATTATCCCCCAAAAGGCCCCAAAGTGCTACTAATGGATCCTCTGGCTCATGACACACATTACTCTCAGCTTCCTTTGCTTCTGATTCTTATTCCAGTAACATCAAAAAATGGCACAGGTCCTGCGAACAGAGGAATTTTTTGCAATATGATCTCAGCCTGCTTCTGTTTCAAACCAGAAGATTTTTGTAGTTCACTGATCTCGAGACATTCTAGAGGGATCTCTTTTGGGGCTTGCCTTGCAGTGAGGTGAAACTGCAGGTGCCTTCCGTTCTTTTGTGTCATGGGAAATCAGGTTATTGTTTCAAACCCATTCCCCTGTGGCTGTTTTAGGTAACTTGACTATTCATCCCAGTCCTTTCACACATTGCTACCCTGCCTTCCTGTGCAGGGAGGAAACAAATCCCTGACAGTGACAGGCTACTGATGAAGACTTCTCTCCTTGGGAGTAGCTGAGTCCCTTGGACAGGCGTGTCCTTTGGCCCCACAGAAAAACAGAGTGAAAAGTCTGAATTAAATGGCAGCGGAGCAGCCTCAAAAAGCCAGTCGGGACAAGAGCAGTCACAAACATCAAGTACCTTTTCTGAACAACCTTGGCAAAGATTGTCAGTTGTCTCAAAGCTGGTTTTTATTTCATTTTTACATCTATATGGATTTTAATTGCTGTAGCTTGAAATACATCTAGTCTGATTCCTGGTGACATGATGTGTGTGGTGAAAAATGGGGATGATAACTTCCCAGGGAACGGCTAGTGCTTCAGACCAACTGCTCTGTTAAACGTCTTGGTTGCCAGATGTATTTCAGAGCTGCACTGCTGCATTTCATAAGCCATGGAATACAGTTTGTAAGAGCAATCATCTTCCCAAATTGGTCATTACCAAAGTTAATGACCTATTTATTAGAACATCAACCTTGGCTTTGCCTCATGCTGTTAATTAACAAATCTGTCATTAACTGCTGGTAGCCATGACTTTGTGCATGTGTGTGTTTGTAGGGGAAGAGGACAGAGATCCTTCATTAGGCATATTTAAGGTGGTATCCCTGCATATTGGTAAGACCTTATTCCTCTATGATTCGCAGAGGCACCGTTCACATGTTGTCCGTGAATTTGTCTAATCCCTTTAGAGACCTGCTTTGTTTACTGTTTTAATCAAATTCTGCATCAGTTTCTGCAGGTGCTCCCTGGTTCTCATGTACAATATATTCTCAATAAATGACAGCTTTGCACTGACTTTACCCCTGCCATAGCTGTGATTTGTGATCACTGTGCATTTGGAAATGCACCCAGAGGGGCAAAGGGTTGGCCTCAGAGCAAAGAAATTGTTTATTATCAAAACTTCTCCCTGCAATAAAATTGTTTGTTATGCAAGAGGTACCCATAACTAATTAGCTATTTGTTATTTTCAAGAAGAATGAAATCTATAATTGTGAGGTCTGGCATAACATCTGTCTCCTTAGAGAGGGTTTTGAAAACCATAATTCAGGTGAGAATTACAGGTTTTATCCACCTTTGTTGAGATAAATGTATTTTGCCACTCCTCTCAGCCTCTAGTGCTAATTACACTGTCATAAAATACCCTGAATTAATGAGGTTTCAAAACACATACATCCATTTTGGCCCCTTCCTTGGTTCTGCCATGAGCTGTTCCTCCTCTCTACAAGTGAGTCTGTTTGTATGACTGTGCAGGTGGAGTCCCCAGCTGAGAGTGACTTACCAAATGTGCTTTGGGTAATGCCCAGCACGAACACATTTGAGAAGAAAGTTCATCAGAGGGGTTTGCAGTCCAGGGGCAACCTTCTCTGAGGTGACTGAGTTGGTCTCATGACGGTTTTCGCAAGAGGAAGATCTCCCTATCCCAGCTCCTATCCATTAATTTCTCTACCTGCCTTGACATCCATCACACATGGCACTGATGCAGTTCATCTCACTGACCCACCATGAAAGTAGCTGTATTTTCCACACTTAGTTTTACTAAGCAGCAGTGACTTGAGGAGGATCTAGCAAACATCCTGTCTAGGTGGAGACAGTGGAGCAAATATGGGTGAACACATGGCATGGGAAGGACAAACAGAGGTGCAAGGGATCTGGTGATGGTAAAGCACCTGGGCATTTTGAGCCAGCCTGTAGGACAGCTCTCTATAACAATGAACTCTCAGACAAAAAAAACTAACTCAACAAAAATAGCTCCTTGGGCAGATACCCGATTTTCAATCTCACTGGAATCCATTTAACAGGACTACTTATGGATCTGAGCTGGTTTTTTGTATGTGCTAAGGCAGTTTGGTATCCAAATCTCTCTCGAATCACCTGAAAATTAAGTCCCCTGAGTACAATTAAAAATTTCCACCTTAGAGCCGTATTCGTTGAAGGTGTAGATAACCTTTTCAAGGTCACAAAGAAAGGCAGGAGTTAAACCTTCCCCACTGCCACTCTGACCAGAGCATCCCATCATGCTGGCACAAGATAAAGGGAGATGACACTGAGGTTACCACACAGGCTGTTGCTGTTTTCAGGCTCTGTAAGGATTGTCAGCACCCAAAGCATAATGTATTCTACGGAGAATAGCTGAGCAGTCATTTTCCTTCATTAGGTGGTTTTACCTGGTGCACTTGATTAGCCAGGAGTTAAACTGTTTGCAAATAGCAGCTCCCTCATACCAGTCCTCTCCCAGCAAACTGCAGACTCTCCTTTTCTTCTTTTTTCCTGGGGACTTTGCTATTTTAAAATAATCTTTCTATATTTCATCAGTGGACAAAGAAGAGAGAAGAATGGACAGATGAGACCAGGGTGTTTCATACAACATGGACACAAAGCAAAATAAATGTAAATTTTAGGAGTCACTCAGATGAAACCTCAATCCCTGAGCTCACTCAGCTGGCAGAAGATAAACCCTTCGCTTTCCATCAGCTCTTACTTCACATATGGAAAAATGAAATAAATAGGGCATTTCAGAACAGGTGCTTCGAAGTTATTTTTACTTTTGAAATGTACCACTGAAAACAACACCTTCTAAATAAAATAAAAAGAAGAAAACAAATGTTACCCTATTCACCAAGTCATCAAGGAAGGAATGTAACGAAAGACTAAAATCTTGAAAGTTGTCTTGGTTTAACCTAAGACAGCAAATAGGTGCCATGAATCTGGTTGTTCACTCCTCCACCAGAGGGACTGGGGAAAGAATCAGGAGAGTAAAACTCGGAAAACTTGTGGGTTGAGATAATGATAGTTTAATAGGCAAAGCAAAAGACACAAACACACACAAGCAGAGCAAAAGAAGGAATTATTTCACAGCTTCCCATGGGCAGGCAGGTGTTCAGCCATCCCCAGGAGAGCAGGCCCCTATCACACACAACAGTGGCTTGGAAAGACAAACACCACCACTCCAAATGTCCCTCACTTCCTTCTTCTTTCCCCCTCCTTATCTACTGAGCATGATGCCATATGGTTTGCAATATCCCTTGGGTCAGTTGGGGCCAGCTGTCCCAGCTGTGTCTCCTCCCAGTTTCCCATGCACCCCAAGCCTTCTTGCCAGTATGTCTGTACAAGTAGCAGAAAAGGCCTTGGCATTGTGCAAACACTGCTCAGCAGTAACAAAACCATCTCTATATTATCTAACTGTTTTCAGCACAAGTCCAAATCATAGCCCCATACTAGCCACTGTGAAGAAAATTAACTCTACCCCTGTCAAAACCAGCAGGAATGGCAAGTCCAGTTTTAGGGTGAAAACATTTAAATCTTTTTGTGACCTTGGTTGGCAGGTGTCTTAGCACGTCTGAACTCAGAGGTTCTTTGTAGGCTCCAGGCTGCTCCACCACCTAATGAGAGCCCTGGTCCCTTTGGAGATCTAGTGTGATGCCTTGTATATATACCTAAATTACAGAAGCCATCAAAATCCGAAGCTTTGACTGGACACTGGAGCCTTCATATAAATTGCAAGTAAGTAAATGAGTCTCCCATTTGTGGCAAAAATCCTACCCTTTAAATTCAGTGCTTGATGTGCGTATTATAATCAGGCTGCTTACTGAACACATTTAGAGCAGGACCGGGGACAGAATGGAGCTGGGAACATCAAGTTTTCAGTAAATCATTTCTTAGAAACAGCAGTCTCCTTACCAGATGAAGACCCTCTCATCTTAAGTGTGTCTGGCATTGTCAACAAATCCCTTCTCTTTTTGCTTGATTGATCATGGAGTTTAAAGAAGTGGTTATTTCCCTGATAAATGAGATACCATATATATTCATCTATTACAGAACTCCTGTAGATAATTAGTCACTGCCATCAGCTCATCACAACTTTTAAGGGTATGTGTGAATACTTTAAGTTAACAGAACAAAAACTGCAGGTTGAAGGTTTGTAGTACTTTTAAAATCAAAGTGACATTGCAGAATAGTTCAACCACTGCCTTTGTGCTTCGGTGCTCGCCCCACAGGATCTCTCATGAGACACCATTCCTGGTACAGACAGGCCAAGGTCACACCTAGTGGGAAGCAGAGCAGTTGTGCTGAAATCTGGGGAACCATCCCTGCTGGAGATGCAGAGCTCTGTGGGTACTTGCCAGCTGAGAAAGAATCTACCTTGTCATTGTGAAGTGTGACACAAGGCTAAAAGCAGAACACAAAATGTGTCAAACACACACAGCATCCCACGGGCAAACTGCCTCTGGACCTTGGCAGTCAACAGTTGGCGTGATCGTTTTATGCCTCCCTTCACTCTTCCTAGCAGTGGGTAAGAGCGGACCTGCTCAACAGTGATGATGAATGTTCACTTTTGGAGAGTTGATTGTCAATCTACTCGTTTGTCCCAGTCTCTGCATTGTTTTGTTTCAAAGGCTTGTCTTTAAAAGCAGCGGCATAAGATCAACTCTGTCTTGCTGAGCTGTTGGGAAAGATTATAGGGAAATTTTTTATTTCTACCTGCAGTGGCCACATCAGATGGCACAAAATCTCTCACCTATATGTGCACAGCTCCTTGGGAAGTCACAGACCTCACACCTTGCTAACTTATGCTGTTCATCTTGATATATTACCTCCTACTGAATCTCTCTCTTTCAAAGCCTTTGAGGAAAAGTGTAGATAAATGTTGAAAGATTTGTTTTCTTTACCCGTGCAGTTCACTCATTGGTTTGTACAATACCTGTGGGGTGTCTTGAGTCAGGTTAGGCTATGTTCACGCAGAAAACAGTCTTGGAGGGACCAGTAGAAATGACTGAATATGCTTCTTAAAAGATTTTTTTCATAATCAGCTTCGAGGCTTTCACTTGCAGGGTCTGTTCAAGATGTGGTAATAACAACTGCAACAGAAAAAGAAGTTTCAACATGAAACAGTCAGGAGAACATTCTAGGAGAATAATTTTCGAAAAGAAACACTTGTTTTGTGTACTTTTCCAGATTTCTGGGTAGGATTATCACTGTGTTTGTGGATAGAAATGCTTTCTGGAGGTTAACAGTTTTGTAGAGAACATTTGCTTTTAGCAATGTATTTCTGAGTTGTAACAAATTTGAAAACCATCTTGTTCTGAAATTAGCGTTCTAGTTTTTGATTTAGAATTGTCGCAGCAGAAGGAATAAAAGATCCTAGCTTGGGGAAAAAAAAAAAGCGAGGGCTCCTCCCAGTCTTTTCAACAAAGACTGTTGAAATACATGAGTTTAAGCATAGGCAAAGTAAGTGGTTGAAGAGGGCAGAAGGTTATGGAAACAACAAGATGGTGACAGTGGGACAAATGGGACATTTGAAACAATTTCTCCTTTGAATTACAAGAGGAGTTTTGCTTATGGTTTTCTCTGTCAGTTGTAATAATCCTACTAGTGAAACAGGGAAGAGCTCTGGCAGGGACTTCAGGTTGGAGCTCCTTCTCAGGAGAGCTCAGAACAGGAAATTCAGGCCATGATCAAGTGAAGGATCTCAGCTCATCTTTAATTTGACATTAATGAGTAATCACATCTTCAAACAAGAACAGTTTGCTCAGGTCTGCCCGGCAAGATGGTCTTAAAGTGCCAAATGTCCTTCCTTTAACCTTGCTAAAAAATGCAGATGCATATGTTTTCATAGGGAGCCCATTCACAGAGCAGAGAGAGCACCTGGAAATCGTGAGAGAACAAAGATTTTGGCTTCACTGCAGCTGAAGCCAGAGAAGCAATGCATAGAGCTACAAGGAGGAAGAAACAATGCAGGCAGCTCTGCCTGCCAATGATGTACCAAAAGCCCCAAAGACTTGGATTTGTTTGAAGGCTGTTGAGGGATATGAACCCATGCACTTAAAAGGAGCTGCCTTTTGAACAAAAAACAAAAACAAGCCAGCCCTGTGAAAGGCAGGAATAAAAGCGGCGTGATGTATTCTGACAGTGAAATTAGAAAGCAGACACGTATAAAAGCCAATGAGCAAACTGTGCAAGTCAAGAAATGTGATGTGCCCCATATTCTTTTAATAGTTTATTACTTAGCAGATTACAGGATATTGACACTGATGCTTGAAAAGTCTCCTGCTGTTTAACAGTACCCTGCAATAAAATGCTGTAATCTGTTAATGCACCACACTGTCACTATAACCCAGAGTTTGTAGGGGAATACTTCCCTTCCTTTCAGTATGTCTGTCATTTTGCTTAAAGAAAGAGAAGAAAGTGTGACTTCTCTCCACCATCTTTTCACTGATTACGTGCCCCCAGCCCTGATTGCTGCTCCCTGAGAGCTTCCTTCTGCCTGGGTTTTCCTTGCAGTTAGCCTTTCCTGGTGTCGCTCAGAGACTGCAGAGAGAATGGCAAGAATACACAGAAAATTGAAGCAGAAGCAGCAAGGCAGCAGTAGGTGGAGGGAAAGTTGCCATTTTCAACATTCAGGGAAAGAGGCTCTGCCACGGCAGAGGGTGAAGGGCCCTCAGGCACCGGGAAAGGCTCTTCTGCATGGGATTAGGGCTCCAACTGAAGGGTGCTGAAGGGGGAATGATGTTGCTTGAAACAACAGGCTGGAAAGAGGATCCCTTGGCAGCATTTGGAATTGGCAGTAAGGGATAGAGAATAGCTCCAGCAAAAGGTGAAGAGTCCAGAGCTTAGAAATGTTGTCTAGTAAATGTCTAAGATACGGATGTGGCTTCAGCTGGAGAGAAGGCCACATTAAGAAACAAGAATGAAATTAAGAAAAACAGTTTAGCATTTTTGCTAAGTGTCTGGATGCAGAACTGAATGGAAACATGGAGCAGAGCTCTTATTTTTTCAGCATAACAGTGCTGTAAGGAATCCCTGACAGTGCATTTCCTTAAGATTTCTCTCCTTCAATAGTTACAGCAGTAGCTGCTGGAATTAATTATGATTAATTTAATTATAGGTATAAACCAGGTCCTTTTCAAAGTGAATTATAGTTTCCTTCAATAGTATGTAGTGGTTAAGCGCTGGTAATTAAGGGTTTGAACGAGGGCTTGACAGTGCATTTTCCCATAATTGAAATTTCACTGCAACCCCATAGTGTTTGCAATCCAGCATACAGCAATGAGCTTTCTCTGGGGGGTTTTGGGGGTGGTTTTTTTGGTGGTATTATATCTATTTTTATATATATATATATATCATGAAGGACTGCCTTTATGAACCTGCTGCTGAATGCATAAGCTCTCTAATAATTCATTTAACGTGTTTATCTCTGTACTTCAGTCTTCATAGGGCGGGTGGGGAGATGATGATGCTGTGAGTTTAAAACTCCAGTGTCAGTTCCATTACTGTCAGGAGAGGATTTGCATTGAGCCTGAAGTCTCTGACTTTGGCCCTCCAAGGGGGAGAGCTTTTTAAACACTGCTGGGAGAACATTCCTCAGGGAAACCCGGTTCTTTCAGAGAAGATGCATTTGTGGACTATGCACTTCTGGGAGCTCGGGTGCCAATAACACATTCTGCACAAAGCACAAACCCACCTCGGCACATGCTTCCCAGGAATACCTGTCCTTCTTGGACTGGTTGCAGGCATGCCCACCCAAACCGGGTGGGTTTCTGTGGCTGTTTAATCCTAAGTGAAAATGAGCAGGTTAACCAGCTGTTTAAGAAGCCATTAGTTCATTCAGCTTGAAGTTACTTGTAATTTCCAAGTGTGTCCTGTTGTATAAGGGCAACCCTCCATGATAGATTCGGGTTCTATTCACAGTAAAATTTGTCGCAGGGTGCAACAAGGAGAAAAAGGCAGTTTCTGGGGTTGTGACAGGAGGTGGGTGTTAGTGGAAGCTCAGTGCCCAGCAGGGAATGGCTCAGGTCTCTCCTGCTTCCATGCAACAGCTCCATAATCCACAAAACTAGGGGAGGTTTTCACACCACACTCTGTTGACTTTGTACTAGGCCAAGCAATCTGCTGTGTAAAAATATGCATCCATTCCCTCCCATGGGATAAAATGAGACTACTCGAAGTATGTGAGGAAGGAGCAGGGATTCAGTTCAGCTGATCACAAAGGTGAAGTCAATTAGGTATGAACTCAAAGGTGCAGGATCATGGGGGAGGCAGCAAATGCCGGTCCCTTCTCATGTCTTCTCCAGGCTTTCCCCTCAGCCACGGAGGGAGGAAAAGTTTTCACACTGAATTTGTGGTATTTTGTCAGGTTGTCACAACCTTAACATTATTTAAATGTAATTTTTTAGTCTATGAATTTGAATTATCCATGGATTCGATTCATTACCAACACATGCCTAGTAGCCAGTTTCTAAATTATGTTGCTGCTGACTTGAATTATTATAAATAAGACTGTGCCAAATGTCAATTGATTATTCAGGAGTAATCAATAGAGAGAGAGAAAAGACAGCTTTGGTTGACTAACAGCAAATGATTTTTATTCCACAGTCCTGGAATTTAGAGTAAGGTGGTGAGCCAGGCTGCATGCCAGACCCCCAGCAAACAGACGTAAAAGGGGTGCTGGCCTCCTTACAAAGTAGAACCAGCAAGGCTGCAGTGGGGCCACAAGCACAAATGTCCCTGAGAAAGGCTTGCAACTGGTAAACCTCTAGATTTAGCCACAGACTTTTTCTTAGACTATTTTTTTTTCTTCCAAAACTAGAGAGCTCCTTCTGAATCCTCTCTCTGCAGCACTGCGGTAGTGATGCCGGTGTGGCAGGTTGGCAGTGATCAGGTGCTCGCCTGGACACTCACTCCCCTCCCCAAAAGGATGCGGGGTGGGGAATGAAGTGAAAAATAGGCTCACAGGTTGAAATAAAGAGAGAAAGATCACTTACAGTTAGTGTCACTGACAAGAGTCTTGACTTGGGAAAAATTATGTGTTTTCCCAGAGGTGCCACCTCCTTGGCTGAAGGGCTCAAGAAAAAAAGCCAAGGAGAAGAACCTCAGCATCACTGAAAGCAAAGCTTTGCTCCCAGACTTTGTTCTTCTTTACAAAAGACTTTCCCCTGCTCACAGAGGGGGTTTCACCTGGAAACCTGTCCTTTTGTCACCCTTCTCAGAATGAAAATCTGAATCTGAAGGGGAAAACAAATATGTATGTATTTTGTGTGATGGGAAGGAAGGCTGTATGAATTGTGTCGTTTTATATTTCCATACAGTTGTCAAAGGGAACATTTGCCACAGATCAGAGTCATGTGTCTGGGTGGAGAGCTGTGTTTGCCAGTGCTTGGAACAAAGACAGAGCATTTATTTTCTTCTGCCTCTGGAGGTACATGCGGTTGCCTCCAGCACAGGCATCCAAAAGTGAGGGTATTTTAAACTGCAACATCAAAATTCATCAGAACCCTCAGAAAGGCTTGAAGAAATAGCCAAAAATGCGGCAGATGAAGAAGCTCTCTAGTGGAAAGAGCTGTCCTGTGCTTGAGAGGTCTCACTGGTCATGCAGCATTGATGGAAAAGAACAGCAACGCTGTCCTAGAGACGTAGCCAGCCCCTATGTCTACATACAACCAAATGTCCAGGCTTATTTTCAATGAGCAAATTAAAATACAGCAGTAAAGTTCATTCCATGTGTAGCTTCATGAATTTTATTAGCATCACAGAGGAAAAACTTGTTATTGCTGTAACAGATCTGCAGTCTTGTCAGCTGTCATTCTCACACTGTCATGGTGCTTGCTGATTTCTAAAAGACTGTTGGAGTCCTACAACTGCAGGGTTCCCTGCAGAGGAATGAAGCACTCAAAATAAGCAAATAAATGGGAGACATGTTTCTAGATATACTGTAACTGCAAAGGGAAGCTTTAAAAATATGAACATAAAAGGCAAATTATAGAGAATACTTGAGAAGTCTTAAACAGAGATGATATTCAGCCAGAGTAGGGTTTTTTTTGTTTGTTTGGGGTTGTTTTTACTTTTGTTTGTTGGGTTTTGTTTGGGTTTTTGTTGTTTCTTGGTTGGTTGGGTTTTTTTGGAGGGGGAGTTTAAGTAAAAAAGCTGCCCTAATGAGAAAATGCTAGATGTTTTAAGCTATTTAGCAGGGAAAATCATGGTCTGAAGAAACACTACTAGGTCTGAGATTTTTGACAAATCATGAATCTTGTCTTAAATCATACCATAGTCAGTCAAAAAATGTAAGCTTTGTGACTTTAAACTTGGGGGCCAGTTTAGAAATTTTAGACCTTGGTGATCTTTTGAGTTCCCAGGTACACTGATGTTGTTAAGGGCTATAAAATAACCTCCACTGGTGTCAGAGGTGTTGGTGTAGTTAGGTCTAGTGAGCGCCACCTGTGAAATGCAGGCCTTGTTTACACAAGTGGAGGGTGGGAGCTGGGGAAAAGGCTGTGAGGACCTATGAGAAAAGGATATTGGTTTGGTGCTTTGGCTGTAAAGGCATAACCTGGATGTTCCATTTTGAAGTGAAGCAGGTATGTGCTTGTTGTGGGTGTCTACCAGTTGTTGGCTGTGTTAGGCGAGGAATTAGACCTTCTTTGTTACTCTTTGTTAGCAGAAAAAACTGTGTTTTGCTGTGCTTGATGTGAAATGAGGCAGCAGCAGCTGCTACAGCAGCCTGTCTTGAAGCCCTTGCTTCAGCCTGCAGTGGGGCATTTGGGGGTGGCTCTGCAAATAAGTCTGGAGCTGTGCTGTGGGAGCTGCCCCATGGTGTGTGAGATATGGGGAAGTGCTTATCTGGGATGGATGTGTGGAGGCTGCAGAGGTTTTGTAGAGTTACCTTCTCCTGTACCCACATCCCTCTGCAGTGCAGGTGTGGAGCTGTAGACCTCTGTTCCTGAGTTCCACCTTTATCCAGGAGGGCTATGTGAGTAGACCCCTCGTCTTTTTCGGCAACATCCATGTGCTACTGTAGCTTTTGGCTTTACCCCAGAGGGAGCACACAAAAAACCTCCAGCATCTAGAGCAAACCTGCAGCATATGGCATGGCTGGAGTGAAACCTCATCAGAAAAACGCTGTTTTCTTTGTGCCAGTCTGATCAGGGCCACTCTCTGACTAAGTATGCCGCTGTCTTTTATGGCCGAGTCCTCATACCTGACCTCTTGTGAAGAATGTGCCTGGCAAAAAAAAGTTAAGGAGTGCTTTTGAACAAGGTGAGGATACTTATACTTTGTGCTGCTGTTGGTGATTTAAGCACAGATTTGAAGAAGTGGAAAAAGCTCCTCATAGCATTTAAATAAAGATACAGACTGGGATGTTCAGTAGGGAAAATTTTTGCAGATGGTGGTGGGGAGAATGGCAGCCAAACTATTGCAGAGAGCTGCAGGTTTCCTCCAGGCTAACAGCACATACAAGTATCAGTATTTCAGCTGCTAAAATATATTGCCTTTAATTCTTCTTTTCTATGAAATTTTAACTGAATGGAAAAGAATGATGTTCCTGTATTTAGGTGATCAAACAACTCCCTCTTATCTGGGCTACCTCTGCACCCAAAGTGCTTATGGGACAGGTGAATAGGATGTGCTTTCAAACTGACTGCCAGAAAGTCTTTTGTGCTAGACATCCAAACACCACTGAAGTGACAAAATGTTCCAGACGTGTCGTGCTTATGCTCACATGTGCTACAAAGGCTGCTAATATCAGAGCACTTCAATCTGTGAAATCTGTTGGCATATGAATGCTTAGCATCTTTCTGGGAGACTCATTTCTATAATGCTGTGTGTTGTACCTAAAAGTTTTCATGCACTAGAAAGTTTTTTTAAAAAAACAAAAATTAATTGCTTGGCTTGAAATATAGTGGAATAACTCAAGAGAACTAGGCTTTTAAAAGTGACATAAATCAATGGGAGCCCTAACTTGGGATTTTCTGCAAGCAAGAAACAATCAATGCTCTTGGAAGGGTTGTTTTCAAAAAGCACCTTACTTCAAATTCTTGGAACAGGATCCATGGCAAAACTAGTGTTTTTGTAAATTTTAGTTTTCTTGTTCTTTATACCAGACTTTCACTGGAGGTCTGTGGTGTGTGTGTGTTTCCAGAAGGACTACCTACTGATTATTCTGTTTTGTGGGTTGTGGAGGATGGGTTTAAAGCAGCAAATGTTTATCAAATTAACAGTGACTTTCGGGGAAAAAACTGCAGTGGATTGTTATGTGCTTGCCAGTCCTGCAGTGTAAGGCATGGTTTCATTTCACATTAATTGCTAACTGGAACACGGTACTGGAGGCTTCTGCAACCAGAATGCAAGGACTTCCTGGCCCCAGGTGCCCCACCAGCAGCAATACAAGTTTGCACTTCTGCAGCAGAGTCTAGACAGAGCATCAGGTGGCTTGGGGCAAAGCTTCCCCAAATGGCTGCTGAACATCAAATGGCATTTGTGATGCCAGGTAGTTCAGTTCCCCAAGCTGTGCAGCTGACACTGGCTGTTGCTGCTTAGAAGTAGGGTGGGTTGAGTGACCTGAGCATGTTTGCCCCACAGTGGTGCAGGGTGGGTGCCTCTCTTGCATGTGCCATGTAAGGAATGTTGGGGAATACAGTGACTTCCTTGAGTGGCTTATAGAAGGAAGTACTTTGAAATGTGTCAGGATACAATTTGATTGGCAACTTGAACCTCTTCTTGCATCTTGATGGCTGCTTAAAGAAGTCTGCAGTGATTGAGGCCTCCAAAAACATCCAGTACTGAGGCAAATCTCACAGGGAGGCTGCAAATAGTTTTTCTCTGCCTGCTGTTCTTTCTAGTCATAGGGTGATAGTTTTTATCCTGAGTTGTGCTTTTATACTTCAAGGCATTTTGATGTTGTAATGTGGAGCATTGTGTGTAAGAAAGGCTGGTAAAACCCCAGTTTCTGTGCTTATGAACAGAGGGGGTAAATGCGTTTTCAAGAAACTGAAGCTCTCCAATTCCAGGATGCTTTTCCCCTCTTCCCTTGGTTTGTGAGTGCAGGGAGCACTGGCAGTCTAAGCGCACATTCTCTGCTTTGAGCAGCACAGGCAAATCCTCTATGCACGAGATAAAATTAAATCTGTGCTGTCATTGCCGGACAGTAAGAACAGCACATCATCCCTCCTGTGCTGCCTGATGAAGTTTGTGTGCAGTCATTACCGGTACCGGGGAGCTGGGCTGCTCGGCTCTGCTGCAATTTGTAAATGGCTTCATTTAGATGTCACCAATGAACTAATTTATGGAAGCTGTAATTAGTGTTGATGGGACTGCAGGTGGAAAACAGTAAGTGGTGACATTACTTAGTGACTTCATGAGGGATTTTGAATGTCCAGCAATTGGCTGCTGCATGTAAGGGAAGAATGACAGCAAATGAGGGGAAAACAAAACAGCAACAGCAAAAAAAAATCCCCAAGCAACAACAAAACACACAAACAAATGGAAATACATCTGGGAAGATGAATGGAAAATTAAAATCACCTGAGTGATGAATAACCCGATTTTAGGTGGTTACTTTCCAAGCAGAGAGGCATGATGCAGCCATATAGAGGCTGTCACAAATGTACTGAGTCAAATAACTTCCCAGTGGTGCTATGTTTGTTATTCCCTTGAGGATGCTGGTTAATCTCTGGGAAAGTGGGCTCTGTGGGAAGGTGTGTTCCTTAATTTAAAGCACTGCAGTGTAAATGGCCTGTCCTGAGCACCCCTGATAAACAAAGTTACGTGTGTGAAGCAAGGGACACAGCTTAGGCTGACTTTAAAAGCAGGGCTTAAAATGATTGCTCCACCAGCAGATGCCTACCCTCACATACCTGCAACTCTGAGTGCTGTGTTTCCTTGCTGTATGATGTGCCCTGGGAGTGTGCAGAAAAATGCTCAACTATGGTGAAAAATGAGGGAAGAAGGTTCACTGCTGTGCTGTCTGATCCTCACTGGAGGGCATATTCAAAGAGACATAATTACTTGTATGTGGGTGCTGGGTTAGATTGCTGCAGAGACATCGTATTGTGGCTGTTGCACCGTTCCTGTTAGCAGCTGTTGGATCTAGTCCTTGCTTGTGCTGCAGCAGAATGCGGGGAAAAGAAACCCTAAAACCAAAGGAACAGAGCAGAACTGCAGCCACTGTCTGCCAGTGGAGAGCTTTTTCAGCTTTCTAAGATTGTGTAAGCTGAATTTCTGCCTTGTGAGTTAAAGTTCCTGTGACCCCCATAGAAATGTGTAAGAAATAGCTCTGTGTAGTGAGATAAGCAAGTTGTAAGGGCATGAGAGGGAAGCTGCCCAAAGGCAGCATTCTGGGCTGCTGGTGTGACTTTTCTCCTTAGGCCTGCTGCAAGAGAAATGTGGTGAGTACCAATTCTGTGTGCACAGGAGCAGTGGGAAGAGGCAGTCTATAAAAAGTGATTCTGCAGTTGCTATGATTTTTTTTTTTCTATGTTCTCTTGTGCTAGTGGCCTCTAATGAACTCTTGCAATATCCACAGCATGGGGATACATGACAGATTGAACAAATGAACACTAATAACTTGTTCTTTGACTTAGTGCAATAAAAGGAGTGCTTGAAGCAGAGTAAGGCAAGTACCTTGAGGGGGTTTGAGGCAGAGGTGGTTTTTCACATGAAGGCCACCCACCATGAAATATCCATTGCAAGCAACTTTGGCCACTTTCATAAGCTGTGTTTTCTCTGTGTGAAAGGAGGGAATTGCAACACAAGTCTGATGGGGAACTCACATGGGGCAGGCCAGATGGAGGGAGGGAACCACAAGTGTTCTTTTATCTGGGAGAATGAGACTACCTTAAATACAGGTTTACTTCCTGGTGGTGCTTTTTCCTCTTTGGGCCTCTGTTTTTTGGCATTGCTAGTGACTTTTGCTTTGCCAGCTGGAGCCAATAGCTCTCCTGTGCTTACTGCATTCTTTACCCCACTAGCAGGGTGGTGCATCTGTGGGTTGGGCTGTGTTACACTGTTCTTCTGGCATCAAGGGGATGAAAAAGCAAAATGCGCACCTTGAGGTACTTTCATTGCAACTCCAAAGCTTAAGAAGCACATCTGTAGCCTCCCAGCTGCTGAGTTTGGCTGGAGGAAGGTGATTTCTAAGTTGGCTCTGCAGTCTCAAGCATGGTAATTTTCCCTTTTCTTGCATGCTAAATCAGCATTTTTTTTTTCTTGCCATAATGCTCCATTCCCTGCACTTGTGATTGATACTGAAATTGCTTTTCTGTTCAATTAAAGAAATACCTTTTATGTCAAAATGGTAGGAAGAAAGAAATGAAATAACTGTATCAGTCTTTTCTTGTTAATTAAGGGAAATTTCTGAGCTACCACCAATGTTTAAAATCCTGTGAATATAGGAAACTCTGTTTCAGCGTATCTTTTGTCCTAATTGCAGATTGAAAAATAATTGAATACTTTTCAATTAAATACTGAAATGCAACTTTTTGATTCTTTAAATCAAATTTCATACTTAGTTTTTTCTGCATAAGTATGAAATGTCACATTTTTGATGAGTTAAAAATTAAATCACCATTCATCTAAAATGTTACTGTACCACAAAAACTAAACCAAGAAAACACATTTTGCTTCATATTTTCCTGAGGAAAAGTATTTTTACTTGTATTTTGCAGAAATAATTAAATAACTGTAACAGAAGTTCTCAGTGAGTTCTGTTAGTACCTTTGATTCAAGGCTGAGCATCAGTCTTTTAGCACAGTGAAATGACCCAAAATGTGAAAATCAGACTTAACAAGGAGTTGATACAATTTAATCATGTGCTGACTAAAACCAAGTCATTATTTGTGCAGCCTAGGCTGTATGAGAGCTGCAAATTCTTCTAAATGAAGCTGGACATGGAGTAGCCACTAAATGGAGCAAAGCAGGATGTGCTAACCAAAGGAGCGATGCTGATCTCTCAACAACCCTCGTCCTCAGAGGAAAGGGAGCAGCACTGGTGGTTTGCAAGCTGGCATTGCCATGCCTGTGTCCTGTCAGAGAGTGAGAGAGAGCCCAGCACGGGTGTAATCAGTTTAGTATTCCCCTTGGGTTGTTATAAACAAAATCAATATGTACTAATGACTGCAGCAATAAATTTCATCATGCTTCATATGGTAACGTTCTGCACTTACCCAGTTGTTGGTTTGACAGAGAGCAATAGAGTTTACCCTTTTAAAGTTGTAAATTACTATAAAAATGCTGAGCCTCATGATAAAATACATTCATGGATGATTTTAAGCTTAGGAAATACTGTAATACTTTCACTAAGCATACTATTAATATAAATAAATAGTATTTATTGCTTGGTTTCCTAGCTGCAGCTGGGTGAAGAAACATGGCATGCATGTTTATCATGCCGCTTGTGGTTTCATAATGTTTATCTAAAATTGATTCTCAAAGAAGCTATCTGAGAAGCTTATTTTCCCACATATTTGTCCAAAGAAAAATCTTTCTCCTTAACAGATTTCTAGCAAATAAAATCTTAATTTTTTTCTAAGTGCTGTTTAGTTTAGGAGATGCTTCTCTATTTAGATATTTCTTCTTGCCTGTATTTTTTATTTTTTTACTGCTGGCAAGTAAGCACTTGGAAGTTGGGTTAAATATTTCAGCCCTAAATGAAACATTGCAGACTTTTTGCTCATATTATATTCCAAGCTTCAACACTCAATGCTTTCTTCTGAATACAAATAGAGTGCTGAAATTACAGGAGCATTCCACAATGCAGGAATACAGATTTACTTTTGTCTACATGTCTACTACCATATCTTTTTCTCTCTTAAAATTTGGAGCTTCTAAGGTGATGGAAAATCTAAGTGCTTTGAATTATACACTTCTTATTAAATCGGTCCGCCTGAGAAGTCTTGAATGTCAATTTTGGATAGCGCTTAACTGTTTTGCAGTCACCTTCACAAACTCCACTGAACTGTGCACTCTGTTGGCCCTTGAAAGCAACTTTTAAGCCACAGGTCTCTATAATGCCTTCAGAAAGGATCTAGATGAAGTGCAGGAGAAACAAAAGTTAATGCTTCTTTTCATTATTTGAGTTATGTTTCATTATCTGGTTGCATTTGTATAGCCAGGTAGGACTCCTTGAGGTGTGTGGTGCTGTCTGAGCCATTCTCAGGGAAGGGCAGATCCATCTGAGTGAACCCCTGCAACAGGCTCAGCTTCTGCATTAGTTTTGGAAGTTTTTCTAAAACTCATCCATTGCATTCCTAACCCAACTCAGAGAGAGTTGTCTGCGTGTGAATAATCTGAATAATCCAGGCTTCCCATCCCTGAGGGCAAATGACATCTAGTCCCCAAGTCTGCTTCTTCACGATGATTTCTCAGTGATCTGGAAATAAAGCAAGCTGCCAGAAACCACAGTCTGAGTGTGTGTTATAGTTGAGAATAAATCAAACCTGCCATAGTGTTGGCAATGATCAGGCCTGCCCTGCTGACTTAAATTCTGTGCAGTATGGCTGCACAGCATTTGGTCAAAGAAAGCAATAACAAGTGCAGATTAATTCTTTGGCAGCTGCACCTCTGTGCAGGAAAGGGAGGAAGTCTGGACTTGCTGCTGTGCTTCACAGCCAGCTGTTGCTAGAGTTTGGCTCCACAAAGCCAGACCTGCACTACCCAAATGCAGCAGGTTTGCTGTAGTAGAGGGATCCTTTCTGCATTTCCTCACAATGCCTGGTAAGAGGAAATATCAGTCTGCAACTGCACCGCCACTGTCCCAGAGTGTGAGGGCCTCTATGGTGCCCAGCAGAGAACCTTTTGGATTTGAATCTCTCCGTCCTGGAGAAGAGCAGTCATGAGGTTGCAGCAGAGCAGAGCCCGCAGCATCATATTTAAGGCACTACTCAATGCACACGCTGCAGACAGCTGAAGGCTGATGTCTGTGTTACAGTGTATTGCTCTGAGTGTTTTCAAGTTAAGCTCACTGGTACATACAGAAGACCAAACATGTAGACACAAAACTGTAAGTTTTTTTTGACTTACAGTGTCCTGACTCTGAAATAACTAATGACTTGGGTGATGTACCATGCTGCAGTATCCCGGAATGGCAGTTCATCAGTACCACTCATCTTGCCCCGCCCCTCCAGCTCCTTGTTTCCTTTGGGTGCTTTACACAGGGCACATCTTGAGAGGTGCTGCTACCCCTGATCTAATTCCAGTATTACCCAGTGGCATTTCTAGGAAGGCGCTGGGGTTTTTCCCGTAGGTTCATTGCTGTATTAGACAGAGGTATATGTGCACTCTTTGGAATGATCTCAGTATTTTCCAAAGAGAACAGGTTCACGTGCCCACTTTTCTTTTGTAAAAGGAACAATTATTGCAGTTGAAAGAGCTACATATCTGTGCGGGGGGAAAACATGTTGAAAGCACTGCTGTCCTGAAAGGAAACATTACAGTGGCCCTGCACCATACACTTAATGATAAATCTCTCTAGTGCTGCAGCTCCTGAGATTGGGAACTTAAAGGCAGAAAGGGTGCAGTGGATGCAACCATATAAACATGAGATTTACACAAATCCAGGCTCTGCTCTAAGCCTTTCCCCTTGTCTGGGGCTGCACTGCAGTGAGGTGCCTTGTTCTTTGGACTGGTCATGGGGCACCAGGGTAAAAAGGTGCTGGTGGTGACTGTCATAGCTTGTCCTGACATCCCTTTCTGGGGACGTGAGCTCAGTCTCAGGGAAGGGAGGCAAATGAGCAGCATGAGTGCAGTTGCCTTCTGCTTAGAGGGCAAAGGCTGCTTCTTCCCAAAATGTGCTCCCTGCTTCCATCACTGTGCTCCTGAGCCTCTATTGGCAAATGTGCATAAGGTGCTGTTAATGATAGGTGAATCTTCCTTGAGTTAGGGCTGGACGTCTGTCATTTCTCTTTTGGGGGTTGGGGGCATTCTCTGTGCTGTGATTTACACTGCACAACACGTGCTGATGTGTCAGCATTGCTCTTGAGCTGAGCTTTGCTGTTCCACATGGAAATGGATCACATGTAGCAACATGGTGACTTTTCACACACAGCTCTGTAGGCAAGCTGTCCATTTTCCGTGTGAGCTGAGGCTTAGGCATGCTCAGGGAGTCAAATATTGCTCAGTGTGGTGGCAGAGAAGCACCCCTTGCCAGAGCACAGTGGCAGTCTGGGTCAGACTGGTGGAGCCAGGGTGCTTGGGTGGGGCATGAAGCACCTCACCTTCTGCTGGTCTGTAGCTGAGGGATTTCCTAAGCCACAGGTAGCATTGCTGTCCTTCCTAACTTGAGAAAGATTTTTCTATTCATTAATTTCTCAAATTCCCAGAAAGGTTTTGGCATTTACAGAATCCCATGACTCAGCTGTGCAGCTCAACCATACGTCTTGTGAAAAAGTACCTCTTTCGCTCTGCTCTTGAGCTTAATGGGTTTTTTTTACTTCATTTGATAACCCTGAGTTTTTGCATCAGAAAATTATAAGCAGTCATTCCCTACACTCTTTGCCATGCTGTTTGTGACTGTTATAGGCTTTTACCATATTGTATTTTCCATGCTGGAGTCCTGTTCTTTTTAAGTCCCTCTCTACATAAAAGCAATTTCATTCCCTTAACTCTTTTTGCTTCCCTTCTTTATACCTTGTCCAGATCTACTGTAATTTTTTGGCAGGTGAGGTGGGTTCTACTTGCAGTGTTCAAGGCACCATGGATTTGTATGGTAATACCAGGATGTCTCCTGTTTCATTCTTTGGCACTGTCAAACTGGGAGAACTGTGAGATTAAATAAAATGGTGCTGCAGGGTGTTAATGAG
The DNA here is from genome assembly GCA_013397175.1 of Platysteira castanea. NCBI lineage: Eukaryota > Metazoa > Chordata > Aves > Passeriformes > Platysteira > Platysteira castanea. The sequence continues at coordinate 71,926 of VYXC01008612.1, read as the reverse complement.
CTGGCCCCGATCCCAGGCTGTTACTTTCAGTGTCCTCTGCTGCAAGGTATGTTTTCTTGTATCAGAGTCCTGCTATTTTGGAGTACCCAACCATGGGACAGACCTGCCTGGGAGCTCAGCAGATTTCTTGGCATCGTGCTTTGGAATCAGCAAAAAACATTCCTCTACTTTTCACATATAAAATTAGGAGCAGCAGTGATTTCCTGCTATACCAGGGGATTAAGTGGAGAAAAGAGCTGCTGTAAGTGCATAAAACAGAAACACGATCTGTCCTGCCACTTTGTTTGTCCCTGCTGTCAGGGCCTGAGCGGTATTTCCCTGGGAGGCAGGGAGCAGCTTGCATCTACGTGCTTGTCCCCTGCCTCCCAAACTCACCACCCTGCAGCCACTGCAACTCAAAGGCAAATTGCCATCTTCCACCCTGCTTCTTCAGCTAAAGATGTCCTTTGCTGGTGCAGTGTCAGCCCTGCTATATTTCATGTTGAAAAGCTGCATTGGGAAGGGACGGGATCAGACAGCGCATTACATTTCTAGTTTGTCAACTGTCTCAAGGCTGTCTACAAAAATTAGTGTAATATCATAACTTGTCTGTATCTCTGTATAGCATTACATCCCACAAAACAATAAATTGCATTTGAGTTAGGACATGAAGCTGATATCAATGCCTATGTTAATTTTCCACGGTTTATTAAGAAAATCATAACAATGCATCCCATTTATGCAGGATGTATTCAGAGATTTATCTCCCTAGTTGTGTATTGAATTAGAACAGTGACATTAGAGACACAGATTAATGTATTAGCATTTCTACTGTATCTTAGAGCCAGGATTATATCACGAAAGGAATTAGTTTTGTGATCTCTTCATAGATCCATTTTCAGGGCTATCCTTCACCAGCTCATTGACAATCACAGTCACCTGGACAGATTCATGTTTTTGTCACTTTTCTTCTCTTTGCTATAAACAGTGGGACACTGGGAGTTCTAGTGCTTAACAGGGTCTGGGAAAATAGCTTGTTCTTCTGCTTTAATCCTTACTTTTGGGAGTTACTTAGCCAATAGTCTTCCACATCTGTTGCAATAATCCTGATGGCAACATCATAGGGCATTGCAAAGGCCACGTTCTCCTGCTATGACTGTCATTCACTGAATACATATGACAGAACAAAAACTTTATTTTTTGAACGGAGATTGGAGTAATTGGCCTCTCATATTTGAATAGTCACATTACCTGTGATCTCGATAAAGAAATTGAACCTTTTTTTAAAGGAATGATGTTGTGAAATGGAATAGAGAGGAACTTACACTGTGTGCCTTTTGGACTGGTTGGAAGATAGGCTGCAGTGTAAGCACTTCAAGGCTGCCTCTTGTGTGTTTTGTTGCTAGAAAATCAGGAGATGGTTCCCACTGCATTAGTCCTGACACAGTTTTACCGTTTTGATGTAGGGAGTAACATATTGACAAAGTGCTTTGGAGTGTGCTTCATGAGCCCAGCTTCTGGGCTGAGGTTTCAGTTTTCACACCATAAGCTAGGACTGCAAGTGAAATTCGCTTCTTCGACAAAAATCAGTGAGAGAAATCACCACATGTTTCCCCCTCCAGAGAACACACAGCATTCTCCAAAAATTAGTCTGAGATCAGGGAAATCTCTACAGCTGCTATTTGGTTACCATATGGGTAAAAAATTTTGTTTACTCTTCTTCCAAGACAAACTCAAATTGCTCATTTCCATCACTGAAGTGCCAGTCCTCAGAAAAATGGCTTTTCTTTAGTACCAGCTGAACTCTGTGAAAGTGGCCTTCTCCTTCACTCTGCACTCTCCCTGGGGAGACCTGAGCACGTCTGGTGGGCTGAACTAAGAGCCAGAAAAATCTCCTAGGCTTTTCTGCATATGTATTGACAACCTTTCCTGTCATTTTCTGGACACCTTACCTGTCCAGAATATAAAGATGTTGAGGCAGTGACTGTCCTTTGTGATGTTTACCCACTGCTGATAACAGTGGTGCCCAGCTGCTGTCCACTGAGCCCCCCATAGCAAAAATAATTTGAATTTAAATGAGATTACTTCTTTCTCTGTTTTGCCTTTTTTTTCCCTCTTTACACAATGAAATGCTGCCAATATGAAAGGATCTGATAGAAGCAGGAGATGAATGATTTGACTTTAAAGCTCTGTGGCATTTTTTGGATTCTGTAATTTCAATGCAATTTTGAATGTTTAAATTAAAAGAGAAATGAATGAGTATGTTAGACATCACTAGAGTTTTTCTTTCCTCCATTTTCCAAACAAATCCAATTAAACCAGACTAATCTTATGGAATATTTCAGAATCTCTTCTTCCAAATAGAAATATCTACTAAGAAAATGTTCTTGATCATCTTGTATATTCTGTCCTAAGTCACTTAGTATTCCAGGCATGTTTCACCCACAAAAACTTTTGCTTTCAGTGAAATTCTATAGGAATGTGAAAAGTTAGTAAGTAATTAGCAAATACTATTGTTTGTGCTGGAAAGATTACTACGTGCCTTAGATGTAAAGACACTTGAAGCTCATCTTTTCTTTTAAGAAAGAAAATGATGGCTTAAAACTGTTAATACTCATTTGACGTTCTTGAGATGCAAATGTAGATGTACAGATCGTTCATGTGTGGATGGGCTGGCCCTGGCTGGATGCCAGGTGCCCGACAAAGCCACTCTATCACTCCTCTTGTCAGTTGGACAGGGAAGAGAAGGTATGTTGAAAGGCTCCTGGGTTGCGATAATGTTGAAGAAGAGATTGCTCAGCAATTACCATCATGGGCAAAAGAGGCTTGATGTGGGGTAAATTAATTAAATTTATTACCAATCAATCAAAGCAGGATGTAGAAAAATAAAAATTAAACCTCAAAACACCTTCCCCCACCCCTCCCTTCTCCCTGACCTCAACTTTACCCCTGGGTTTCTCTACCTTCTCCCTGCACTGGCCCAACGGAATAGGAATGAGGGCTGTGCTCAGTTCATCACATGTCACTGCTGCTCTTTCCTCCTCAAGGGGAGGACGCCTCACAGTCTTCCCCTGTTCCTATGTGGGATCCCTCTCATGGGTGACAGTCCTCCACCAACTTCTCCAATGTGAGTGGCACACAGGCAGGTGGATCACTGCTCCCCTGTGCACCTCCATGGGCTGCAGGGACACAGCTCCTTTACCATGGGCTTCACCACAGGCTGCAGGGGGACCTCAGTGCCAGCACCTGGAGCACCTCCTGCCCCTCCTTCTGCACTGACCTGGGTGTCTGCAGGGCTCCTCTCACGTATCCTCACTCCTCCCTCTGGCAGCAATCTCTGTTCCCCAGTTTTTTTTCTTCCCCTTACACTGTTATCCCAGCAGCATTACAACTATGGGCCTTGGCCAGTGGCAGGTCAGTCTTAGAGCCGTTTGACATTGGCTCTTTTGGACATGGGAGAAGCTGCGACCCACTTCTCACAGAAGCCACCGCTGTAGCTCCTCCACTACCAAAATCTGACCAGAAAAAAACAATGCAATGTGTATATATAATTTCAGCATCTGTCATTTCTAAAACAACCTTTTAAAAAAAATCAACAAATATTCTAAAAACTCGCGAATTCCTGGCATTTTTCAGTCTTTCAGAGATGCCAATCTCATTTCCTTAGTAATACAGTTGAGAGGTTACAAAGTAACACCACATAGAGCAAGTTGTGTTTTCACTCATGCTGCTGTTATTTCTGGGTCTTGGTGAAGCCAGTCCCTGCACCACTGACTGTGTCTGCTCCAGCAAATACACATCCTTCTCACTGGTGGTGCTGTTAGGTGAGTTCAGATACTCTGTTTGGTCAGTCAAGTGAGACACGTTTGCTGCTTGCACAGGGGCACGCTGGAACTGAAGGATGTAAAAGTAGCTGCTAGTGCTGTTTTGTGCAATTTTGAGCTCCATTTCCCTGAGCTCTCTGCCCTTGCAGTGCCCACAGAGGCTTTCAGGAGGGCTTGGGGCTCATCTGTGTTGCAATATCTTCTATGCTGCTATGGAGGGGTGGCAGTAGATGGGTACCAGCAGCACCTGAAGAGATAGAGAAAAGGATATGAATCCTTCAGTGTGATTTCCCCAGGTAGTGGACCTCAATGAGGAAGGGTACACACCATTACAGTAACTTTAACAGTGCTGTGAGGTGTTATTTATCTTAGTGTTTGACATTGCAGGAGACTTCAAACTGAGAGCTGGCTTCCTGTGGTCCTGTGATTTTCAGACTTTGCTCTCTGCCTGAAGCTGATCCTTTGGAAAAGTCATAGATTAAAATTATTCAACCCTTTCTAGAATCATGGCTAAGGAAAAAAGGAAGTCTATTTTCCTCCCCTTTCTTGGAGCCAAATACATAATGGGAATTTTCATTAAAAAAAAGTAAAATCAGAGAGAAGCTCTGTCTTCTTCCTGTCTGTCATTTCATCTCTCTTTGTCAAGATGAGACGGTCTTAAGATGAGAGTAAAACTTCTCATAGTCATTACCAGGTTTTCCTTTTACATTATGCAATGCCAGTCTCTGTGCAACCATTTTGGGCTCAGGGCTTGCATGAAAGAGGCTGAAAATGAGCACCTGGCAATGTGAAAGGGCCCTTCTGCATTAAATATCCTTGGTACAGCAAGGAGCAGTGGGCAGAAGTGTGTATCTGAAGTGGGGCAGCTCGGTGTAAGCCACGTTCTTCTCCCCATTTGTCAGTTTTTTGAGACCCTATAACACCCAGTCACCGTCGTTTGACATCGCTGACGCTCGTCTCCAAACTCTGTCATGTGTTTCTGAGCACGCAGCCACTCTTGAGGTGCCTTCTGCAGCCACACTAAGCATGAGGCTGTGGTTGGCAGCGCATGCAAAGCCACCTGAAGCAAGCCTAGTACATTGTGACTGCGACAGCTACTAGCCTTCCTCATGGGTTAATTCATGGCTTTGCAGGTTTGTCTCTTCTGGTGTTTATCTGTAGTCACATAACTTGCAAAGGACATGACTGCAGCTGACTTGTGAGTTTGAATGTGCAGGAGGTGGTGAGGCTGCATCCTGCCATCATGAGAGCCTGGGACAGCACAAACATCCTGCCCCGGCTGCTTCTTTGTGTAGTCAGATGAGATGATGTCTGTAAGCCAAGCAGCACATGTCAATGACCCTTGGGGGTTTTTCCCATTGTGATATCTCTCTTGGCCTTGAAAAAAACATGGCTCCATTCATATATGCCTCAAAGTGTTCAAGCATGATCAGGACATTCTTTTGGAAGACTTGTCAACCATATATCTCTGTAAATTACTGCTGGTTTCATCACTTATCCCTTCTGGCTAAATAGCTCAGATTTTTCAAAGGTACATGCTTGACTAGAATTGGTTTGCAATTTAAGCGGTCCTTACTTTAACTTAAATATCTTTAGACTCAGGTGGATTTATTTAGCATGCATGAACTAGTGATCAAGCCTACATGTCAAGTAGCTCATCCCAGACATCCCAGGCAGATGGTGCTTCTGGCTGAGGGTTTGTCTCATCTGTGTTGGTTCAAGTTAGTGTTTTATTTCTTTTGTATCAGAGAAATTTGTTGATCAAAAATGCTGATTCATCTTTGTCTTTATTTTTCGTCATGCTTCAGAACACTTCTAATTCAATATACATGGGATTTTTAGTTTGGCTGGAGAGAACCAGGGAAAATTACGGATTGATTTATCCCTACATTGGACGGTACTGGTAGAATAAGCTTGAGTATTCAGCATTAACTCATTTTTGGATGCCTGAATCAGCACACTGAGAGGCCTGGTCCGTATCACAGGTGCCCCTAAATATGGGCCATCCGAATTGTCATTCGTATTTGAGGATGCTATAATTGCTAATTCCTGTATTAATTAGGAATCTGCTTCTGAAATTGGGTGTCAACCAGATGTGACAATTTTTATTACTTTGAGCAGATGAAAGATGCTGAAAATGATGCTTGCAGACTGATGACCCTGTTAATGCTGGTGAATAGGCTAAATTGTAACACAGTTTAAGGAGAAATTTTTTGGATTTTGGTCTATCCTGAAGTAGATTGATGTCCTTTAAAGTTTTATTTTTATTTACACCTCTTCAGGCAACAAAGGCTGAACTGCAATGCCACGTAGTCTAAGGAAGCAAGCACGAGACTTAACTCATGAGGCAGGGCAAGGAAGCAAGCAAATTGATTGACTCTGCTGGCTCTCTGTGTGATCTTCTGAAGGGGACGTCGTTGTCTGTTTGAACCTTTGGATTGTGTAAGAACATAAAAGCCTCAGGCTCAGAGTTTATTTAGGATGGGTTTCTGATGTGGGCATAAACAACCTGCAGATCACACAAATCTAATACATGTAGTTCTGAAGAGATTTAGGATGAGTCGAAATAATGATGGGCTCTTGTGTGACACGTGCACAGGGTGTGTGATTAAATCTAAAGACAAGGTTGGTAAAACTTAGATCTACAGTGGTGTATCTGTAACAGCAATTAGAGGACTGTGTGCTTGGCAGCTGCAAGATAAATGGATAGTTTACCATGCTTAAGGGACCTATGAGCATAATGTTTATTTTTTGAGGTTTCAGCAGTGCCTGATGCTCATCAGCGGGAAAACCTCATTGTTAAAATGAGGACACTGTTTGAGGCTACTGGTTCTGACCTTTTGAGTTGGCATGAATAAAAGCCGGGTTAATGAAATGTGTTGCTCCAGTAGCAAGTTAGGAAAAAAAACAACTCCTGTCTGCTGCTCGGAAAGACAATAAATGCCACAGAGATTTATGCAGAGCTTTGGTGTAGCTCCATAGCCATGTAAGCTATCTATACATAAGTTACTGGGAAAAGAAGTCACTGCTTGGATCTAGTGAAGCACACAGCCTCTGGTGTCTCAAGGTGACAGATAACAATAGTCATAATGGTTGTGACTTGCTTGACACGATCCATTTAGCATTCTTGCCCGTATCGCTTGCTGGTTTCAAAGCCACAGGCCTGAAGTGCGATCAGGAAAACTGCATTTGACATGGCTTGTGGAAGAACGGCATAAATCGCCCAGCACCAAGCACTTAAATGTGTGTTAGGCTGACCACTAATCACCCATTCACTGAGGAGCACCCAGGAAAGCTGGCTTCTAATGAAAACCCTGGAGCTGGCACTGACCTGGTAAGACTGTTGGGTCCCTGTCTGTGCTTTCTGGGATCATGCCAATGTAACAACACAAACTCTTGCAAGCAGTAGTTTTTAAGCTCAAAATATTAAAGTAAAGTGGGTATAAAATTGGCTAGGGGCTTCAGTGTCAGTGCTTAACAATGGAAACTATTTCTTGCTCAGAATGATTGTTATTTGTTGGATTACTTGCTCTGTGGTAGTGCTGAGGTGTCGGCTCTGCAGCCGGGCAAGCAGCTGGATGTTGCTCTAAAAGACAGCGGGAGGTGCCTCCCTCAGAGCTGCCAGCCTGTGTCTGCGAGGCAGCAGGGGTGCTCTGCAGCCTGCGTGTCTCAGCGTTGTGCCAATTGTGTGCAAACCGCGGCCAGCGAGCCATTTATCACCACTGCGCAAGCCAAAGTCTTTGCTGTTGTTGCAAGCACAGCCTGCTGCTGTGGGACTTAGGGGAGTTTTCTTGCTGCTACACCTCTTTGCTCTTCCTGTTGCTTGTAGGGATAAAATCCCTTAGGAGGAGTTAATACTCCCAGCAGGGAGCAGGACAGCTGGGATGCAGCACCGACTGTCTTCAGAGTGATGCAGTGGGCTCCTGCTTTTAGTGCATAGCAAGAACTCGCAGTGCTTTAGGATTGGGTGGTTTCTGGACGGGATCTAGAATCGAAGAGATCTTCCCTGTCAGGCTCTCCAGACCAGAAACTAAAACTGGCTTTGTTGTTAATAAACATACTGCTATGTGTGTAGTTTATTAACTACATATTGTGTAGTTAATAAACATGTGCTATGTGGAAGGAAAATTATGGGGGAATTTCATGCTTCTTTCGTCGTGCCTCCCCACTTCCCTCCTAAACACAGGGAAGAGAAATGCTGTGGCAAGGTGCATTTTAAAAGCAAATCTGGTTGTTTTCCTTCTAACTTCACTTTCCCTGGAGTAAAGTAAAATACATTTCTTTGGCTTATTTCAGTCTAAAATAGGCCTCTAGTTCTAATAGACTTGTCCTGAGGCACCACTCCTGGCCTCCAGCTGCTGTCCAAAAAAGCAAAGTTCTCCCATAGCTCCTTTGTTGTCTCTGTTGGCAACACATGAAAACTTTGGCTCTGCTGCAGCATCTTGAATGATACTGGGTGCCCAGGCAGTGGCACAGAATCTATCCTCATGTCCCTCTCCAGACTCAGCTGCCTGGAAGGATCATGGAATGAATGAAAGCCTGTAGATAAAATTTCATAGTGGGTGACTTCTTCTCAGGGCCATTAGTGAGACTGAAAAATCAGACTTTATAATATAAAGCAGTCTTCCACCTGAACTCAGGACAGCTACTCTAGTTCCACAATATGTTATTTAAAGCCTGTTTTATAATAGAATTTGGTATTGCAGTATGTATAATTTATAGTATATTAAAACCCATTTCATAATATATTTTAATCTCTGATGATGAATAGCTGGGACAGTCTTGCAGGTTCTGTAATATCACTATGGCAACATCCTTTAAAAAAAGAAAAGTAGGACAATTGAGAGATACCAAGCACTGGTCAAGGAAAGAATAATGACACTTGTCAATTTGTATTTTTTCCTATAGTTTATTTTCTTCTTGGAAATGGCATCTGTTCTGATATTTTTGCATGTGTTTTCAAGAAATTGCTTGCGACATTACTGAAACGCTGCCTCTCCTTTATCCTTTGAGGGCTCAACTCTGAAAAGATTTGTTTTCCATCTCAGTGCTAAATGACTTAGCCCATCTATGAGGATGAGCAGAACTCAGCAGCTATTGGTGGACTGGAAATATATTTTCCATCAGATTTCCAATGTTTCTCAAAAATCAAAATAGTACTTTGAGTCCAACCTAACATGCTTAATTTAGAAAAAACAAGACTTGTCTTCCATACTAAATGGTTGGCTGTTTTTAAAAATCATGAAGCTTGCTTTGAAGGCTTACATTTTGACTAAACCTCTAAATGGCAATTATTCTTTTCCTGAGCAGTACTCAGCAAAGCATACTCATCATTCATTAGCAAAGAAAGAAGAAATCTCTGTTTGCTTGCCTTTCCAAGAAGCGGTGGTGCATCTCTAAAGAAGTCACTGCAGTGTCTCAAGTGACAGGGATCAAAAAGCCTGGAGATCTGTGGACCACTATTTGCTTATCAGGTGACACAGAGCTCATCCATGGAAGACTGATTTTTGTCATTTACCCCAAATCAGGCAGTCTCTTCCTGAAGAGCAGACTTTTGAAGGTCCCAGGTCTGAGGACCAAACACCAGCAGTACATCAGGCAACCTTTTAAGCTCTTTCTATTGCTGGGTGTTATTCTTAGTCTTATGCTTTCAAGCAAGGGAAGTATACTTTTTGAGGATGAAAGTTTATGGTTATAGTGGTTTGTTCTGTCAAATGCTCCAGGCATGAGCTCTCTGTCCATGGGGAACACAGTAGTGGGAACTGAGCTATATAGGAGGTCACGTGCCCTTTTCTTCCTACTTGGTTTTCTTAAATACCTCAGGCCTCTGCTATTTTCAATCAATTCAACAAGTAATTCTATTCTCTCCATTCTTTGTGATTCTCAGCACAACTGGTTTCCTTCAGCCTCCAAACTCTTCTTTTCCAGGGCTACCCCTTGCCATCACAGGTTTTAACACTCCCTTGCCCTTCTTCACCTTTTACAGAGCAGACTCTCTTTGACTGTTCCTTCTCCTTCATAAACTAAAGTTTCTCCTATGTTTTTCGGTACCCAGCCATGTTTTGACTGGTGGCAGGTCATGCAAACCAAAGGCAGGTATTTAATAGTCCTAGTTATGTCAGCTGATGTGAGGCTGAAGGTGAGAATACACCTAAAATGTCTGGGGACATCTGGGCATTCATATTTCCCCCTGTTTATCCCAAAGCAGAACACAGATGTTGACCTTTACCTTACTAATCCACCTGCTTGCTCAGGCTTTTGCTTGAGGGGTGACAGCAAGTGAATTTCTGCCTATAGGGCAAATTCCAGGATGTATCCATTACTGTGCCATTGACATTTGCCAGCCGATTCTTATGTTTTCAAAGTAATTTTGTTCATGTGCCCAGGGAAATTAGCAGTGAACTGTTACCGGGGTTTAAAAAGCATTTCTGGAATAAAATCTCTTTTAACTCTTCCTATTTAAGTCATTGCTTGCATAAAGCTACTGATTAGAGAAGAGCAGGAATCCTCATGAGAAATAGGAATAGTGAACTTGATGAGTTTCTATTCTGACTTTTTTTTTTTTGTTGTTCTGCAGTTACAGAAAGCCTTTTGCCATGGGCACCTCATCCGGGCCATGGATCAGTCTACAAATAATGCTAGGATTTAATTTTTCCAGTTACACTGCTCTTGCAACATATCTTGTAAATGTGCAGCTCAAATCCTGAACTAGATATGTGAACAGTGAGGAGACACAGTCATTTTCCAGTGAAGGAAAAACTTCTATAATGATGGGAGTGGTGGCATAAAGATCCCCCTTTACACTGGGTCTGGTGCTCACACTGCAGCTCTGGTCTGTTATCTAGAAGAAAATACAACTTATACAAATCATGAGAGTGTATGAAAATGGACACATTGAGTCTCCTAGCAAACAAGATTATAAGGCAGGAATCTTTCTGGTTTGGATGACACTGTTAGAGCTGATAGGGTTTCTTGGGGTTTCCTCTCCTCTAACACATATTGCATTTGAGAATGAAAACCAGCTGAGAGCAGTATCGCATAAACCTATTTTCCTGTTCTTTATGGAAGATGAGTACTTTCTTATCCCAGAACCACTGGGCCCATTCATAACTGAAACCTTTAAAGTTTATGAACTGTGAAATTAGGTGACTAATAGACAGGTGAATCATAAGGCTGGATGCATTCAGAGATCTCCTAGTTCCTGTTCCTTGTATCTCCCTGTAGACAAACACATTTACTTCAGCAGAGAAAAAAACACCATCAAAAACTCTTCATGACACTGAGGTCCCACCTAATTGCAGGAGAATGGGATTTTTGCCAGGACACAGTGAATGCCTACTGTATCTGTCCATTTATTTTCTGAGGGTGTCATGCCTTGTGCCACATTGGGTCATCCACAGGCATTTGGGTTTCTTGGTTTGGCTGTTTTTTGTTTGTTGGGTTTTTTGGTTTNTTTTTTTTTTTTTTTGCTATACCAGTCTGCCCTGTGCAAAGAGGTCTAAACAAGTAGAGAGCAAAGAGCAAATTTCTTTCAGGTACCCTTGCCATAAGAATATTCTGATAATAAAATCCTCCCAGCTGTTTGGAAAAGCTTCAGCATTTGCTGTGAGTAAGAAATGTCTGACAGAGTCCCAGGAACAAAACAACTCAAACCAACCCAATCAATAGCACTTCATTTTCTTACTGGAATGAAATCTCTGCTAGTGATCTTGGAGTGAAGAAAGGACTTTGCAGTTTTGCACATGTCTTGGCTTTTGGATTTTACATAGGATGTGATTCAGGAGCATTGAAGTGGTCCTCATCTTTATCAAAACTCCCCTCCAACTGAGTTTCACCAGTTATTTATTGTCACATGTGGAATAGGAGTTGTAGCCAGGCTGTATATCTTAGTTAATTAAAAGGAACATCTGCTTAATATAATGCATTATGTAAATGGTATTTCCTTTGTATACCAGGCTGCATGAAATAATCTATTGGCTACTGATCCAAGTTCCTGCACGCCTATCAGATAACCCACAAAAAGCATAATATCTGACATCATGTGTGTCCCCTCCAGGCAACACATAAAATAAATACTGTAAGCTTACATAGAAGCAGGTGAGTCCAAAAGAGCAGAAAGGGATCTATACATTCCCAAAGTACAAACTTAAGTGGTAACAGATGAATCCAGATAGTGATTATAAACCCCAGAGCTGATTCATAAACTTCTCAGGCTGCAGTCTCTAGAGTCTGAGGGCAAAACTCTCTATGATAGGCTTGTTTTCATGTCTTTATAGCAGGAATAAGCTCAGTTCTTTGTATACTTAGGGAAGATGGATAAAGATACTGATGTTGTTGAGTGGTCTGAATGCTCAATAGCAGTGAAATCACAATAGCACACTTGAATGGTGAAATCATTAATGAATCAGATAAGTTTTTCTGGTTTCATGCAGGCAGAGCATTCTCATCAGAGCTGACATATTTTGTACATCTTGTTTGCGTAACAAATATTTCAGTATTTGCTTTTTTGTTTACAGAGCCTAAATTTCGGGTGGGACTTTGTAGGAGGAAGCGTTGGATCTACAGTCAACAGTCCAGGGGATTTTTGGCTGTTGACTTGCCTGCTCCTTGCTGGAAGTTATTGCCAGAGGTCTTGTGTTGTTGGGCGCAGGAGGGGTGTTGGGTGCTTTTTGCTCTACGTTGGTACTTTGGTGCATAGCTTGCAAGCTGAGAAGAGGATGCTCTGCAGTGCTCTGGCACTTCAGTACCTGACTCCTGTTGGTTAGAAATGGAAATGGGGGTGGATCTCACTGTGCTGATTCCTGATCCACCTTCATCATGTCCCTTCCCTGTCTTTTCCCTTTGCTTTGGCTGCCAAAATGGAGATGTGCTAGAGCTAGGCATGGCTAGAGGCAAGCTGTGATGATATCGTGAGAGCTTTTGGAATGCATAAGAGAGGCCAAGACTACAGAGGAGTTTATTTGCAAACCTTTCTGTCTAGATGGCTCATTTAATTATTTTCTGTGCTTATCCCACTTTACTCAACACACAGTTCAAAAGAGCAGCCAAGCCATTTTAGATGGCTTTGTTGCCTCAGACGTGGGAGCACAGGATGCTACCTCAGTAGGCTGAGCTGTGTTTGCTGTTCTGATGCTGGAAACAATCATCATTGCTCTCAGGACAAAACATTTCCAACTGCCTGACTTTGGGGTTCCACTTTAATCCTACGTGCTAATGTGCTGGTTTACCGTATTAATGCAGATTAGATGAAAATAAATGCTGGTTTACCGTATTAATGCAGATTAGATGAAAACTCGGCACGTCAGGATTTCCTGCTCTTCTTACGCTTTATAATCTCTTTGCTTTGGATGATGTTTATTACATACTGAAATAATGGATTTAGTGCTTTCATGACGTCTGTAACACGTTCTTTTTGTGATTCCTCTCAGAACTGCTCTTGCTTAGCAAACTTTCCAGCCAGGGATCAGTCCAGCACAGTTACCCTGGGCACACTGGCAGCCGTTTTGAGGACTCTCTCGGGTTGAATCCCCAGAATCTGCATATCTGGTGCAAACAAAACAGGCATTTGAGCTTATTAATTCTGGCTTATTAATTTCTTTCATTGCAGCTGCAACCAAACAAGAGCCTTCTTCAGCCCTCACCCTGGGTTCCTTCTCCTCTGCCTTGTTTAGAATGCAGCATAAAATGTTTGGAGGCTCACTAGGCGAGGCTGATAGAGGGCCTTCTTGGCTGCCAAAGCATTTAAGACCACCTTAGAAGGGCTGTTGGGGGGATTCTACAAGCACAGAACATATGGGGAAGATGGCCTGTATTTATTTTGGTTGCTAACAGACTAGTTCTACTGCATCCATATGTGTTGATATTGAGCTTTGTGTACCTCAGTAATCTCTCTAATCCTCTGGCCAGATGTTTGATGGTATTGGGAGGCCAGAGGTGTTAGAACTTCAGAGGTCTACACAGACTCCACTTGCTTAAATGCTGTGTTTTAACAGAGTTCTGGGGCCTTTCTTCTGGTCACCATCTACGCTCTTTCCAGCTCTTTGAGTCTACTAATGCTGCTGTTTGCTCCCATCTTTGTTTTTCCTCCTTTGACTCCCTCCTTTCTGTATCTTCCCACGGATGTGTTTCTCACAGCCTATGTTATCTTTTCTCCTTCTGTAGAGGGTATCAGAAGTTGCACAGCCACAGCTGGCACTTTTATTTTTTGGCAGAATTTTACCTGCCCTATGTTTTGGGTGACAGAAGCTCTGTGGGAGCCTTGCTAGGCATCTGGGGATGGTAGGTGTTGCTGCTGTGCCCTGTGTTGTGCCTGGCTGTGGTTTAGTCCCCTTTTCCCTAAAGAGCTGCTGCTTATGCTGGCCTAACTCGGAGCAATTCTTTGCAAAAGTGCTTTCAGAGTGGAAAGCTGGACATGTATCTTTAATACAGAGCAGGAGCAAAGAGGAGGGAGTCGGCCTTACTAAGGGCAATTAATTGTGCTGCTGACAGCGAGCCCATGTTCTAACTTTCTCTTCTCTGAAGATGACTTTTGCAAATGGATGGAGATTGTCAAAGCCTGTAGCTTCAGGTACTACTCCACCTTTAACATTGAAGTGAGATGAGTCTCCACCATCTGTCATTGCCAGGAAAATGACAACATTACCAATTGCCTCTGTCTTCATGGAATTAAAACATGATATCAGAGGCTGTCTACATCTTCTCTCTGGTTTTTATGCAAGGATTTTCCCCTCCATTTTCAGTTTGCTCCTGTTTGGAAGATAATGAGGGCTACTGTCTTCCATGTGCTTTTTATCAGGGAACAGTGCTCTTCAGCAGACTCATTAAAATAATGGATGGCCTCAGATGGTTAATTATCTCTGAAAATTTCTTGCTGCCCAGCAGCAGGGAAGCTTTCTTACATGGAGTATGGATAAGAGGTACGGTCTTAAAATGACAGTCCTTCTACGATATCCTTTAAGACATCTGACAGAAAAATAGTGTGTTGATACCACCAAACCTAGGTGAAATGATTTGTGTCATTTAGGTGTGTGGCATGATCAGTGGCAATGGCCACTCCATTGGGAGTGGCTGGATTGTGGATTGCGGGGACAGCAATAATTCATCTGGTGGACAGGAGTTGCAGTGGAATTTGGGAGGAATGTCATGAAGGTGGATGAGAGAGTTAAAAAGACATTTCTTCTGGAGACCATCAAGACTGAGGGGAAAAGAACTTGGATTCAGCAAGCCCTTTAAGCTGTCAAAGAAATGCATGTTCTGGTTAATCCATCTCTTTTGATGACAGGTTGCATATGGAGAACTGATTGAAACATGCTTCCTTTGTCCAGATTCTCATTCCTTAAAAGCTATCTTTGAACAGTATTCGTAATAGCAGAGAGTTCTGCTTTTGAAAAAATTTAAAAAGCACAAGTCTATGAAATACATCTGTTTTGATTAAGGGAGTTCAGCTTGCCTTGTATAATTTGGGTCAGAATTCTAGATAAATTTGGTGGTCCTGACAGCATCTGGCCATTTGGGAGCTCGCATCTGATTTAGACACAGATATTAGTGCTTCTGCCCTTCTGGTTCTTGGGACTTCTCTGGGATTAGTGCTACTGTTAAGTAGTTGCAAAAACTCAGCTGTTTTGTTACCGTACTAAATGAGGACTCATTCAGTCAGGAACTATACATATCTGGCTGGCAGCCAGATATGTTATGTGATATCCAGTGTAATTAAAATCAGGACTTGTCTTCAAGTAGCTGTTAGTAATAGAAAATCACATTCAGATGGCACAGCAGGATGTGTGTGAACCAGGTGTTTGGGGAATCCTATGCAGAGTTTCAAGGGGTTTTTGGCCTTTTAGTTTATTTGGCTATTTCAAGTAGCATTGGAGATGATGTCCTCTGAGCTTGTTTAGGGTGTTTGAGTCTGTGACATATGAGATGAAGTCCGTTTTGCTATGGAAACTGAAGGAAAAAAAGAACAAACTCCTGCAGCTCACCGCTCTTGAAAATCCATTTTTTTTGTATGTATACAGGTGCCTTATACATACCTCAGTAGAGGTGAGCCCCAGTCTCTACCTGGCATCTGTATATGCTGTTTTAATTCAAATAACAACAGGTGCCTGTTTATAGGTTGCATTATAAGTATCTGAAATTACTCACCTGAGTAACATTAGGGATCAAAGCTGCAAGGAAGTGTATGTATGACCAGGGACCTAACGTTTGATGGGTGCTTATGAACTGTAAGGAACATCTGCTCTGAGTGGGTAGCAATTGCTTTTCTATATTGAATATTGAAGTGGGTTATCACACCGTGGAATGGGTTTCTTTCTTCCTTTCATCTCCATGGTATTTTTATCTTCCTGTTGTGATTTCATAAAGATTGAATAGTCACGATGAAAGAACAGTAGGCAAATGTATACAGAAACAATTTGGCTTTGTATGGTGTCAGATGCTGTTACGAGAAATAAAGTTTTTCAGGTTTCTTCTTAAAACCATAACCAAAGAGCTCTGGCCTGGCAGGTGTGGGCAGCTGCATAAGGTCCTCTGTCAGAAATGTCATTCAGCTGTCCCCTCAGATAAACATGGCCCACTTGACATGCTGATGTGGCCAGTGTGAAAAATTCAGATTTTTTTCAGAAATTAACCCCTAATATTAATTTATTCTTAAGAACAGTAAGTTCCTGGGCCTCATGGTTGCAAGGATTGCCTTTAAGATGGGGCCCAAGAATAAAGGATGTCTCTCAAAGCAAGTCCTCTTCTCTAATCTTTGGAGGACTTGAAGTTGGTGATTATACCTTAAACTTAGTTTTAAACATCTTAAAACTTTTAAAAACCACCTCTGAAGGCTCCAGGGCTAGGGAGGGGGAAGTGCAGAATCCCATGCAGGATTGGGGAGGAAAACTCAAGTTTCACTTTACACTTCACAGTTCTTCTGTTGATGGCCAGGAGCCATGTGCGGGTCCACAGTGCCAATACCCACCTTGTGTGCCCTGCCACCTTTATTGGAGGTCAGTCAAATCCCATAGGTTCAAACTCCTCTTCTGAATGGCCCACCTCCACTGGCCTCTTGCCATCTTTCACATGGCAACTGACACATCATTTAGCCCATTCCTCAGGCTTTGTGGCACACCATCTGATGTTTGAGAACACCTGGTGCACTGCTCCTGCCTGTTTCTGCACCAAGTCTTCTCCAGGTCTTCTTGGCATCCCAGGAGCAAGAGACTTTGTGAGTTGCAGTCCAGGCTGAAAAAAACTTGCAGCAGAGTGAGACAGAAAGCATTTGTCTGGATCAGTGGGTGATATGTTCTTGTGTTTTGTGCAGTAAAGTATTTCAGTGTTTAGTAAATAAGAATTTAGTGTAGATGAGACCTGCCTCTGCCCTGATGTTCCCCTCAGCGAGACTGACTGAAGGCAGGAAGAGATCGAGGTAGTTTCTGGAAGAATTTGGTGAGAAATACCCAACTGTTCTGCCAGAAGAGAGGGTGTATGTGGAACTGACTAAAGCAAGGAGAATGAAGCACTTAGCTTGTTGCATTTAGTTCCCATTCTGCCTGATCCCAAGTGCAAAGATAAGAAACCGTTGTTTTTTCAAGACTGCTGACAGCTCTTGCCAGGAAAGGCTGGATTGACTTTTTACTGGCACCTTAGCATTTTTGATCAATAGCTTCACAAATGGGAGGGAATTAATACTCTGCCAACTAAGTTGTCGGGTTTTTTTTTCTCCTTAATGCTTTATTTTAATCAATTTTTTGTCTTATTAAGAAAAAGAGTAGTATAAATGATCAAGGATTAAAGCAATTTTGTCAGTCCAACAATGTGAATTTATGTCACTTCAAAACCAGTTCCCTTTGAGGAACACAAACACTGGATTAAAGCTTTACCCCAGACTTATAATTAAAAGGCTAAATCCCATATATAGCATTACAGCTGTAATGCGACTGGAAGAGGATTGCTCATTACAGCCCATGGGGATTTCAATTATGGCTTTGGGAACTGATAGCCACCCATCTTGCCATGAATCCTCTTAGGGCAGACATGAAACCACACAGCATCATGCTACAGCTCTCTGTTGTCAAGGTTTTATGCAGATGCCACCTTGCACAGAGGAACTGTGGATTCACATTTTTCCCCTGCCAGACAAATGCTCATGAGGATGCACCTGCAATAAGCCCAAAAGACATCCCCATCTGCCACAGAGCCATTATTCCTGCCTGTAGATCAGGTTCAGCATGTGCATTTAGACGAGGAAAACCACACCAGGGCTCATGACAGCCTCTGGAGTGGGGTCAAATTACTTCTCATTTCCCAGAACAGGCCAGCAAGGAAACCTAAGTGCCAGTGGGGTCTTGTTGGTGACTAGTGCCTCGGAGTCAAGGAAAAGCTGCTTCCCTTCCATTTGCTTGCTTAAAGACCTTGGAAGTTCACTGGGTGTGATTTGTGAGGACAGATCTCCTGTGGTTTGCAGATACACGGTACCAGAGGCTCACCTACCTCCCGATTATAATATTCACATTAAAGCAATAGAAGCTTCAGGTATGTATTGTGCATGCCTGCATATTGATAAAAGTCCACCAGCAACCACTCTTATATCACACAGGGTCCAGTTTTAGGGCACAAATAGAACTGGGCCCCAAGAACTGAGACCTATCAGTACGTTTACTACCTAAAGCGGCAAGGCACCTTTGTATAAAAGGAAAAAAAAATTAAGAATCAGCAAAACATTAAAAACTGGCAAAAATTGCAAGCCCTGGGCAAATGCTTTCCACCACTGCATCACTGTCCCTTTGAGAAATTTTTATCCATTCCCTTCTGAGTGGACTCAGGCCCCAACCCTTCCTTTGTCCTGCTGCAATAATGACAGCTATTCCGTATCTGCCTTCCTGGGCTAATTGTCAGTTAAAGCCAGCTGACACGCCCGCTAAGGGCAACAGGCAGGCTTTGACTAAACTTGATTTTTATTTACTAGACACGGAAATAACTAGTTGCACAAAACACAGGTGCATGTCATTCACTGATGCAAAGCAATTTTTTAAAAATCCAAATGCGTGTTTTGTGCGATGTCGATACCACACATCACTGCAGTGTGTGAGTACGAGTGTTCTTAAATGGATTTTTCTGGTTTAAGTCTGGTTTTGTTAGCTGCATTGTTCAGAATTTTATGGTTTTAGTGTGTCTGTAGGTATTGGAATTTCAAGGCAGCTTGACTTCAATGATTATACTTGACCACATTTTCAAGGAATTTAAATTATCTATTTTACAGCAAGTACAGTTACCTTGTTGGAAAAGCTGATTTGGTTACAATAGAAATGGTCAGTCGAGAAAATTTCAGCAGGTTTTTTTTTTTTTTATATGTTGATTAAAGCAATCAGACACCCAGACATTTGTGGAAAAACTTTAGTCCCTCTGAAGCCAGAGTTTATTTACATGAAAGCTGCTCTGCATCAGCTTGAACTGATACAGATGAGAGTCTGCCTTGCTAAAGGACACAGGGCTCCAGTCCAACAAGGCTGGGACAGGATGGCTGTCAGGGTGGCACTCTGTGCCAGTATATCTGAAATACATCTGTGCATGTTTTTGGTGGCATGGGCATGCAGTTATCTGCCTTCTGCTTTTGGTGATTTTAACATGGCCAATCAGTGAGTTAGAAATAAAACCCGAATATGAGCGCACTCAAACTCTGTTCTCAAATATAGAAATCAGTCACATTAAAAAAGGGCCCCATCCCCTCTGTTTCTGTTATTTTTTACTCCTTGTGCTCTCAGTTCCCTGAGACACTGAACATATACACAAAAAATATCTTTCCATGAACTTCCAGAAATGGAAACACACTATGTAGCAAGCAAGTACATAAACCCAGCAGGTGAGGAGAGAGCTTAAGGAATGGCATTTTGGACCACTGTTGCGTTATCATACCGAGATTTTTACTAATTTGGGATTTTTATGAAGAAAATTGCTGAAATTTGAAAGTCATAATAGCAGTATAAGGAGTTTGAAATATTTGGAGCCATCAAAACTGCATTTCTCTTGAAGAATTACAGCAGAAAGCTCTAGTTATAGTGTCTGGCATCTGTCATGCAAAGTGGACCCTGTAGGCACTAGGTCTGTGTTTCAGCACTCATGTTGCAGGGAAGAAGAGCTGCCTTTGGATTGACGCTGTCTTAACCCCACTCAAGCAGTCTGTATCAGTAGGAGCCCTGCATCTGCTTGGTTCTTGACCAGTGCTGGTCAGCTCAGGTCTATAAATGACCTTGGGAGCTTGCCATGTCAAATGATTGTAGGAAAAGGTCAGGTCAGACTGACCGAATCATCTGACTCTTCATCTCATCTTTCTTCTGTGTTTATCAGGTCATTTGAAGCCATCTATCTACTTAGTTGTCACTACATTGACTCTTTGCTATTAAGGATCATTAATATTTTAAGAGCCATGCACTGTCTGTGTAGCCCAGCAAATTATAAAAGACAAAACAGGTACCTCACAAGTCAGGCACTCTGGAGGGAATAAAACCAGAAGGCCCCTGTTGAAGCTGTAATTTAAAGTCAAGCATTGGAAGCTGCAGTAACAAAGGACTCGTTTGGCTGTTGTGGGCATGATCTGCTAAGTCCCACTCAAAAAGGGCTTTTAAGTCAAAAGTGTAAATTCTGCACAGCCAGATTTGACTATGATTTCCCTGAAATTTTTGGAAATAGAGACGGCCCTGAAAATGGGATTGCAGTTTTATAGTCCTTTTTCTGCTCCCTTAGAAATAAATACTGGAGCCCATTGAATCTGGTGGACCTGCTGGACTCCAGCTACTGCATACTCCTGCTGGATAGGTATTCATCCTGAGCCAAATGGGCTACTTTGATGCTCTCAGACATGAAGAAACTGCACTGTCCCAAAAGTGGTGACAGAAGTCACCACTGTCCATCTGGCTTCCAAGAAGCCAGCTCTGCCCTTCAGGCAGGAAGTCAAGGACTGCGGGAAGTGTTGACTGTTTGGTCTGTAATTAAAAGAAAGGTACTTACAAGAACCTATTCATATCCTTTATGATCTCCCCCAGGATCATTTAACTGACTAATTTGGACAGCCTAGACAACAAATGAGGATTCGGTCTCCTCTCTTTCTACAACTCTGTAAACATAATCCTTGATTGATTGGCCTCTAATACATCAGACCTAAATGAAAAATTAATTAGATTGGCTGCAACCCTGAAGTGAGCACTTTACCACTTTGTTGTTTTGTCCATTTGATCCTTTCTTCTTTGATTTATGGGCAAAGGAGAAAGGGGAGAGAAAAAAGAGGATGAAAAAGAGGTTTGTTCTCGATGTCTCTTGAAGTCAGATGGGTTTACTGAAAACTGAGGTCTGCTTGGCCAAGAAGCAAAATGTGCAGCAGCAGCAGTGTTCTTACTGGCATGTACCATACAGGTGGGAAGGTCCACAGGGAGCTCCCCAAAAACTATGCCTTAAGGAAAGCCCCGACACTGGTTTTGGCAATCCAGATTTTCCCTGGCTGTGTCCGTGACTCCAGTGTCCTGGTTTGCATGGTTTCCCTGCAATGAATTTTTTTCTCCCTGAAATAATGGGGCCATTTTTTGGATCTGCTTTCAGAAAGGCCAATAAAAATACATTTTGTCAGAGATGGCAAGGATTGCTATTGCTGATTTTCACAAGAAGTGCCGGAGGCTTATGACAGCTGGCCAATCTGATGTTGATTTGTCTTGGAAAAATCTTCTGACTTTATTGAACACTGCCACATCAAAACACTAACTGAACACATGACAGTCACTGTGTTTCACAATCTCAAAGGGTGAAGCATACGTCATGGTGAAAAATAAACCAAATGCTTTCTAGGTTTGTAAAGTATTGTAGCATTCAGAGCAGAGTTACATGATGCAAAATAATTTTTTTAAAAACCCAGCACAGTGAAGAGTGGAAACAAAAAACCTGAGCTTGACACATCCAGGGGTAAAAAGGGCAAATGAAGAGCATGTTGTTAATCACAGCCAAATTTCTGCCAAAGCCTGAGGCCCAGAGAGGAAGCTGAAAAGTAGCAGTATATTAAACACAATCCAGTCTCATGACCAGGAGGAAATAATGCCACTCTAAAGTGAGGCACAGTTGAAATAAGAAACTTCTTATGTTATCTGAAGAGTTATTGAAAGTGAGAGCAGAAATTAAATTGAATTCTAAAGAGTAGTTATATGTGCAGAAATATAAAAAAAATTTTGTGTTAGTGTGGCTTTATCCTGAAAAGGAAAACATTTGGGCCAGGTTTGAAAAATACTTTTTGTTTTTTTTTGTTTTTTTTTTTTGGTAAGTAATAGGAAGAAAACTCCTATTTGAAAGAAAATACTTTGATATAAACAATGGTTGCCTATTTCAAGAAAGCTTTTAAATGCAAAATTAAAGTATAATGTGCATGTGATGTTTCGAGGCTTTGTTGCTTCCAGAGAGCTCTTCATCAGCTGTCCAGACACAGGAGACCAATAAATAGGACACCTATGCTGGAGTCTTGACTTCGTGCTCAGAAAATGCTTTCTTTACAAGCCATCTCTTCTGCTTTCTTCCTCTCTCTCTTTCTTTTCTTGATTTGACAGGATTCAGCCCCAAAGCTCTACCCTGAAATCTGGTCTGTGTGGTTTTGAGGTGGAAACTGTAATGTGTGTCTGTGTGCATGGTTTGCTGTGCAACATTTTAAAATATATTTTTTAAAAGGCTTCACTTTACTTCACTTTCACCTGACTGGAGGGGGAACCAAAAGAATTCAGGTTTTTTCCATATCCAGGTCAGAACCTCCAGGATTAAGACAGGCAGAGGGAGGACTTCTGCCAGGATTTCAACAATCCTTCCACTAATTAATTAGAAGACTAGTGCCAGCTCAGGGGGCTCTACTTCACATCTTGTAATGAAACCTTCCAAAAGAACCCTCTATTTTTAACTGCCACAAAAGCAAATTTACAGCCGTGGTACTTTTTCACTAAATGAATGCACAAGTTTATCTCCAGCTGGAGCATGGTGCAGGCTCGCTCACAAGACAAGCTGGAAAAAGCTCAGACTTCAAGCAGTGGTGACGTGTATGGGGCAGGTCTGCAATTGCGGGAAGAGAGGCTGCTTTAGCATGCCCAGGTTGGGGGAGTATGTATCCAGTAGTTTGCTACAAATATTTTCTTCTGATTTCACAGTTTGATTGGTGGATTGCAATGGGAAGGGTTCATGATGTGGTTTGGATGATAACACCTGCGATTTCTAGTCCTAAAAGGAATTACCCTGTGGGTGCGGGCACATGGTGCTGCGTTTCACGTGTAACATACAGCCTTAGCAATAGTCAGCTAGTTTGGTCATCTCTGGAAAGGATATTCTGCTACTGTTACCCTAGCGAGATTCTTCCTTCCACTTCTGGTGAAAAAAAAGATGGCACAGTCCGGCTCCCAGCCCAACTTCAGTGCAGGTTTTCAACTGGGAATTTCTTGCCCTACAATGCTGTGGTGAATTTCATTGGGACTATTTGCAGGTTTTCTATGGGCTTCTCCACTTTATTATCCTAATGGGGATTTTTGAGAATTATGAATGAGGCCAAACTGGGAAAAGGTGGCTGTTTTGCCCAAAGCCATTTTTGTGCTCGACAAAGAGGATGCCTTACCTAAAATGGTACAGTATGAATATGCTCCACGTGACCATACGACCAAAGAAAGCATAGTTACAGGCATTACTATGTATTTTCTTATTACAGATTTCAGATTCATATCCCCTTGACTTTTACAAAAAATTCTGCTATTTCCAAGGAAACAGTACCTGAATATCTCTGAGAAATTAATTATAGCAGGTCCTGCTCTGGACAGGAAAGGCCTGCCTATGTTAAGGGTATCAAATCCACAGCATGACTGGATTGGGAAAGCAGAATCTGCACAGCATTTTGGGCACGAGAGATTTGGTGGCTGTGGGCCTGTGCTTACAACCTGTTGTGTCAGGTGGGATTTTCCAAAGAACTTATGAGCCATGTGTCTATGACAGCTGACTACTGAACAGCATTATTAAATTGTGCAGAAAAGCCCTTCGTGTTCTCTGTGGCTGCAGTAACAATTCTGAAATTTGGCCATATCACTAGCAAACAAAGGCAACAGTAGATCTCCTTCTTAACAGGGTGTACATAAACCATTATGTATCTCTGGTCAACTTTTCTCCTAAAAGCTTCATCAGTTTCACACCCAACCTTTCAGACTTCCTTTTATGTTTAATATAGTATTAGCTCAGTTGTTTGGAGCATGGTGTTAATAACATGAAAGTTAAGGGTTTGATCCCCATATGAGTCATTCATTTAAGAGTTTGACTCAATAATCCTTGTGGATCCATTCCAACTCAGAATATTCTGTGATGCTGTAATTTTGGTGATTTTTTTTCCTAAGAAAATACCATGGGAGATACTCTTTGGAGCAGAACAGAGAGCCCAACTAGCAGTGTCCGTGATTCCTGCTCCCCTGTTGCAGACTGTTACCACTGCATTGCTGGCTGAGACAGGAAGAGCTACTGCTAAAAAAACTCACAGAGTGAATAGTTTTAATCTTTAAATTTTCAGTGAAAACCATTGACATTTTAATTTTCTGCAGATGCTTATTTTCTTCAAGCTTTCATTTTCTGCAGATTGTCTTGGGGGAAAAATGTTTTACATAATCTCTTTTTCTGCTTTTGGATGCTTGACCCTATCTCTGGAGCAAATACAGGTAGGGAGAAGAAATTGTGATGCAACTTCTAAATACATACATTTAAGAATCTACCACTGAGAGTTCTTTTATAAGTTTTTGGATATCATCAAATGAAGCCATTAGTTTCTGAAAAGGATTAAAATGAAAAATCTTTGAAGTCAGAAAATTGTCCTGGTGAGTTAGCTCTGTGAGAATGGAATGGCTTGAGTTTTTTCTTCTTTTTTTTTCCTCTCCTTACAAATAGGAAAATGATATGTTGAAACTTTAACCTGATCAGATCAGTGTCTGAAAACTCAGGGTGAAATATTATCCCTCTTAAAGTCAGTGTCAAATTCCCTGCTGATTTCAGTAGAGTTATGATAAATCCTTGTGGAAAATGACACATCGCATTACAGTATTCTCAACTTCTCCTTTTTTTCCCCCCTAAGTAATATATCTCTTGAGCCATATACCTGGTGCTTCCTCTCTTCTCAAAAAATACAGTTTTCCATCAGAAAACCAGATATGGTGATCCTTTATGTCTTGTACTTGAAAGTACTTGTATAATTTTTAGCCTAACTACTACACAGTACGAGGTGTGGGAACAATTTCCTCACTTCCATCTCAGAAATATGTTGGCATCAGGAATGTTTGTTCAAGTAATAATAATCAAAGAGCTGGTTATTCAGCTGGTATTCCTGTTGATGTTATTAAATCCATTTCTGAGCTGGTGGTTTATTTCTTGCTGGATGGAGCATATGAAGTTGCTGCTTCAGGCTTAGAAAGGTCACATGGAACAGTCCATAGATTTGGGTTAGAGGCACAAATGAGACAGGGTCACATTAGTGGTGACAGCCTTCAAGAAGAACTTTATTCTTTCCTATTAGCTCCAACACAAGCAAATTATGACTGCCTCTCTGCCTCCCGTGCAGGGTTATACTGTACCCAAAGGACAGAGGAGAAAATGTTAGTAGACTGTCATTTCAGACCTCTTTGGGTCTTCAGAGGTGCTCAGCATCAATCAGTCACCATGACGAGCACCAGGAGCTCTAAGGACCCAGTATTACGATACACAAGCTTCAAAATGGGGACTGAGCTCATTTAGGAACCCCTCTCTGACTCCTGTTTTGACCTGGTTTAGAAATCTATCCCTTTAACTGCAATTTTTTTTTTGACTTGCACATTGATCTGATTATTTCAAGCCTGTAAATAGCTTCTGTGATGCAGCTCAGTTACATTACTTGTTTCAGGTTTCCATTTTGCTTCTATCTGAGTTCATTTTATTACAGGGAATGATATAGCCCAGAGGATTTTTCTTCATATCAAAGTTGCCAGTATTTTCCTCACAAAATGTACTCTGTATGTGGTGGAAGTAGGCTCAGCCTACAAGGGAAATATACTGAAGCAATATCAGCATTATAAATCTCTCATTGGTCTGGAATTATGTAGGGCCTAATGGTGAAAACATCTTCATGAATAGTTTACGTTGAATTTACCAAATTCTTCTCCATGTCAATGAAGCTGCTGTAATGTAATATGCCTAAGAGTTTGCAGGATGGGGTTTTAGGCTTTTATTTGGCATAGCACTTGAGCATGTGCTTAAAATTAGGAATAGGCTTGTGTTCAAGGTGAAGCATATGCTTTTTGTTGCCAAAACAGGATGCTTTTTAGTCCCTTTCCTGTTTCAGAGGCCTCTTTCCCAGTTAAGGCCAGGTAGCTGGGCTTTTCTGTCTGCTGGAGCTTGCCTAAGTTTAATAAAGCTCCTGGCAAGTGGGGCTATAAGCTCAAGCTGTATAAATATGAATTGCAGCTTGGAATTAGCAAATAACAACTGATGGCAGTTATGAGAATGGAGTAAATATTCAGCATTAACTTACTATTAGCTCGTTTCATGAGTTTCAAGTCACTCTGTGTGACAATGCTAAGGGCTGACTTTGACAAGCTGTGTTTCTGCTCAGTGCCCAGTGTGCTGCTTAAAATGGATTTTGGTTTTCCATCCTGATTTTCCTCACCCTGTTAGTGGAGTTGGGCTATTTGGGGCCTTATTGTTAAAGATAATTTCTTGAAAACTCAAGGAAAGTAAGAGCTGAATTAGCAGCCTGACCTGCCAGTCAGATACCCCATGCTTTTTGCAGACTAGTCATGCATATGCATCCTTAACTCTCTTGCCTTTACTTGAAAATAAGGAGCTGGGGATGCCAGTTTTGCAAAATGAACTAATTTTGCCTTCTAAAGAAGCCAATAATGAGGGGAGGGAAAGTAATCACTGAGGGACTGCGAAGGCTTAATCTACAAAACGTCCTGCTTCATTTTGATATCTTACCTGTTTTTAAAATGCTTAAATAATATCCCAAGTAATTTTCAGACAGGATTTTTAAGTTGTAAAAAGTCAATTGCCTTGACCTACTGTTGCTCTTGTTCATTGCCAGCAATTCTTAGAGGAACCTCACCTGGATTATTTTTTAAATTGTTGCTGAGATGCCAAGAATTTAATATCTTGCTGAGTTATTTCATACCCTGATCGCTTGCCCTGTTCTGATAACTTCTGTTCCTGGTTCAGAGCAACTATCTATCTTATGTTACATGTGAAGAAAGATTTTTTTATTTTTATTTCTAGGGTGGAAGCCATTTTGGGTTATACAATCTTTTGTCTAGAGTTTGCAGAGGATGGGGCGCAGAAGTGGGGAGCGCTTCCCTCGAGGGATTTGCTAGCAGATGGTTTCTCTCCAGCAGGCCTCTTTGTGTCCCATGTGAATGATGCCATCAGTAAACCAGCCATGTTCTGTCACCTGTTTTTGCGGTGAGATGTTGCAGCCTTCCATCAGATAACGCTTGGTGTTTCCCCCATTCTTGATCCCAGTTTTTTGAGATTGGATTTTTTTTAAAGCAGTGTAGCCATTTTGCTGGGCTTGGTGCCTGACCCTTGTCCCGTGTGACAGCCAGAGGTGATCCAGTGCACCTGGGAGAGGAAATGGAAGTGCTGGGCTGCCCCTGTGCCTTTGGTTGGTGAGCGTGCTGGCACAGCAGCTTTTCTGTGTGTGAGCACAGCAGCCCACATGTGAGAGAGAACAAGGGTGGGAGCACATGGCACCTTGCACAGATGAAATGCAGCACGAGTGCAAGGAGTTCGGGTCATCCAACATGTGGGTGAGGGGAAGGCAGCCAGTTCAAGCTGGGTACCAGCCCACTGACTTACCTAGAAGGACTAACAGATGAAAATAAATGCAAATCCTGAGTGTAATCACTGACCTGATATGTCATGTTTACTTAGTGGATAAGAAGAAGAGAATATAGCACTAAAGACAACTGCAATATAGTCATTGAGTACTTCAGCTTGAGAGATTTTTCCAGTGGTAATTAACATATTTAACTTATTTCTAAAGATTTACAAACATTAAATGCCACTAAACATTCCATGCCATGAATGTCAAAGAAGCTGATGTAACTTTGGGAGCATATATTTCATCCATCATAGCACTCTTGTCACTTAAATGGCACTCAATCCACTTAAAATGGCAGTGATTACAGAAGAACATCAAGTTTCATCAGCAGTGATTACGCTGTGATTATCACACATGCACTTCTCAGGGCTTCTTCTGCTCTTATGCAACTGCCAGTTTGCAAATAAATGCTGGGGGAAAGTCTTTGAGGCTCTGTAGATAAACCTGGTGTTTCCATTCCATCAGAGTCAGTCTTTTTAGCATGTTAATTTGCACTTTGGGCAGAGAAATTTAACTCTTAAGAGTGATTTGGAACAGGAAAGAGGTTAAAGTCTCAGTGAAGACCTTTTCCACCTGCAGAGGACTATAGTGGTTAAACTAAATGTAGCGGGGTTTTGATAAGCCACTTTGCCTGACTTCTCTCATCAATCTACTGAGACCCTTTAGAGGTAGTGAACCACCTTTTCCAGGCAAGGGGATGGAGATCTAAGTAATCTTCTCTTTGTAGAAAAGTAGAGGGGAATCTCTTCATTCCCTTGTTTACAACTCATATGCCTGACTTAACCAAAAATTTTAGGCTGTGTATTTCCCCAGGAAGAAAATAGCAGAGAGAGATGAAAATGGGCAGCCTAATCCAGACCCAAGTTGCTGTCAGTGGAAAAATTTCTGCTGGTGCCTCTGATCGTTAGATGTCAAGAGAAAGTGTAGGAATTGGGGGAGAGAACAGGAGAAACAGTTCAAATTGGCCAAAATGTGTTTCCCGTGAAGTCGGTAATAAAACTAAAGAACAAGAGAAAATATGCTGCTTTTACCTTTTTTTAATGTATATTACTGTGGCTTTATTTTATTTTTATAGGAGCCGAATTTCCAAAAGGACTCAGCTTCTTGTGATTCCTCCTGAGAAGGGCAGTGAAGCTCTTTTGAAAGCATGGATTTTATACAGCATCTGTGTCAGATGTAGTCCCTTCCCTCTGCATCTTTTTGTGTTTGCCTTCCATACCGTAGCAAACACTTTGAGTAGCAGGAATTCTCTCTCAAGTAGTTGGAAGTAAGCAAATATAACACCACATTTGCAAAAAGTAAACCATTCACTTTTAAATCTCAACACTGGACACAGAGCCCAAGAGTCAGGTGCACAATATTCTATCTGTTTGCTCACCGAACCCTTCCTAGTTTTTTCCCATTGTTTTTGAGGAGCACAGGTCAGCTCTGTGATTTGCAGCCTGGTTGCATGAAGGATTCCATTGGCAGCAGTCTGGGCTTTCTGAGTGGACTTTGCCACTCGGTCCAGCCTTGCAGGGGACAAGAGTCCATGTCAGCTGTCAAATAAGTGAATTTATAAGGCATGTGTGATGAGCACTGACTGATCTGCCTTGCTTTGATTATTTTTGCTAGCCAGTATCTCCAGCCGCTTGCAAACAAACTGTGCACCCAAACTGAACCAATAGAACCTTTCAAAATTTAAATATATATACACCTGCACATTAAACTTAAGTAGATCAGGCTAAATTTCCTAGAAAATATATTTTCTTGGAAAATATTTACTTGAACTGACACTTGATATATTGGGGAAAGACAAAAATAGGTGTTTATTTTCTGGTTTGCTAATTCTACTCATCCTGAAAATACCACTGGTTGTAGATATTAATAGCTTTTGTTCACATATGTTCATATCTAGACTGTATCCTTGAAAGAAATGCATTTCCTTTCTTTAATGGAAAGAAGAAAAACTCTGCTCAGAGAGGCAGATTTTTCCAATACATTCTTTGACCGCTGCAGATGCATGCACTGAGGCAGGTAGTAAATCCCTCTTAGCATTGATCCTGGGTTTAACCGGTGAGTGACTGAGCAGTTTTAACCTTGAGAAACAGCATACATGGAAATGATGTGTAGCTAAATCCTAACCTGGGCCATGGAGAAAAGCAGATTTCTCCTAGCCATCCCCAGCACCCAGCACCCCTAGGTACCTCTGCCATGTATACAGCAGTGTAGTACATATATGAACCTTCATGCTGGTTTACAATATTTCAAACTAAGGCAGGAAATGGGGACTGTGCTGTAGCTTAACATCCACATCTACTGCTGCACTCTCAGATGAATCTTATTTGAATGCGTCTGAGTGTGTATGCAGAAACAGACTGGAGCTTTCCCTCTCTCCAGACATCCTGTGCTATCTTCTGTGTCCTTGCATTTTACAGTTCGTCCCCCACTCCTCTTTTCTCTGTGCTATTATTGAAATGAGTAGGCTCTCCCAGGTATTTTTTGTTTTGCTGCTTACCTTTTAACATGCCTTTTGAATACTTGGGAAATGGACAGTGTAATAAGCGGGATTATTTAATTCTGCACCTTCGTCGTTTTTAATGGTGGAAATTTCGGAACATTGCAAGTTACTGAAGTCATTTTCCTCCTCTAAACTTGAAAATAAATGTGAGAGAGTGAAAGTTAGTCTGTGCTGCCCCTTCTCCTCTTGGCATTCCTTGACTCTGTCCAGGTAGAAGTGTATAAAAGGGAAACAATCCCAAATTTCTGTTGCTGACAGTATGTTTTTAAAGACATAGAATCCCCAGAATTTATTTAGAACTGTTTTTTCATTAATAAACAAAAAATATGACCATCATCTCAAAAGTGACATTTTCTTGGATAGCAATGGATTTATTTATTTACTTATTTTGAAAGTCCGTTTCTCATGAAGGGGGTTTGTTGAGTTGGAACATTTTTACAGCTCCTCTGAAGATTTGGCCATGAGGAAACTCACCAAATGTCTAGGGGAAATTTCATAAATAACAAGAAATGAAGCAACTCCTCTGCGATGAAGCAGGAAATGAGTACTGGCATCCAAAGTTTCTGCTGTGCTAGATATCCTAGGAGGATTATTACTGTTTTATCCCTGTAAGTTGGAAGGCAACCGAAATTTCTCCCAAGAGATCAAGTTCAAAACACTAGATTTAAGTTTTGTTGTTAGCTGTCTGTCTTGTTACTGGTTTACTTTAAGTTCTGTTTAGGCAGACAGTGCTAGAGGAGTTACTGTGCTCTGTAATGGAAAGAAGCAGTTTTTGCTCTGAAAGCCTACCCAAACTACCCTAAAAATGGTGATTAGAACTTCAAAACTTCTCCACCGAGTAGTTGTGCATTTTATTGAGAAATGAGGAAACTCTAATCATAATCTGCATCTTTGGCAGGATGAACTTACGAGTTTTTCAATTTGCTTATCCCAAGAGATCACCTTTTGCAGCCTAAAAGCCTTGTTGGCCATCCTTTCTGATGGTCAGAGGGTGCTGGCAGCAAAAGCAGCATCTTCTGTTAAACCAGCTAATATAGTTGAAAAATAGTAGTATGTTTCTGGTAAAAGCTCTTTGCACAGTTAAATGGAAGGATTTCTGAAAGCTGAAAGGATTTGCTAAAAGTCCACTTAGATGTGTACGAGTTAAAGTATGTTTGAAAGAAAATATTACACTATAAGCTGGTGTCTGTAGCAGAGCAGGAGCATTGGCAAAGCAATAGACAGGTGAGAAGTGTCTTTATCTCCCGGAGAAAAACAAGTGGTCCTTTATAGCTTGTGAAACAAAACAAGGTTAGGAAGGACACAGATTATATTGTTCCTTAAGACTAATACCATATTGAGTTTTCCAGTTCTTGGTACAGCTGTCAGTATTGTTCTCATGTTTGCTCTTGGATGGCATTTTGCATGGCTCCCAGGTGGCTCAGAACTGACAGAGCAGCAATGGAGTGATGTTTTTGTGTGTCTTCCCCCCTCAGCAGTGTGTTCCTTATCTTTGAATGATTGTGTAATCCATTCCTAGTGCAGGCTGCCTCAACCTTAATTGTATCAAGATAGTTATAGTAGAATGAGGGAGTGTCTTCACACTGATACTGTCTGTTTCTTGGCTTAAATATCCAAGTTTAAGTACAGGAGAAAATATTTCTGTCTTGAAAGGCATTAGTTTTAAACCAGCAATAATTTCTGTGTTTTAAAATGTTTGGAGAATATTATGTCACAATTTCGCTGTACTTCAGTAATCTGAAGCAGTGCTGATGGTTCCAGTAGTTTAAAGAAAATGAGGTGCTGCAATAGGGAAAAGAAGATGTATTTCTTGCTTTCCCTAACTGCATATATTCCCTCCCCATTTACTCCTACTGCAAGGGTCTGCTACTTCTCCTGTTAGTAACTATCATGCTTTCAGACTAAATTTATTTACAGTGGCGACAAATCTAGCCATGCTTATGTTAACACTGGTTTAAATTGCCCCCTTCAGATTTTTCTGAGAAAGGAGGAGAAGCTGTGTGCCCTCTCAGCTTTTGTTTTGCAATGCAAAACATGGCAAGTTATTTTAGTTTCTTGTCCTAAATTTGGCAGGCCACTAGCCTAATTCAAGTAGCCCTAGTCCATATGTTTTTCTGCCTTGGCCACAGGAGATTGCAGTGGCACTTGATCTCCTTCCTTCTTCCTAGACTGTGCCCATCCCATGGGAGCCCTGTCCATCATTCACTGTCACCTCTGCAGATTTGACTTTCTAACAGCACCTTCAGACAGGTGATTTGAAACCATTTTATGATCTGCCTGTGCTCCTGAGGCTTTTTCTGCCATCATTTCACACAGTGAAATCATCAGAGGTGTTTTCATCAGTGATCCCAAATTACTGCCCAGAAACCTGCTCAGCTCTGTCCCCCGGGCCTTTACCCAGCTAATTCTGGCTGCAAAATGTGCCAGCTTAGCCATAGGATGGCAGTTCATTCCAGCATCATATCATCAGCAAATCACATTGGTATGCTCCAGAAGTCATGCAGAGGCTATTAATTTAAATAATAAAGAAAATTATTCCCCTGGCCAATTTTTACCTTCCAGACTGGTTCACCCTTCCCCAGTGCAATCTGTTACCTCTTTGTTGGTTTCATAACTGCTTTCAGTCCCTCTGATAATCCCCATTTTCTCAATTTTGAGTATTTCCCCAATGATATTATAACCAATGCTTTATTTGAAGTTTGAATGGTCTCCATTCTTGTGTGTCCTTTATCTACAAAATGAGTTATCTTTTTAGAGGAAGGTACCAGCTAAGTCTCGTATGATCTCTCTTTGGTAAGCTCATGCTACATTTTTCCCCTTTTTTTCTGTTTGTCTGCCGTATATTGTTCTTTCCTTCAAAAGTTGTGCCTTTGCTGTCAAATTAATATTTTGTAATTGCCTCCAACTCACACTTCTTTCCTCACTTCCATGCTCAGTAGATTGGTATTTTTCACTCTGTGACACTACTGTGAGTTGCCAGATTTAATAAAAATCCTTTCTATCAGTTTAGTGCTCTCATGAGATTTGTTAAAAAAAATAAAAAGGCAGTGAAGGTAGAGGGCAAGCTCATAGTGGCGCAGGGGATAGAGCCAAGAGAGGTCAAGGAAGTGGATTTACACTCCCTGAGCTTAGAAAAAAAATCCCTTCCCCCTGTGTCTGCTCCCGCTTGAGGATACCTTTCTTGCTCTCAGGCATTT
Organism: Platysteira castanea; assembly: GCA_013397175.1. Lineage (NCBI taxonomy): Eukaryota > Metazoa > Chordata > Aves > Passeriformes > Platysteira > Platysteira castanea. The sequence goes on along the minus strand of VYXC01008612.1, from coordinate 38,563 downwards.
CAAAGCCCTCAAGTGAGGACCAGTTCTTCTTATTTTTGGGACTGGAAGGACATAGATTCACTGGGAATAGGTACGTAGTGTTCACTTCTGTGGGAGAAAAAACAGTACCTCCCCTGCCAAAGCCCAAGGTGTCTTTGCACTGTAGTGTACCCTGTTCCACATCTGGGCAAGAGACACCCTCAGGAGTCACAGCCAGGCTGTCCCCAGGCCAGCCCTGCACTGCAGCTGGCCAAGTGTCCTCTTTCACACTGGTGAAAGTGTGAACCCCCTGCAGCTGGGTTGGCAGGGTTGAGAGGGATGCAGGCTTCTACACCCCAGATATTTCCTGCCCTTAAGGAGTGCTTTGTGCTGGAAGTTAGGCTTTTGTGAACAGTCCTGGGACCTTTTCCTTTGTGTTAAAAGATGCTCTAGGGAGGAGCTGCTCTAGGGAGGAGCTGCGGGGCACCTCGTTGTCTGTTCCGCTGTTGTCTTGAGAGGGCAAGGCACTGTTGTACTCAGTGCTGTATAAACACATCGAGGTGATTCCTGCTCGGAGGGATCTCTAGTCTAAGGAGAGGTACTGGGAGAAAGTATTTATGGATAGTGCTCAGAAATGGGGTACAGAAAGTATCTTGCAATAAGTGACCCTGCACGGGGCAGAAGTGGAAACACAGCTCAGTAACCATGACTTCCAGTTCCGTACCTTGATTTATCTATAGAAGAGCTTGTACTTTAATTTTGTATCCCTTTATTCCTTTTCTTTTTCAGATTGATGATTTAAAATCTCCATGAATTAACATACATCAGTAAAAATTGATGTGACTTAATTATCTTCCTTGCTTTTGCAAATTGAGTTTGGCCTCTGTGACCATCTTTGAATGATCACTGCTTCTCTGACTTGTTCTGTGAGGAACCAAAGTCCAGTGGTGCTAAGTCACATCGAAAAATGATAATAGACTTCTAATGTGGAGAAGGTTTTGAAAATCCATCCCACAGAAAATTACTAGCTGGGAAGTAGCAAAATTCAAGTGTGTCTTGGTTAATGGCCTGCCTATTCCACAATGGGCATGAAAAAGAAGAAAGTGTCAGAAGGTGAATTTGAGACATAGTGGAAAAGGTTATAACTGGAAAACTACATCGCATCTCCTCCATCAGCTGATCAACCATGCCTCTGAGACAGCTGAAGAATCAGCATTATTTTGGCAGCAAATAATTTTAGGATTTTTTTTTTAATTTTATGCTCTCAAAAATAGTAGAATATTTTTGCTTAGGCAAGTGTGGACTATGTGCTAATATCTATAAAGGCATTTTGTTGGCAGGCTTGGTTGAAAAAAAAAAGTAACATCGAACGTTTTTTATCAGCAAGCTTTTGCCATCCATACTTAGATAAGAGCTGTTTGGGAAGCTTTTTGGAATGGTTGTATTATTCCTCTGCAAAGTAGTGATTTATCAAACCAACTTTTTTACTGTAATATGTTGGTCTGATATAATGTTCTGTGCAAAGGTACTGCCCAGACATCAAATGAGATGGAAGTGTGTGACCCTCATTACACCCCAGAGGAGTCACCAGCCCTGTGTTTGGGGCATGCAGCATTCAGACTGCCTGGCTGCTTGTGCTGAAAACCAGGCTGTCCTAGATTTGGTCTGCCTCTCCTCCTCTCTGCGCTGCCATGTTTTGTTTCTCTCTTTTATCCCTTCCCCAGACCACGTCTCCCATAGCTCATAGTGGCCTAGGACATTGGCCCAGATTCTTCTCCAAATGATATGTTAGCTATTAAATGGAAACAAGACTCTGGAACAGGCCATCTTTCCTGGTGGTGAAAGAGGGAGCTGGTATCTGGTCATTTTTACTGAAAAGTCTGATTCTTTGCAAAAGTCAGTAGGGCTCTTCATGAATCCTCTGGGTGAGGGGCCCTGGGAGGGCTGGGAATTTAAACCAGTAAGAGCAAGGTAAAAGGAAGCTAGTAGATACTGGGCGGTATCTACTTTATAAGCACTTCACTGGAGGGAAAGCTACCCTATTCTAGAAGTTTTTTGATAGCCAGGAACCATGTAACAAGAGCCAGGAGCTGGAAGCTGAAACTGGAGAAGTCCTTCCTCAAAGCAAGAGATGCCTTTTTAAAAAAAGCCCACAAAATCCAACAACCCCCTAGCCCCCCTGCCCCCCCAAATAAACCCAGACATTAATCATCATGACATTTTCCCAGAAGATGTAGTGGATCTTTATGGACTTCAAATTTGAGAAACTTGTTACTTTGAAAATAATTGGTCTAGATCCACACAAGTTTTAGAGGAAGATGAGGGAATTGCTGTGTGACATCCTCTGCCCATGACAGAGATAAAATTAAGAGTTCATTCCTGAGTGCCACTTTATACCTAAACTTTCAGTTCCTCGATCCCCTGTTAGTGTTTAAGTACCAGTAATGAAGTTTTATTGATACCTTTTATATTTTATCAAGTGCATAGTTACTCGGTGTGCTATGCTGAAGAGTCTAAGCTCTCCATATCTCCAAAAATTGCATAATGCAGGTCTGAGAGCAAATATGTTTTCCTGGTCAGTTTGCCTTAATTGGTTTGATTTTCTTTGCTTTGCTTTTGTTTTGCTTGCATCTGCCCAATATTAGACACATAACTGAAACATTTTGTTCTCATATTTAGACAGCTGTGTGCTTTAACACAGTCTCTGCTGCTCCCTGTATCTCCTTGCTCACATAGATGCTGTTTTCTTGGGTCGTGTCATGCAACACAAAGCACACACCCTGTGCTGTCACTATGGGGAGGGAGCATAAAAGGGACTCCTCTCTGGGAAAGGGGAAACAGATGTCCCTGTCCTTGGGAAACACTGACTTCCACCATAGCACCGGTGCCCAGACAGAAAATGCAGAGCTGGCTGTGCGCAGGCGGACAGGAGCCAGGGGGTGCCTGAGTGCGCTTCCCTTGCTCATCACAAAGCTGTAACGTGGCACAGTGATGCCACCGGTGCAGCCCCTGCAACCAGATGCCAGGTGGGCTTTAAAGATGGAACTAAGCAGTAATAAACTGTGTCGTTACTGAAGATCTCTGCATAGAGGGGATGATGGTTTGCAAAGGGAGAAGTTGCATGGATCTTCCTTATATGGGAGCTTTGTGTTAGCAGTCAAAGAAAAGAACCTACAGACCTGTTTTGTTTGGGTCCTCTTTGCATTTAGCATGGAGCTATCCCTATCACAATTTCGGAGGGAAAAAATCCCAGCCTTAAAAGATTGAACTAAAAATTGCATCAGTGTGCTGGGAAAGCACAGGGAAAGCAAATTTGTATTACGTACGAAGTTAGCACAGTGGTGCAATGAACTTCATAGAGGACTTGGAAAGTCCCTCCCTCCACCCCCAGGGTTTGAAAAATTCTTTTATTTCTATCTGTGGCACTTCACCCATAACCCATGTCTTCGTAGCAAGTGATGTGATGTGAGCCCTGGCTTTCCCCCCAGACTTTGTGCCTCATTCATTTGTGATGTGCCTCCTCATTTGGGGTAACACAGTCAGCCAGGACAATGAGGTCCTTGGCATTTTCATGGTTTGTGGGTTTTAAATTTCAGAAGGAGAGACAGTTTGAGTGAACCTCAGTGCTGTTATGAAGGCTGGCTGTGAATATCCCACTTTCGTAAGATAAAAAGCATTCTTGCTTTGTGGCACCAGTTCAGCCTCCCTTTCCATCTCCCACTTGCTCTTCTCACCTTGACCTGAATCCAAACATCCCCAATTGCTCTTCAAGCTGTCTTATGAGTGTCAGTCCTATGAATTCTCCAACAGGAGGGACTTGCAGGGAACCAGCTTTGCTGGGAAGCTATGACACGTCACTGTGTCATAGCCAGGCTGCTTTCCACCTGGCAGCCACACAAGAAATGGGAGACAGCAGCAGGCTCAGCACAAGCCTGGACTTAGTAGCAGGTGTACGGCATGAGGAGACATGTGGAAGAGCAGTTTGCTGCTCCCTTGATGCTTTGGAGATCTTTCCCAATCACAGCTATAGGGTCCAATTTCAGTAGTGAAGGATAGAGAATTGGAGCAGTAAGAAGAAAGGAATTCACATATCTGAAGTAGGAGGATTGGTGATGACTATGAAATAATTTCTGCATGGCATATTTTCATAAAGCTAAAATTCTGAGTTTCCTGAAAGGTAGAATCTTTGGAAAAGGAACTTTGACTAATTATTTCAAGACAATTAAAGCCACCAATGGTACGATCTCCCTTCAGCAGAGAGGAAATACTAGGTATTGTTTGGTTTTTAATAGAAAAACAGAGTTAGCCAAAACTAACTTTAACACTCTAAGGGCTGCTGCTAAACTCAGTGATAGTAAGATGATAATCTGCACTTTTGAATGTTAAATCAAACCACTGGGACAAGAGAAATTGGGAATTAGATGTATACTATCAGCCAACTTGACTTTGAAGAGTTTGTCCTGTCTGCATGATATATAGTTTGTTGGTTTTTTATAATCAAGCAATTTGTAAGAATTTGTTTCACGGTGGTGCAGGATGACTTGATACCCCAGTTCAGATTAAGTGTTCAGCTGAGTTATGTTAAATATGGAAGATATAGTAGAAACAAGATTTTCCTTGGTATGTTTTTATTAATAGCTTCTGATGGAAGGATAAGTTCAGGCAAAGACTAAAAGGGGGAAGGAAAAGCCATACAGTATTTTTTGCACAAGCTATTGCAGTGGAGAGCCAGGATAGTGAGGAACTGGTTGGAGAGAGGTTCAGTGGTAGACTGGAAGGAGCTTTTCTCCATTGTGCTGAGCTTATATCTGTTTGGTTTTATTTCTATGTATATTGTAAGTCTTTATTAGTTAAATATGAAAAGAAATGAAATTTTATAATTTTCCTATTGCTTGAACTAGTCGTTTTGGTGTTGGTTTTGATGCTATTGACAGTGTGCTGCTTCGAATAGGGTTAATACTTCTATTTATGTTTTATTTTGATCTAAATTACCCCACGTTCTGAAGATGAGGCAGCTTGTAGTGATGCAGGGAAACCAGACTGCAGACTTATCATTTGTCCCATTTCTGTGCTTTGTGTTTTTGCCATGTAGCCACATGGGTCTCAGCCAGTAAGAGTCTGTGCTCAGCTCTGCAGAAGCCAAACTTTGCTTCAGCCTGTCTGCTTAGTATTGGTTTTCTTGAATTTTGTGTAGAATGTCTTGCAGAAGAGACTAAATGTTTGGGTAAGAGAACTCTTGAGGGCCACTGCATAGCCAGAAACATGAACTGGTTCAGGAGATGGCTTTGGTTAAAAGCAGAGGAACGCAGGAATTTTCACAAGGTTCTGATATGTTCCTGTTCTGATATTTATCCTGTTCTTAGTATTTTCTGGGTATTTGCTCAGGGTCCCTGTTGGAGACAGGTTGCAGGGTCAGATGGACCCTTTTAATCTTTGAGTTTGAGCATGGGGGGATTCGAGTCTGCACAGGGCTGTGCAGTAGGTTTATCTGGGCTCCACTGGTCATGGCCATGTGCTCCAGAGCGGTAACGCTGAGCCGAGTAAACTGCACCTGAGGAGATTGCTGGGTGCTGCTGGTGGTGCCACCATGAAATGACCTGGCTCCCTGCCTGAGCATGGCTCAGCTCGGCCCTGGCACACACACCAGCACCAAAGGGGGCTTGTGCAGTGCTGGTGATATATGGGAAGGAGATGGGTGACCATGGGGGATGTCATCCTAGGGGATCTTGGGATAGCTCAGTTTGGTGGGTTGGAATTGAATGGGATTCAGGAGAGCAGCCATCAGTTTAGACACTGCTGGCCAGGAATGCTGGTTTAACGAGCATCTCTTGGTTTCTGCTCAAAACATTTTGGTCTGAGATTTTATCTTCTGCATGCATTGAAAAACTAGGGTATTTGAATATTCAGATGGCCCAATTTACTGTATAAGACAGTTGGGAAGTGTACTTGCCAAACACCATTTGGATTTTATTTTCTTTTTTATTTTAAAATGTCTGTTAAGTCACCACTATTGTACAAAAATGAGGACAGGTTTTACTAACTATAAACCCTTCCTATATTGCCTGTGCCCAGAGAGGGAGAAGCTTGACTATTTTCTCCAAAAAAATCTGAGTTTAGACTATGCATTTGTCACTTCTGTGCTACTACATATTAGTAGACTACTGCATTCTTTCCAATTATCTGAGCAGCCCTCAGGTCTTTTAAAATAAATAAGATGTCAGGGTTTGCTGACTCCATCAGGAAAGTCTGTCCATTTTTAGTTTTAACTATCAAATATGCACCTTAATCCTAAATATCATTTAAGCTGCCATTATTATCTAGGAGTCAATAGTACTATTAAAATTTTCTCATCTTTCTGATGAGAAAATAGCTTAATTTTTCTCCTTGCTGTTTTGGTCTATATGGGAGTCACACAAGGCTGAGAAAACGTCCTCTGCTGAGCAATGTGTTCAATGTGCAGTAGAGCTAAAGGCCTGGACTGTTACAGGAGCTCAGCTCCCACTAACCACACTTCATCTCATTAAACACCTTGATGTGGTAAGAAACACTGTCCCATTTGATAAGATAGCTGTTTCAATAGCTGAAATCAAAAGAAATTATCTGCCCTGTCACTCTGTATGGTGTTGCATTCTTTTGGTATTTGTACATTGCATGTCTGGTTTGCACAGTTACCCAAGTAACTTCTGCCTAGGTTCCCTCTGTGCTAAACCTGAAATCTTCCCATTTAGAGCTATCTTCTTTCCTTCTGAAATGGACGTTGTTTTTCAGTCTGTCTTTTCTTGTTATGTAAAAACTGACATGTTGTGAGGAGGTTTTAAATCAGGACTAGCCAATCCTAATTTTATTAGGAAATAGGAAAGAAATTAAATCAGACTGCCTGTCACGAAGAGGCCCTGGACAGAAATGGCCTTGGCACATCTGCATTAGTAGAATCACTGTGGTGCTCTATGCTGGCTCCAAAATCAGCTGCACTTTTTCATGGTAAAACATCACACTTTTTTTCTTGTGCTCTTATAATATCATGATTACTTTACTCACTATAAATCTTAGAGAGACTTTTGGATTTTGAAAGAGAGAGATATTTTCACAAGGTACCTGATTTCTTCTGATTATGTGAGGTGAGTGTCATACCATAAATTATCCTGCCTGATACATCAATGGCAAACATTGATTCCAACTGCAAGGGCATGTGCTGCTTATACAAATGTCTGACACTGGATGCAAGCCACCTTTTTACCATGTTAATTGAAGATGGATAGCGAGGACCTGAGATCAACAAATGGGCCTGTTTATCATGTTGTTAAAACTCAATCTGTCTGACACTGAAATGTTTTTCATCTCCTTAAAATATAAGGGAAACTGTCAGCCTGAAAATCACATGTCTAACAGAGTTGTCATCTTTTCCGTTTCACAATACTCCTTGAATAAGAGCTCAAACACTGTAGCTGGGGGGGGGTGGGGAAGGCTAGAAAATGCAAATTTGCCTTTTATGGAGATGTAGAAAACATTGTCCAGCTTGGATTGTGGTGGAACAGATCCATAAACACTGACCGAGCCCTGTCCAGTGTTCCTATGCCAGCCATGGCAGTGCCTTTGGGAAGGGCAAAGGCTGGATTTTGGGGAAGCTTGGGACAAGAGAGACAAGTGTGCACAGAGCTGCGAGCATTATCCCTCCAGAAGTCCCAAAAAAACGCCTCAGTTTTCATTAGTGTTGATGGCACAGTGTCATTTCATGTGGATCTCTTGTTAAGCAATGGTCCCAGGTACTGCTGCTTCCCAACCTGAAAATTTTATTGTTAGATGCTGCACATATGTCTGTGAACTATGAATAGCTCCCTTCCTCCACAGGACCAATGCTGCATTCCCTGCTATATTAAGATCTGGCATTTAGGTTGTTGGACTCTTGTTTATCTGCTACCACAAGTTAGCCCATTTATTTGTGTCACTATGATTGTTAAAAAGGCATCCCTGAATTGCTTCTCCTTGTAATACTATGGAGGAAACTTGAGTTTTCAATTTTTAAAGGCTTCTGAACGAACTAAAAAAATCTCTACAATGAGTAGCCCAGGGGGATGCAAGCTAATTGTTCACTAGTAGCTGATGGTGAGCAAGAGAAATTGCAATTATTTGGAAAATAATTTGTAAAACACTGACTTTTGCATTCCCCCACCCCCACTCCATGGGTCCCCAAGGTGAAAAAATCCCTTATGCTGTAAATGCTGAGGAATGGATTTCTGCACAGTGTTTGTCTTCTCTTGACTACTTTTGCTTGACTGTGTCTCCCTTGGAGGGTATATGAGCCCTTCACAGGCATGACTGTGTGTGCTCTCAGGGCTTCCTGACATATGGGTTTGTTATTATCTAGACATGCAAAAATAGGATTACTTCTCTTAAGCTGATTTATCCCTCTCAAGCAGAATGTTTCTTTAAATCAAATGAGCACATTTAGGAATATCTTAAACTGAGAGATTTTAATGTATGTGTTCATTAATTTTAATGCCATTCAATAAAAGTCTAAGATGTTTCCAATTCATGCCGGTGCTACCCTCTTGCTGCATTACACTGAGATAAGAAGTGGCAGAAGAAATTCCAAGGGATATGCATGAACATGGATAAGCTGCTGTAGGTCTGGTGACTTGGAGAAGGTGTCTGATTACACCAGTCACAGGTCTGCCTTTGTTGCAGTCAGGTTCTGCAACCTTCCCGAAGACAGTTGAGCCAGTGGAAAGAAATAGGGGATGGTCTTTGCATAGATGTTTCAGAGATGTTTATTTCCAGCCCCTCGTGGCTCCAAGCCTGGGCCCCAAGACTCTAAGACTCATGGGAAAACCAGCCTAAAGTAGAGAGTTCCTGGGGCAGGGGGAACATTTGAAATGGCCAATGTGGTAACAGGAATTTGGGTACATTAACATCAGCAGAGGGAAACCCCGTGTGCCCCAGGGTATGCTCCTACCCCAGGGTCCCCTCTTCTCAGGGGGAGAGGGGGCCTCGCAGGGGGAGGAACCCCCACATGCCTTCACTTCCCATTTACATTCATGGGCACCTGGCTCCCCCAGTATACCATGAGGAAAATTGGTCGTTTTAAAGATTAACACTAGGGTGATCATAATATCCATTGGTTGTTACAATAAATCTGTTTATCAATAGACTCTAGACACATTCAATATTGGTGTGTTTCATAACAAATTACTGTAAGTTGCTGTTCTGTTTTATTCCCTTATTGCATTTTCACAGCACATTATAGGAGTGATAAAATTCTGTGAGCCATAACTCCTAATGGCAGAGATGATCAATTTGACTTCTAATTTGGGAAAAAAACCCCGTACACAGTATACACTCTGCCCTAGTGCAGAATAACAGTTCTGCTTGTCTTTCTGGCAACATTGGGACATTAGCAGTAATGATTAGCAATAATAGCTTTTAACAATAATTTATTTCTAGGTATGGAAATGTATTTGATTTATTGGTCTTGGAACTAATGCCAACAATATCATACAAGCATGTGAGAATGTGCATCTTTGAACACATATAATTCAGAGCATCCCTGACATCTTTTTAAGGCACAAGAAGTTGTGCACAAATAGATGAACTTTTGCCCATGGTCTATTCTACTGGTGCCAGATAACCCATGGCAGTCTGTGTGATGGGTACCTGCAAATCTCCTGCAGAAAGAAAATTAATGAATTGATTTCAAAGTTGAGCTTGCACTGCTCACAGCATCATCATAGTTCTGGATTGATAGGGGAGATTTTTTTCTTTTTAATCTTTCTTAAAATTTTCATGGAGAGGTTGTTTGAAGGCTGACGGGCCACTAGTGAGCTGGAAGCTCTCTGGAGCAAAGATTAGGAGGTTTGGATGCTTCCCTTTTTGCCAACTAAGCAAAGCAAATGCTACGCTGAAGCCTTCCAGTGACTCCTTCATAGCACTTAAAAGTGCATCTCCTATTTGCAGTCTATTGTCTATTCAATCTATTTAATTTACAATTAACAAGACACCTCTTACTCTTTCAACTTAATTAAAGAGCTACTGACTTTAGAAGGATTGAAATGCAATAAAGAAGATAACCTAGTTAGGGTATAATTAAGGAAATTTACGTAAGGAATAAACATGGTATTGCTGCCTTCTAAAAAAAAATTACCCTTGTGTTAATTTCTAGAAAAGCTTATCTTAAAATAAGTGTTCAGACATTTAATTAGAATAAGGCAAGGTAGCTATTGCAAATTAATTATATGTAATTTCCTTTAAGTAACCATTGAAAGCATGACATACCAAATGGCTTCTGTGTGATCTGTCAGCAAGCCAGGTTTTAACCTCTGTGTCTTAAATTAACCCCTTCTGGGCTGCTGCTGCTTTTAACTAAATCCTACAGCTGCCTACTTCATGTCCTCCAAAGAGGAAAATTGAAAATGATGGGAAGCATGAAATAAAAATGATCTCCTTGTTTAAACACTCATTTGACCTTGGGTTAAAAACAAAAGTTCATTTCTCAGGATTCTGACTGGGGCAGGAAGAGCTGTTGCTGTGCACTGGTGGCCAGTACTTATTTTGCCCTGAGTGTTACAAGCCCAGTAGGCACAGATGCATGAGTTTATACTAAACCAGAAAATATTCTTATTAAGGAAGAGGATTTTGTTGCCAGTCCTAGGAGGGGCATCTGCCATGCGTTTCAAGATGTAACCTCGCTTTACTTTGAAAATTGTTGGGCTTTTTGAGGAGGGGAAGAAGAGTCCGAGAATTGATAAGTGAATACTTGGTGCAGAGGTGAGCCTGCAATGTGCTCGCTCATGCTTCAGGAGAGCGTGGTGGCTCCGTACGGACCACCATGGTTACAGCTTGTGCGGAACAAATCCCTAAAGCACCATGGTTGCGTTTCTTGTAGCTCAGCTTCTCTTCGAGCCAGTGAGTTTGCAGCTGTCTGCTTGGCCAGTGGCGTGTGAAAGTACGGTCCTGAAGCTGCTTCACCGCCACCAGTGGTAATTGCTTCAATCCCACGTGTGCCTTGCTAGATGCAGGGTACGCACCCTTTGTTGTACACGCGGACCATGGAGAGAGAGACTCCTTTTTTTGGGGTTCCCATGCCATTAGGCTGGGGATGAAGGTAGCACAGCCACACATTTAAATAATGTGACTGTGGCAGTTAGAGCTATTAGTGCTGGTGGCAGAATGGCAGATGCTTTCTGATTAAAACAAAAAAAATCTCCCCCACAAATTACCTTAAGCCCCTCCTTGCATTTTGAAAGGCAGTAAGTGCTTTTCCACCTGCCGTAACTGCCAGCTGTCACGTGCTGACTCTAACCAAGCTGACTTCTGCAAGTTCATGATCTGGGCTGCTGCTTCCACACACAGCCATGCTTTTCCCTACTCCAAAAAGCTCTTGTCTTGTTTACTGGCTGTGCTGCATGCAGGCTCAGTCTGAGGGGGAAATTAGGACTTTCCCAGGAAGGTTCATGCTTTTCATCTGCTTATAGGGACTTCAGAGATGCCTGGTTTTAATTTTGGAGTTATTTCATATTTATTAAGGAGGATATTATACTACCTGTGTTTGAACTGAGTGTGTAATGTTTCTGTTTCTACTGTATATTACGGTCAGAGTGTAATTCATCTGTTTCTGTGCATTTTCACCTAAAAAACCCCTGAAGAAAAAATGCTTCATTGGTGTATTCAAACTGATCTTGTCTGGACATCCCATTTTAATTGGCTGAAGTGCCTTGAACCAAAACAGCTATTTGGAGACCAACAGGCCAAGTCTTCTATCAGTGCAATGACACTGTTTTGTTAGATGCAGGATTCAGAATATATTTACATGCCTGGTAGCAATGTAACGAACGATGACAGATTAATTACTGTTGGAGTTGGGCCAAGCCGAGGACATGGTACTCCAGCAGGTGCCCCATTCTCCATGTGATAGATCATGTTTGTTCAAGCACTCAGAAACTCATTAGGTTGTTGCCTTTCTCTGGGCTTAAAGTTAAAAGCCAAACATAGAGGGGAAAAAAGGGTTTTACCTCAGTATTTATTTAAGGATCTTCAGGTGCACCACATCCAGGTAGAATGCACCGAAATGCACCCCAGAATGCACACCAAAAATGCACACCCACGATGATTTGCGTATACGGTGACAGACCTTGCACATTAGCGCATCTGTCGAAGATTCCCCAGTGAGAGGCTCAAGAGAAGCCCCCGTTTTGAGGAACCTTCCCCCTGGATGGGCCTATCTTGGTTTACAGAATGTGTTCTGGAGAGGACCTTGGCATCTGGGGCTTGCTGACCCCCAACTGCAAGGCTTCCAAGATGTTTGGTCTCTTGGCTTACGGAACTTTGGGTCTAAGCTAGTTATCAGACTTAGGGAATTACAAGTATGTGGGCTGAAAGCACTAAGCATACATAAAAGCTATATAAAAGGGGATATGAAAGGGTATATGAGGGGTATATATAAAAGCAAAAAATCATCATGGCATCAGGTTCAATGTGAGTTATGTGGTAGAAACTTATTTAGGTAATTACTGCTGGATTGTTTGGGTGAGCTTGTGTTCACAAGACATTTGCAGGAGGGATATTGGGGTCTGGCAGGCTGTGGGACTGCGGAAGTTGTTCAGTTGAAGGGGGTTAGTCCAACTGGAAGTGTAAGAGTTACAAAACCCAGTGAGAGTTGTCCTTGGCTTGAATTTCTCTATGCAGCCATTTGGTTCCTTTACTATTACAAATGTCCAAAGGGGAAGAGTTGGAGGGGTAATAAGTTCGAGTCTTTTAGAGAAAGAAAAAAGAAAACCAAGAAAAAAGAGAAAGGAAGAACTTTCTTTGCCTGTTGTCCCAGTGCATTTGGAGCAGAAGAAGGAACCTGAGTGGGAATGTGTTGGTATGGCATTTGGTCTGGAGCTCTCTTTGACAAAGAGACAGGAGCACTTTTCCTCCATGCTGTGGCATGGAGATCAAAGGTTGGGGGTATTTTTAGTGGTATAAAAGGGTGGGGGTGCTGCTTGGACCACCTTTCCCCTCTCTGCCGTGCTCTTGGGGGATTTCAGTATTTCTTACTCAGGCTCAGATGCTTGTTCTGCTCTTTTACCTGCTTCAGCTTTGTTGTGGTGCCTGCCCACTGCAACGGAAATTGTCACTGATAAGAAATGTTTACGGGAAGGAGCAGAATAATTTATTACCAAAAAAAAAAAAAAAAAAGGCAGAGAGAACATTGTTCCTCCAGTCAGATGTTTATTTAGTGACTGCATATCAATTATCTGTTTGAACAGGTTTCATTACAGAAAGTGCAAAACCCCTGAGCACGTTTTAAAATATGCTAATCCTTACTTAGGCAGGAAATGGAAAAGGCTCATTTACAGTTTAATTTCTAATCCATGTGGGTTGCCATGTTGTATGCAGGGACATAAATAGAAAAGTTGGAGAGGACAGCTCTCTCACAATAAACAGGTGTTGTTTCTTTGCTTTTCTGCTTACTCACTTTGATCATGTGTCAAAGCACAAGCAACAAAATGTTGGGCACAAACTCCACCAAAACCATTTTATTCTGTGCTTTTCCTTTTGAGAGAACATATGGGCAAGAGCTTGTAAATCAACACTGATGAGGAGGGAATGAACAGGTTCCTATCTGATGTGGTAAGAACCTGCGCAAAGAGCTGCTACAGCCCTTTTTTTGGCTATCCATCTTCATGGAACAGGATCAGCACACAGCCCCACAGAATGCCCGAAAAAAGCAAAACCACATTTCCTGCTCAGGTTCCTGCTGCTGCTGCAAATGTGCTGGGACAAAAAGTTCTTTCTTTCTCTTTTTTCTTGGTTTTCTTTCTCTAAAACAGTTGTGTTGCAATAATGAGTTCCCCCTCCAACTTTTCTCACTAGTAGTTTATAACATTAATGAAACCAACTAATCCCTCTGATCTAATATTTGTTCAGGCAAGGCTACCAATTTTGCTGTCAGGCCTCCCATATCAGTGTTTTATCAGTTGCCCAATGCTGTTGTTTTCCAGATGAAACAAATATTATCCCCTACCATTTCAGACTCGGGCTGTGGGCTCCTCCCATTTGAGATTTCTGGAAAGAAGGAAGAATTGGCAAACTTTCAACTTCAAATCTTTCTTGAAATATCCGTCTCTGCAGTTATTCGAAAATCAAGAGGGAAAGGCATGTTAGGAGCCTGGGAGGGAAAGTCCAGCTGTAGCAGGAGATGCAGTGGCAGTCCTGGGCCCAAGGGGTGAACTAAAAAAGGCATCCTTTTTTCAGGGACTGTTGCTACCACAGCCCTGGCAGGGCAGTGACAGATAATTGAAGTGATGGGACAGGGTACATTTGATATAGAGCCACAGAGTTTAATTATGGACAAGAATCAAATTGATATTCATAGGGTGATAAATAAATAATGTGTATGCACTCACAGAGAAGGACAAGAACATTTTTCTGAAGTGAAAGAAATAAAATCAGCAAAACAGAAATTAAAAATGGATCTATTTAGCAGAGTTTCTGGTTACATGATGAATGCATCAGTTGGTGGGCTCAATCCTTATGTTTCTCAAGGAGTCACTCATGTCTTGGCTAAAGGCTATGAAATCGGGTGGGGTCACATTTCTCATTCTCTAATCTCTGCTCTGAGATTTCCAGCTAGCATTTTTTCTCCTCAGGGGGTGAATTGAGCCTCGGGAGGCTTAGCAGTAGCCAAGAGCTAAAAGGACAGGAGGGAAACTGGAGGTGTTGATTTGATGGTGATGGAGAGAGTAAGGAAAGTGGGGCAGAATTCTCCCTGGTTGGCTGAGCAGGGGGTACAAGCCAGCACACACCTATTCAGCAGGAGGCTCTTTAATATGGGTTAGCTTTTAGTTCAACCTTTCCAAAAAGAGCTGGGCAGTTCCCGTAGGAAGATCAATGTATCAGTCCTACAGCTACTTTTTTATCTTCCTAATTTCAGGAAATGTCTCCTAAACTGTTGGTGCTTCTGACAAAGTTCCTCTCTGAAACGTACGTGTTTCTTCAAGATTAAGTCTCAACTTTCACATATAACCTGATGTTTCTTGTACTTGCAGCTATGGACATATGCCTAAAAATAGGAAAGAAATTATCTGAAATGAGAAAATGAATGAGAAAAACAGCACGTTATGCTTTCAGCAAAATGATTTAAGTTTTACTCTTGGGTTTGGGGAGTGGATTTGAGGCCTCGCCTCATAATGGTTTCATTATGTGGTGCTATCAATATTGTCTTAAAAAAAAAATGAGGGAACTGTCAAAGACTGACAGAAAATGGCAGCTTGGATGCGTCAGGGACTAGGGCGACTTTTATTTGTCCACTGAGCACCTTTGCATGTTTCAAAAGGACAACCCAGCCACGCCTGTGTTGGTGCTTTGCTAAGGACCAAGCAGCATTTATTTCTAGAGATAAGACAGGAGAAAGATTAGACCAAAAAGAGTGTGTGTGAGTGTGTGTGTATCTGTATGTATGTATAAGTAAAAAAAAAAGATATAAAGGGGGCCTTAGGTCATGCTCATTCTAGCTGTAACTCAGTGGGGCAAGGCAGCTTCTTGATGTTCCTTTGCTTCCCTTATCCCCTGCACTCAGCAGCTGCCTGCCCCAGCATCTGGGGGGAAATCTGAGAAATGCTGCCTTGGCAGATGAGAGCTTGACAAGCATGGAAGAATTAATTTTTATTTAATTTTCTTCTTGTTTAAAGAAGACTCACAGAATGTAGTGTGGAAGAACAAGATCTGAAACAAATTGCTAACTGTAGTAACAATATTTTTTGTCTTGGTTATAAGTTTGGGTTTTTTAACCTTGGCTGATGGACCTACACAAATGTCCTGTAGCAAGGATTAAAAGAGCAGGCAAATGTGTGATAGAGACACTGCTTTATTTTCAAGTGACCTAGGAGGTTTTTCAAAGTTTTCCAGGAGGTGTCAGCAGTACTTTAAACCTTTCATTTTCAGTGATGGAGATTTCTGACAAAGTTATTTTTCTAAATTAAATAAAGGGAAGAATCTCATGCTAAGGAAATAGTAAATGTCATCATCCAGTCCCACCCCTGAAGAGATGGGTCCTTGCTGCTGGCTCAGACTAGATTTGCAAGCTTTTGGGCTCTGCATGTTTTGGCAGGGTTTTTTACCTCCAGACTCTTGGCTAATGGGCTGTGTTGGCATTGTTTCCCTTCCTGTGTTCTTGGTAAGCATCAGCCCTGCAGCTGGCTCTGGAGATCTTCTTGTTAAGTCATGGGACTTGGCAACTTCCAAGTCCTGCAGAACCTGAGCTTTCATGACCATAAAGCAAATTTTTTGCCCAGGTCCTACGAGAAAAATCTTGAAAAATATAGCCCTGTGTGAATACATCAAAAGATAATTTTTTTTTTTAAATTTTTTTTTTTTTTTTAAGAAACAACCCACCCTGTTTTTGGGATTGGAACTACTGCGTTTTGGATGAGGGGAGAAACAGCTCTATTTATACTTCTTTCATTGTCCATAGCTGGCTTTCACAGGAGCTGTTGGGATAATCTGGTCCAGGTTCTCGGCTGGTGTAAGCTGGCAGAGCTCAGCAAGCTTCACAGAGGCTGAGCCAAGTTATACTGCTTTAGAAGCCAGGAAAATAACCATAGTGACAGAGAGAACACTTTCCACCCAAGGATCAGAAAGAAGACAGGAAAGGCTATGGCATCATCATGGTATGCATCTGCAAGGGAGAGCATTACTGGAAGTGACACTCAGTTCAGCATCGTGCATCTTTTTGTGATAATAAAAAAAAAAGGTGGGAGCCATAACCTGATGCAACAGGGAACAAAAAATGCTGTGCTTTAAATCCTGCTGTTGGTTGATGCAGCAATGTTAGTGAGAGACATAGGTGATTTTGCCAGTCTCAGTGTTTTCAATCTGTTTTTACATGGCTAATTAGTAAAGTAAAAGGGTAATCAGTGGAATAAAAACTTGACAACATTTCATTTCAGGGCTTGCTGTAAGAAGGCCTGGAAAAAAAAAAAGTGCAGGCATTGCAATGAGGCAGGGCTTTTCCATTTCAAAATCCAGCACAGTCCAATAAAATCAGGCAGATTGACAGGCACAAAGAATTACAGTCAATTTACTTTTGAAAATGAGTACCATTGGGTGGGTAGTGGGTAGATTCACTCACTAAGGTCTGCCTTGGGACTATTCGATCCAACTCTTCTATATGATCATAGATATCATCTTAAAGTATCATCATACTGATGCATGATTTTTCACATTGCAATAATTAAGTACTGGTACACTCGATAAGTGCTGGGGAGAGCTTGGGCTGATCACAGCAAGTACTGAGCTAAGAAAGCCGCACTGCTATGACGTATGTTTTCTTAACCTCTTGTACTTGGTTCTGGCAGGATATTTTATGAAATGATCTTTTAAAATAGGTCAGTTGTGTAAATATAATCAAGAAGTTTGCCCATGAGTTAGAGTGGCTTATAAAAAAAAGCACTGCACTGTTCAAACCATTAGTGGCCAGCGCTAATGGTTTGAATAAATCTGTTGCATAGGATTGTGTAAGATGGAAGGTCCTCTGCAGAGTGTCTGCCTGAGTCTTACCCCATGCTAGCAGGTTTGGAAAAACAAGTTGCGTCAGCCCAGAACTAGTGGAGCCTAGCCAAGTCCAGCTCTCTCTCATGTGGATTTTGTCGTGTCTAATAAACTTGCCCTTGGTAGAGACACTAATAAGGTCTTTCCTGTCAATGCCAGCTTGCAGGAAACTTGTAGGAAGCACATAACAGAAAAGATTAAAACTGAGCAGTGGGCTCAATACATGATCACTGCACAAACAGAAGCTTTGTTTCCCCATAAACTCATATTCTTTTCATGTCAACCTCTCAGCTGAGAAGCTGTCTGGAAGGAGGAAGAGGAGAAGAGAGTGAAGGATAAAACCCAATGTTAAGATGTACGTTAACGGGTTCATAAGGGCAAACAGTTACTGTGTGAGAGCAGAAGTGCAAGGGGAGGTTTTTAGGGGGATTGCAGGAATCCGATCTCTTTGCATCATCCCTGTCCGGCCTTTAATCCTACTTGACAACTGCACTCTGCCATGCTTGGCTGGGGTATTAGAGAAGGGGGGATATTTTTTTCCAATTTTTTCTTTTTCCTTCTTTTTTCTTTCTTTTTTTTCCCCCCCATTGCTAGATGCCCTTTCTGGAGCATCTCCTCTCTGCCTGCCTCAGCCCCGCTTGGCAGCAGTGCGCCTGCGTGCTGCAATGCCGTGAGCCGTGCTTAACGTGTCCCCAGGAAACCTGGCCCCGTGTCCACTGGGACCAAATTTCAAGGCATATCCCTATTAGCTTATTTTGATGTTTTTATCTTTCCGTGATCGGGAACCATTCTCTGCAGCCAAAACAGACACTTTCCCGATGGCATCGAGTGAATTTTTAGCTCTCCTCTGAGGAGAGGCCTTCAATAAAAGATGAGCCACTTGCCACGCTGACTGGCTGGAGCTGTGTGGCGTCTCCGGCGGTTCCTGCCTTTTGCTGTAAGTTTACACTTGTATGAACATCAGCTCGGCTGCCCCGTGTTGCAGTAAGTGGAGGTTTGCACGCAAACATGGCCTCCACAAAAGCCACCTCAGGCGAAAGCACTTCCCAGTGCAGTGTTACCCGGGGTCTCCAGTGGCTAACTCTGCCAGCGGTTTGGCAGTGGGGCATGTTTTAGTCATGAGGGATGGGGGTCCCTTCCCTCCCACCTCTCCCCTGACCAGGGAGCGTGGCAGGTTTGCTCAAAGGCACTTGAGAGCAGATTGCCTGTGATTTCTGAGGAGGGGCACATCTCCGCAAGGAAGTTTGACTCAGCCGTGGGAGTGTTTGTTGAAGGTTTCATACACGCAAACCTTGTTCTGTAGAAACACCGTGGAAGCCCTCCTTTAACTCCTGAGTTCCCACCTTCAGTTGCTCCAGCTATGAAAAAATAAAATGCAAATAAACCTGCCAGTTTTCTTCTGCAACCTGAGAGGTGCAGAAGGTCTGTGGGTCATTCAACTTCCTCTTCTACTGAAGCTGAAATGACTGAAAATCCATAGGAAATTCCAAAAGGGGGGGAGGGGGGGGCACACATGCATAATAAATCAGGTTAGGTTTTGCACCTGGTGAAACCTGCTGGGTTTCTTTTTTTCATGAGGCTAATGCTTCTGTCTTGCTACCCTTAATTACAGGTTGGGAAGCTCCTTGTTGCTTCAGGGCCACTCCTGCTCTGTGGCACAGATTAAATGCTGGAAACGTCCCTGGTGTGCAGCAGCTCCGACCAGCATATGGATTTTTGCCCAGAGTCTGTAAAATACAAGTGAAAAGATGGGGATCCTCCATGCCATAAACCCCACAACTTTTGGTTTCACCCAAGTTGCATGTTTTATGAGAAGTGTGTGCAGAGGTGAGGAGGACCAAGTGAGGAGGCTCCACAGGAGGCTTGGGGCAGAGGCGTGTGTGAAGAGGGCATGGAGAAGAGAAAAACCACTGTCCTGGCAAAGTTCTGTGATGTTGGTGGAACCACACACTGAGCTATTTCAGTACTGTTGTACCCAAAATGGAGAGTAATTAGATCTATGTGCCACTTACTTTCTTAGAGTTTCTACAACTGCTTTATGGGAATTTCAAATGCAGGCTGAGGCTGTCCTGCATCCCAGGTTGACGGAACTTGGCTGCATAATAATTTCCATGGACTGTCCTGCTTGTTTCCCTGTGCCATGCAGCCATCTGCATCCAAGTCCTGGGGGAGGCAAATTTAGGAGACATATTTGAAGGTAATGCGGAACCAGGTTATCGAAGAAGAAATGCTGGAAATTTTCAGGAGATGAGACCTGGGGTGTTTTAGGAGGCTGCAGGGCAAGGGAGCCACTGGAAGGGAGAGGGATACTCGCAGCAAAGAGGCTGAGGCTACTTAGCTAAAGGGGAGATGATTAGCTTTGCAATATATTTGCAGGAGGACTGACTTCTTGGCCCAATATTTAATTTTTCTTTAGCTACTATCCTTCCACAGCTGTCAGCACTGCAGCAAAGCCTGTGGGAAAATGCTGCTGCTGAAAATGCGAGTTGATAAGGGGAAACTTTTCACGAGCAGGTGGCTCCCTGGGGTCCCAGGACCCACTGAGCTTCAGTCAAGTTTATTCAGTTACTCAGGGGCTTTTGAAAAATTACTGAAAGTTGCTCCCCTCTCATTATTGCAGGCTACCCAGCAGGTAGCTCAGGCTTCTATAATCCTTAAATCAAATATGACAGCTTTTCTCCTGTATTGGTTTTCATTTTCACACCAATTTCGGGATGGATATTTCTCTTGCTCCTTGTTGCCAGTAGACTGATGTTAACCATTTAAAAAGAAGCAACAAATATTATCTGTTTTTGTATTCAAGCATGCCAGCTAATGCCAACTGCTGTAGCTTTGAGTAATTCTGGAGATTAAAAAGGCAGTGCTCTAAAAGGAAACCCAGATCCATGCTAAACGCAGTAGTATTATTTATGACTGTGTTTGCTTTCTGTTTTCCAAAATCTCTTCCATAAAGTCAACACTTGGCATTAAAATCTATCTTAAGATATCAGGCTGAAGTGTATAAAGAAAAAAACAATAACTTCCAGCAGCACATTTTCATTACCCTGGAACTAAAAAAGTCCACTAAGAAATAGTGGAATGTTTCCTTGAAACCTTTTTTTTCAACTTTCCGTACATATTTTCTCAAGCAGTTTAATCAGGCAAAAGCTTACTTTATCATTATCATTTGACGGGTTTTTTTATTATTTTTTATTCCTACAGTGGTTCCTGACCTTTTGGGAAATTGCTTATTTAAAATGTTGCAAAGAAAGTGCTGTCAGTTATTTATCGGGTTTTATGTCATGATTTTGGAAAACAGACCTTGATTTACTTGTGCCATTAGAGACTGCATGAAAGGAATAAACGAGCATTTTTCGATAGCATCGCTAAGTAAAACCAGTAAAGTCTGTCAGTCACTTTTTCCAGTTTGTGTACTTGAAAAAGTAGGCAAAAATATTAATTGGCTTGTTGATTATATAGATCCAAAGCAATTTTAAATGCCTTGACCTGGTTAGTGAATATTTCCTCACTAAGACCAGTATTTAAAATTCTTTCTTGTATAGCACTGTACAAACTGCATAACCAGGAACAGGAATGGAGAGATGCTCAGAGCCCAGTGCTGTGGGAAGAGGTGTGGCGGAGAATTGAAATAAAAAGGCAATTATTTCGTTTTTAAACCGTTCTTTAAATAAATGCGAAGCTCTGCAGGACGCAGTGAGAATCACCTTTCGGGGTCTGGGAGGGCGAGCACTGCCACCAAATATTTCTTTACCCAGTTAATCCCTTTGGGAATTCTCACACGCTTAAAATGAGGTGCCTGCTTGAGTACCGTCCCCAGTCAGAGCCACGGCCCAGGAATAACAATGATGTCGATAGCAAATGCAGCAGTAAATAAGCTGAAGATCAGGAGTGTTCGGCACCCTGTGGCTACCTGTGTTCCCGGGCTTTTGCACGTAATTTTTAAGACATCCTCCTGCTCCCCGCATTCCCCCTCCACATGAAAGCTTTGGGCAGAATCCTAGTTTCCTTTCCCCTAAATAATTGTTCCAGCATATGGGGTGAATTTTTAAAGTAGAAAAAAACCCTCCTATAAATACATCTAGCATCCACTTCTCCATCGCTCCATCCATTCCTCATTGATTAGGAACTGGAGAGGCTAAAGAGGTGCTCACAAAGGACTGATTACAAAGTCAAGGAAAACGAGACATTCTCCAAGAGGGCTTCTCATCTGCTGCTGTTTGTGCTGCTGTGCTTTTCCTGCAACTCTGGACCATGCCTGTAATAGCTTTGCACCTTTTTTTCTTTTTCTTTCTGAATAACTCACTGAACAGGGTGCTTATTCTAGGAAGCTCCTTTGAGAGGTTGGAGGTATTTTTTAAGTCATTCCCTACGTGTTTAACATGAGCAAATATTTTAGAGCTCCACTTTGACAGTTGTAAGTAAATATAACTCTGGTTTCACTGCACAGAAAGAATCTGGATGTTTCACCTATAGAATAAAAGAAGTGGTTTTCTTCCAGGCATTTCTAACCCCTATCCTCTAAGCAAAACCTCTTTGCATTTTCTATTTTAGAAAGAGTTTACAGAAAGTGTTTACAAATTGCATCGTGTGCACTCTAAGGTAGAATGTAGGCTGGCTATATTTTGTGAGCATGATAAATACAGCTTTTGATGAGTCTCAGCTGTAGATGTTAAGTGAAGCAGAACAATAACAGCAAAAACTTCAAATTCGTGTACTTTCACCTTCTCTCCAGATTCTCACTTGAGACTGAAAGATCAGCAGTAAGGGCAGACAACTGGACTGTGTTCTGCAATAGCAAAACATAATGTGGAATCTTCTCATTTGGGCAAAAAGAGGTTAAAAAATACCAGATTGCGGCATAATTACCAAATTACGACATCTAATTTGTAGGTTTAACTTGCTAATTATGTGTGATACATGGGTTGTGAAGGAAGAATACCAAGCACTAGAAGCTTTCCTTTTGTCTTTGAAAATTTGTTTTGGTTAGGGGGAGGAAGAGGGAAAAAATCTGTCTTTATCACATGCAACTGAGCCTTATTCTCTTGTGCCAGGTGGAATAAAAAGTAACTATACAGAGTGTTGGGCGATGTGTTCGTTTTAAGAGAAATAGAGGGTGTGATAGGCATTTTGCGGGGTTTAGATGCCTCTAATGTATGTACATATATGCTTTTGTGAAAAAGAAATTCTTAGAGTGAAGACTAGCACCCTGAAGTTTTTATTGCTAGAGTGTGTTTCCAGTGGCTGTCAGGAGTGCCAGTGTTGATATTTAAGATGAAATCCTGTGTTAGTGCCAGCCCTGTCTGCACAAACAGTTGCTCCGCATTTTTTTTTCTCTGCTTTGTAAGTAACTGTCAGTATTTGCTAGCCAATATTAAGCACGACTGTTTACCTTGTCAAAAATGCATGCTTTTAAATTAATTCAGAAGTAGGAAATATACCGTTCTCCCCTGCAGTTGATAGGCAGGGTTAATATTCTCGCAGCTGAAATCTGGGGACTGGAGCAAAATGCAAATGGTCACGGAAGAGATGGCTTGAGAAAACGGCTGCGTGTGAACTCGACAGTGAGAGAAGCAAGAAGGAACAAAATGACCTACATTTTGCTAGGACAAACCTGGTCATTAATGAAAGAGAAGAGCATACAGTCATTTGTACTTTTATGTGTGTACATTCATAATGCCCACACTTGCAGCAAACCCACAATCTGCCTGGAAATCATTCTGAGGTATTAAATAGCTTTTTATACAGCAGATGCATTTGAGCTGAATCTTCTAGGACTGCAGCAGTGGACTTGAAAAACTCGGTCAATATTGGCAAAAATTGAAGCACTGCCTTTTTTGCTCATGCACATGTAAACATTTTAGTTGTTAAAGGATGTGCTTCTCTGCAGCCTTTAGCTGCGTTTTAGTTAAAACCAAACCAACCCAAACCAAAAAATCCAGCCTAAACTTGGCAACTATTTTCATTTGTATTTCAATTTTAAGAACTTGCACCCCTTTGGAGAGGGAAGGAGGAATGTTGCAGCACACACTGATTAACCATTAGGAATAACACAATGCACTCAAACGAAACCCTCTTCAAATCGATAGCAATCCTGATGCAAGACAGATTTAAATTCACCTGAGAACTGTATTTTACCTTGGAGATAAGGGAAGTGGTTGCACCGAGCTTAGTTGCATTAATAATAATAATTACATATCGAATTAAATACATTCTGTCCCACATACAGCACATTGCAGCAGCAAAACCTTCATTAATAAGAGATGCAGAAATGTGTTGTATGAAAGAATGAAAACTGAACAGGGATTACAAAGTCACTGTTTTCTTTGTAGGTTACCCTGACTCTGCTGTTATTTTTTTCCTCCCATAAATTCAAGCTCCTAAAGAAAACTGATTATGATGGTATTTATTGTTACTGGAAACAAGAGTTACGGGCTATATTGTTGTACCTTGGAAATCTAACCAGCTCAGAGTTTAGAGCACATGTGGGAGGACCAGTACAGTAATTAAGGGACATCTCAATCATTCGCAGCAATCTTTATTTCAGGGAACTGTATCCATGCTCAAAAGCCTAAGAAATAAATATGTATAGTTTTAGAGAATAGGTGGCAAATGTGCATTCTGAAACAGAGGAAAGGCTGAAATTGAAATGTCATAACCAGACGGGCAGATGCAGTTTCCAGCGTGCCCTGGTAATTGCAGATGCGTTCTTGTGATAGCAGATCCACTTTCTCAGTCTTGCTTATTTTCTTTTTGGTCTGGTGTTTGGAGTCAAAAATACCTCAGGTCAGTAAAATTCTTACTGTCAGAAGAGCCCTGCAGCTTGAAGGGGGCATCCTTTCACAACAGGGGGACATTGAACAAATGTTTAAGGAAAAGGGGGAATAGAGAGCCTGGAGAAGCTATGCTGCAGGCAAATAATCTGCTGCTATCTAAGTGAGCAAGTGGGGCATCCTGGGTTATTCCTGCCTTTCTCAGTTTCTTCATAGGCTGTGGATTTTAGGGGTGTAAATCTCCCTGGCTAAACTCTTCTGTTTGTTCATTTACATGCAATATTCTCACAGTAGAGACAGCAGAATCTGAGAGGCTTTCCAGTGTTTGAGTTGCACGTGTAGATACCCTCATAGCTCCATTTTCCCTGGCTAATATTGATTTCCCCATGCCAGCCATGTTTGCACAAGGAGGGTTCACTTTTCAGGGACACCCCTCACATCCTCCACAGAGAAAGGAGAACCACCTCCTGGACAGTGTTGCTTTAGTAAGGGGAAAAACTGACCTTCCAGCATATGTCATAATTTATCCATTTTTTTCCCTGCAGTTTTACCTTGCACGGCTCAGCATGAATGGAACATGTTTGATTTGATCCTAATTATTTTTTAAATATATCTTAAATCTCAGATGTTGAGACGATTTACATTAATTAAACTTCAGTTGGCTCTAAAATTGTCATGTATCAATTTCAGCAGCATTTATAGAGAACAAGATAGAGGATTTAAATTACACACCATATGGGGCAATGCTAGGGACATTTGCTATTGTGTTAATTGCTTAGAGCTACATTTTCAATCCTCCTTCTGCAAAAATGACATTTGCTCTCATTCTTGCTGAATTAGGTGAAGAGTTTCTTGCTTAAATGGAGTAAGCACAGATTTCTCCCTCTCCTGCTGGCTTTTGCTCTGCGGCAAGGATCAGCTTTTTGGAGGGGCTCTGCTGCCATCAGCACCAGCCTCACCTCTGCCTTTGCTGGGAGGCAGAGGCAAAGGTGTCTGAGGGGTCCCTGGCTGACAAACCAGGATCCCACCAAACCCTTTTGGGGATAAAGAGCCTGCTAACTACGAAAATAAGCAGCCTTCTTCACTGCCAAGGTGGAGAGAGGCATGCTTTGTTGGATCCTGAAATGAGCCTGAATTTTCCAGCCACAGTTCTGAGAGCTGTCATCACAGTTGTGTCTTGGCTTTGTTGGCACAACAGGGCAAGCCCGACAAGCGCTCCCCAGCCTGCTTCTGCTGCAGGGGAATTAACATTTGCAAGGCGCAGATACCAGTTTGCAGGTCTGTGTTGAGTGTTGGCAAAGCTGTGCCAGACACGCCACTGGCAAAGGGGCTTGAGTCAAAACCACCGGGTTCCTACAGATGAATTTGTACAAATCGGAGTTATGGATACCACAGCGGGCCTGGGAGGAAAGGACTTTCCAGGGGGAGCTGCAAAGCAACATCACCCTTTTCCTAAAGTTTGCAAGTGATGTTTTGAGCAAGCCTACTGAATCAGAGTGTTTTAATTTGGGGGAAATCAGATTTAAGTGCCTTAACAGCTCAAAGAATATGAACTAGTGAGTAGCATCCTCTTGAGAACCTTAGGATTAGGGATCCACTCCTTGGTGAAACATCTCACTTTTTCTTATCTCTTTAAAAAGGCCCGCATCCTTCTAGAAGTAAGAGACAGAGAAGGTGTCAGATGGTTAGAGGAAAATTATTCAGTATGCTCAGCAAAGCTTTCCTCCCTGGAGACCTCTCCAGGTGAGCCCTCAAAACCTGAAGAGGATGAAACCAGAGGTCTCAGTCCCAGTCTGAATCCCTGCCAGACAGAAACTTTTGCAAAAAAATCCTTCCAAATATAATTACAAATCAGTTTTTGCCTTGCAAGATCAGAAAGCACTTAAAGGTTTCCCCACAGCTGGCTTCAAAGAAGTGGGGATATAAAACAGAGAAAGATGTTAGGGAGGTGTTATGTGCAGCTCTATCTACCAGTTTGCAGAACCTTTCTGCTCCTGTCTAGTGCTTCCTGCATGGCAATATTGTAATGGGATTCTCCCATATTAATATTTTAAATGAATAAATAAATATCTGATGAGATACTGTGGATCTCTGCAGTCTTTTCATAAATTCTGTGGAAGGCAAAAAGAGAATTAAAGATGAGATTAAAACAGCCTGGGTGATGTATTTCTCTGGGATTTGATAAAGTCTCTAGGTATTTATGCTGTGCCATTGATGTTACAAGTTACATCTATATTAAAAAGCACGTGGGTCTCTCTCTCCCTCTCTCCATAAAGGCTATGCAGGCTGTCTGTCATCAAGGAGGATCCTGATTTCTGCTAGAGCTCTTGTGATAATAATGATAGTCCATGGCAGCATGCCGTTTTTAAAGCATCAGTGGTTCACATGTTTTCACTTAATTTTGGTCCGAATCTGTTTTAGCAAATAAGTCAGCTGTATGAGGATCTTCTCTTCCTGACATTTGGGGGAAATGTAAAGCGTTTTTTTCCTCTCTGGCTCTGCATTGCAGAGTCCGGTTCTGGCATGAAAGGATGCTGAGCCTTAATCCACAGTTAACAAGAAGCGCAGGGTGAGAAAAGATGATGGAAAGAAACCACCCTAACTCCATTAACAGAAGTGGAATCTCCAAAAGCCTGTCAGAAATGCTGCTGTACTCCAGGACAAATACTAATATTAATCCCAACATTATAACTACATGATTTAGCTGTTAACATAGATCACACCTGCTACACTGAGTTTATTCATAAAATGAAGTCCCTGGTTTCTGCAGGACTGTGCAGGAGCCTCAGGAGTACCCTACACTGGCCTGACTCCTCCTAAATCAGGAGACCTTGCACAGACCTTGTCAGGACCAGGCATTTAGACAGCTCTTCCCCTTCCACCCAGATGTGCTGGAGATTAAAGATTTGGGGTTAAATTCTGCTCTGTCTCAGATGTGAACATTTCTGGAGGTCCAGGACCCTATTCTGAGTTCACCTCAGTGCTAGTGTGAAGAGGAATAGTTATTTTAGGTACAACCACTGCATGTTGAGAGTTTCTCCAAATGAAGTCAGGTGTAAACTAAAAAATCTTGGAATGAAATGCATGTTTTTTCTATTTTTTCTGCATGAGAAAATACATTTATTTTTCCCTGCTGTACAGCAGCATATGAGTTTGTAGGGGACTGGGGGAAAAGGATGGGTAACCCCCCAAAACTTGTTATTTACAGGTATCTCTGTCACATCAGCTGTGACACAACATGACCAAGATTTCTTTGAGTAAACTCCATATTTAGGTGCATTATTTGTTTCCTGTATCTAACATGGGGTTTTGTTCAATATTTCTAAATGGCAAACATTTTTCTTGATGCAAAATGTACAATTGACAAACTTCCGTTGGGAAAAGCAGCGTTATTTTCACCAGGAAAATTCTTATTAAGACTAAACTATGACATTTAGTCATTTTTCAAAGTGTTTCTCACTGAAACTTTAATAACCTCCTGCTACATATCCTAAGTCATTTCTCAGCACCTACTGTGAGCCTTCCTACCAGGCAACTGTGTTTTGCAGGCAGATGGAAAAGTCTCATCATATTTTGGCCAGGTTCTGCCTTTGACCTTCAGCTGCATGCAGACAGAAAGCTCCCAGCTCAACACTGGAACCCTGTGGCCTCCAGAGTCATCAGCTCCCCCACAGCTGGAGCAAGGAGCCACGGGAGGGGATAATTGCTGTGCAGTTTCCAAAGCCTTTTTCTGCTATCTGCTTCCATGTTTGTGCGCCACATTTCTGGCTACCTGTATTCATCAAAATCACGCTTGGAACAGGCTACTGGCTGCACGCTAATAACCCCTTGTTCTTTAATGTTCTCTTTCTAGTTAATTAATCTATTTATGATAATAGTATGTCTCATTTTCTGCTTTCACTCTAGAGGGTGTGTTTGTATTATCCTGCTGTATAGTGTTGACTGGTCCTATTATCATTTATCATTAAAGGCAGCAGCAACACTCTGGCCTGGCCTGCCAATAATTTTTCAATTAATTGCTTAGTGGTTGCTTTTTCTTCCCTTTTGGTTTTTGCCAGTGAGTACAAGGTCTTTAGGTTTTCCATCAGACTTTTTCTTTTTATAAACTTTGCAGGTTTTTGCAAGTTTTTTTTTTTTTTTGCTGAGGTATCTGAAGCCTGTGGTGTGTGGAAAGGACACAGGAGGGGAGGCAGGCAGAGTGGGCTGTGGGGAAAGCATCCAGGAGGGCAGGCAGGGCTGTGAGCCAGCAGTGCTTTGGGTTACACTCCCAGGTCTACCCCTTATGGGAACCGGAGCCTGCAAAGGGCAGTCCAGCAAGCTGACAGCACCAAGTCTGTGTCTGGCAGGTGGCACACTCAGGCCTGCGGGCTGCGGTAAATCAGAAAAGTTCAAGGGATGGCTGCAGCCATGGACATTACCATGGAGTGTCTGAGAATGGTGTTGCTGAATGCAAGTCCCTGGATTTTGCTTATAGGCAATCCCCCTGTGGAAGAGGGTGGCAGCGACAAGCTGCACCAATAGGTCTGTATGTCCAAAACTTTAGGCCTGCTATGGTCTGTCCCCCTTGCCATGGGGTAGCTGTTTGGGTTTCCATGAACACTGAACCCAGAGGGGTCATTCCCAGTGTCTGCACCCACCCTGGCTTATTGCGGAATGTTAAACCAGGGCACGCGTTTGGCACCAGCAGTGTATTTCTCCCAACTTTCACTCTGCCACCGTGGCACACATGCTGCAAAGGACCACAGCCACCGCCTAATGCATCTGTGCCTCGGCTGGCCGGGCTGCTGGATTAATGCTTGCATTTGTCTACATTTTAGCCCTCTGGAGCCATCTCAGAAAGGATGACAGCACACGGGTTTAGAAAGCAGAATAGCTGCAAGCCACTAAGGACATCTAATGAGGGGGTGTTAGTGAAATAATTGGAGCTGATGATTAGTAGAAATGTTTGGATTTTCTTTGTTTACAAGCACTTCATTATAGGCTTGACCTGCTTACCTTAAATTAATTTTGTTTCCAGCCACATGGCTACTTGTTTCCTTCCACATTCTCCCAAGCGTTTTATTTTTAAGCAGATTCTTCTCTGGACTGTGTTCATGCCAAGTTTTGTCTTATGTTCTTTATCAGTACAACAATATGAAATATTTAATAAGAAGTTATCACTGTGGCCAATATAAAAGATTAAATAGGTTTGTCGGCCTCCGTTCCTGAAGGAGGAAACCTGGTAGGCAGAAAGAATCAGAAGAAACAGCATCAAATATACGGATGTAGAGTTGGATCAAAACATGGGAAGCTCTGCTTCATGCTCAGCAGCTTCCCCCTTTGTCATGCCAAAGGCAGGGGGGAAGCAACAGAGCTGTATTTGAATCTAAATTTGCTGTTTGAAACTAAATCGGCCTTCCCCTGCAGAAGAGGGGGCAGCATAGCAAGCCCTTGTGCACAGAAGCACTGCAAACGTCACCTTGTTGGCACCTCTGTGCATTTATCCTGGCTCCTGTGTTACCCTCAGCCTTTGTTTCTGCCTGGGAAATCAGCTGGCTTTTACCCCACACTCCTCTGGGACCCTGCAAAAGTCATTTCAGTCTCCTTATTTTATTTTTTTTCTCCTGTTATGCTAAGACTCCCTCCTCCAAAAGGTGCTGTCAGTGTCTGTATGGCAGCTTCCCAGCATGTCTGGTAGAGGCCTCTTGGGGGATTGATGGGCAGGAGATGGCTCAGGCAGCTTTGCACAGGCAAAATAATGGTATGTCTAGACGGGAGAAATGCTGAAGCAACATTCCCGGCAACAGTGGTGATGCCAGATAGCAGAGCATGCCCAACCCTGCCGGGTGTCAAAGGCCCTTTCTGAGAGTCGCTCGCTTTGGTGCAGACACCTGCCTTTCCCAGTGGTTTGTTTCAGCCAGGAAGGAGCTTCTGTGTTGGCTGCTCCACTGAGGGAAGCTCTTTATTCCCAACGTGGCTCGTGCTGATGAGCTTGGTGTGGGCTGGCAACAGTGCACATTTCCAGCATGTGAAGGTCAGGAGGGGAGTGGCTGTTAAGAAACAGCTTTCAGTATCATGTAGCTATAATAATATCTTAATTCTTGTAAAATAATGTACACGACAGACAGAGGTGGCCTCAGAGAGGACTGATAATGCCTGCAGTGTGATAAGGTATATGTTGAAGTTTTCTTCCTATTTTGCTATCCATGACTCATAGAAAGACCATAAAAATCATATTTAGATTTTCACACACTTCAGTCTATGGCTTTTACTGTCAGTACCCTTTAATCATCCATGTAACTCTTACATTCTTGTTAGCATCCTTGATGTTTTCCTAATAAACAAAAGCTGAAGTCTAGTGATTGCATCATTATGTTTTAAAATGCATTGAACAAGTAAATACTATAAAGCTGTGATAATTTAAAGTTGCTATTGTGCAAGCTGGCTTTGTATGTGCATTACACTAACATGCATTTATTTTATATAGGTCAGCTGTGTCATTGTTGAAGTGCATCCATGTCAGATTGCTGAGGTATCTCCCAGTACATAGAGTGCCCTGTATATAAAATGTGTATGGAGCATGTAGAGAGCCTAAGTGTTCAATGTTAGATGTGCAGGTTTAACCCTCATCTTCTGTAAGCCAAGCCAGCCAGTATTTGGAAAAAAGCAGCAATGCCTTTGGGCATGAAAGGTTTCCTTTTTTTGTAGTCTGCAGCAGTAGTAGTAAATTTTAAAGGAAAACGTAAGGTGAGTGGGAGCACCCCACTGATGAGCTCTGCAAGTAATTAAACATCTCTGCAGTAACAGGCAGCTGGTACCAACAGTGTGGAGGGCATGTCAGGAAAGCAATGCCATGACAAAGGAGTTGTCTCTTAAGGAGACAGGTCGTTCATGGTCTGGAAATGCAGTAAACAAGCAGCCTTCTGCATTTGACAGTGGTTAAAAGCAGATTGTTAAAGACAGAGGCAGCCCAGAGACACACCTCTGCTACCTCCCTCCCCTGTTCTGTTCAGTAGGGAGGCACACAGCTTTCACCTGGTTTTGAGAGATAGGAGATCCCTTTTCGGCAATTCCAGGCTTGAGCAGGCAGTGCTGCAGTTGTTAGTTAGAAATGCCAATTGGGGAGCAGCTGTGCTACCAAGGTCTGATGAGAAGCAAAATTATTTGTAAATGGGGAGAATGAAAGTTGCTGCATATTCTTTCTGGTTTTATCTCCTTCTATTGTTGTGTGTAGTGACACCTTTCTTTCCGTCACCTCATCTGCCTATCGAGATGGAGCAGGGGAAAATAAAAGTTGCGCACTCACTAGTCAAAGGGTTAAAATGCAAAGGTTAGGGAGGAAGCATTGCTGCTGACATGGCTTTCTGTAATGAGAAACTGAGGCCAGAGTAAGAGAACAGAGGTCACGCCCAGATGCCTGTGTGTGGTAGTGCTGGTAAAGCACTCAGTGCAGGGAACCTTAAATGGTGCAAGAGGGTCATGCTGCCACAGGACCCCCGGCTAAGACAGCCAGTCGGTGCCCGGCCAGGCTGTTTCACTCCCATGAGGAGTCAGGGTGTATCACAGGTCTGGAAGCTGCAGGGATGTTGTTTGCTGTGGATCTGGTCTGGGCAGTAACGTGCCATGGTCACACGCTGCCTGGTTTCAGGGGCCATCTGCCTACTTGAGTATCAGCCCTTGGGGGTGATTGCTCCCTGCCTAGCTGCATCAGTTGTTTTTTCCTATGAAGAATCCATGGGAAGAGAAGCAAGGAATAGAGACTGGTTTGTCTGTTTCAAAGGCATTAATTTCTATTTTGCTTTAAAATTTTCATAGTTTTGAAAAAAACAAACCTCATTACCCTTCCCTTTTTCAAATCACCACCAGATTCCACTGCTTTAGAGGAAGTTTGCAGTTTTAAAAATCCAGTACTTTGAAATTAACTTTATATTCAAATAACCCCTTCCTCACTCAGGAACTCCCACATTTTTTGAAAACTAAAGAGAACTCAAGGGTGTTGGCAAGTGCATGTCTTCAAAACAGTCCCAATTACACAGATTTGGAAGCATTTATGAGTTGTTTTGATAATCTTTCTGCTGAGCTACTTTACAACTTCAGGTTCCAAAATACTTCTCTGACTCTGGCCCAAAAATGAAATTTAGTCACTTAAATCATAAATAGTTAGGAGAAAAAATTCACACTGGTAATGTATAAGCCCTTTTGAGAGTATGGCTCCGTGTCTTTGGAAGCAAGTCCATAGAGTGCACACGTCAGACAACAAAGCAGCTTTTGCTAACAAGAACGTCTTCTCAACTTTGAGAATTAAACTGCCGTGAAACCCTACATTCGTGTGCTCTTTGCAGCAGCCTGTCATCAAAGGTCAACACCTTACTCAGGTCCCACACCAGTAGAACAGCTGCCGACGCAAACCAGCAGCAGCTCAGGCACCCCTCCAGAAAGAGCAAAGCGTGACAAACTACTTCTGTGTCACATTTCATGCAACAAAATCAGGGAGGAGTTTTAAAGTGATACGCAGAAACAAGCAAAAATTATTGGCGTAGCAAAGTTAGATGATCTACCTAATTACACAGTAATCAGGTAATGCCTTGGTATGTACACAGGGGAAAGGAGTTGAATACAGATCCTGACTTTGATTCTTCAACAGGAGAGTGTGGTTGGTTGGTTGGTTGGTTTTTGCAAGAGAAGGGGAAGCCACACAGTCAGGCAACTGCAAACACGTTCAGTCGTAACTCTGTGTCTGCACGGCACTAAGGCTGCATCTAGAAATAGTTTGGATGTTCATTTTGCCTAGACCTGGATGTCTGCTGTCGCCGGACTGGCAGACAGGAGTACAACCTGCAGGAGACAAATGTTTTTCTGGAGAGGCAGGCCAGTGTCTGGCTGGGTACGGAACAGGGGAGACATTTCTACCCTCTGTCAGCAGCCTGCCTGAAAGTGAGTGGGAACTCCTCACTGCATCACAGAGTACAGCACTTACATAGAGCGTTATGATAACGTCCTTTTACCTGTGCATCCCTGTCTGCTTTCCTATGTGGCATATGATGGATGCATCCTATTCAGCTTCCTTCTCTAGTAGTCCAGGACCTTCTTTTACTTACGCATATATACCTTAGGAGTAAGAGTAAAAAAAAAAGGCATCAATGATATGGCATTTCTTATGTATTTCTTCTGTATTTGTAATATATGCTTGGCCTGGAGGCCTCTTCTTTTTCCAAACTTGGTGCTGAGTGGATGCCACATATATATGTAATAAATAGCACATAGTTACTGATTGAGGTATGAGTTGGTTATTGAGCATTGATATTTACAGTGAATTCTTTTCCCCACAGTACAGACTGCTGCCATTAGAGAGCCCCTTAGACACTTTGCTCCACAGAGCAGTCATGGAACAGACTTAAAGAGAGTGTTTCAAAGTTGTCTTGGGGTTAGATGATGTTGTATCCCCTATTGCTGCTCTATGCCCAGACATGAAACTTGTGCCTTTCTGTGCCTTTAAAACTGGGTCTGAGAGAAAGAAAAAAATGCCAGGCAAGCTTTTCAAAGCAGTTTTGTGTTCAAGGACACAGAGATAGCTGCTGCTGCAGTGAGAAGAGCAGAGGAAGCACCCTTCCTGCTTTTCAGCCAGCTCTCAGCTCTGTTTTCTCTGGAGGGAGACGGAGAGTTGACCTTTCTTTTCCCTGGGACTTTGGCTTCTTCTTCTTTTCTTCTGGAACTGTGCAACAACACCAAACATCATCTAGGGGGGCCCGGAGGGGCTCATGTTGACCCAGCTCCAAAAAGGAGGAGAGACACCACAGCCACAGAAGGACTCTAAAATCTTCTCAGGTTTCTCTCCACAGTGAGAAGTTTTATTATTTATTATTTAGCATTATTGTTCCTTTCCTGTGTGTTTGTTAAATAAATAGTTTTTCCCCTTTCACCTTCCTCCGAGGAATATTTCTTTCCTGAACCTTGTGGGGAAGGGGTGGCTGTAACCTGCCTTCTAAGAGAGGATGTTCAAATTTGGACGTTCCTCTGAATTTTGTCTCAAACCGGGACAAGTCTTATCTATTCATCAGTCATATTATTAACTCCTTTTCTGTGTCATGGATTTTACTGATCATAACCACCGGTAATACTTTATTTCAGGAAGCTTTGTAGCCTTCACATCCCTTCATCTCCTGTCATTTGCTTCTTCCTGGTGCACAGTATCAGATTTTTAACAATAATAGAATTGTAGACTATTTTGTGTTCTAAAAGACCTTTAAAGATCATCTAGTCCACCCTCCCTGCAATGGGAAAGGACATCTTCAAATAGATCAGGTTGCTCAGAGCCCCGTTCAACCTGACCGTGAATGTTTCCAGGATGGGACACCTACCAGCTCCCTAGGCAACCTGTGCTGACATTCCTCTACCCTTATTTTTAAAAAAAGTCTAGTCTGAATCTTTCTAAAGTATTAAAAGGCCACAATAAGTTCTTGGAGCCTTTTCTTCTCCAGGCTGGGTAACTCCAACTCTCTCAGCTGTTCTTCACAAGAGAGGTGTTGCAGCCCTTTGATCTTTTCTGTGGCGTCCTCTAGACTTGCTTGTCATGAGAGCACAGTGGAGGGGCAGAATCACCTCCCGTGGCCTGATGGCCACACTTTTTTTGATGCAGAGCACATGTAGCTTTTTGGCACATTCGGCTTTTTGGGTTGCAAGCATGCATTGTTGCCTATGTCCAGCCTCTCATCCACCACTGATGCACCCCTTACTAAGTTCAGCTCCAGCTATGCCTTGCCCTTCCTGACCCAATCCCTACACAATCAGGCAGTGTCCCTGTATACTTCCCAGGATACCTGTCCCTGCTTCCACTGCCTGTGCATTTCCTTCTTGCCCTTCAGTTTGGCTAGCAGGTCTCAACTAATCCATTCCGGTCTCTTGCCATCCTTTCTTGATTTCTTGCAGCTGGGCATCGCTAACTCTTGCACTCTGTGAAGCTCCCTGAGGCCGCCCTGGCCAAGGGGACAGGCCTGTGCTGGGTCACTGCCAGGATGCTGTCTGATCCTGCCCAGCTCCTGCCACCTTCATGGGGCAGGGGGAGTTCAGTTCCTGCTCTCTGCAGCACCAGGGTGGGCTCTTGACATGGTTGTAAATAAATTGTTGTGATTGCTTGATTATAAGTATTGTAGTTTAATATTGAGTATGTGTTGAATAATCAACTTAGAAGTATACAAATAATAATGAATTACTAGTTTACAAATATTGGCTGATTATTAAACACTTAATAATTAGTTAATAAACAAAGAAAGTATTATCCAAGTGTAACATGTGAAATTGAAGATGCTGTTTGACTGTTTCCTCACTGAAAAGTGCCTTCCTTCCCAGGGAGGGAAGAACCAGTTCAGTCCTGGGTTCATCTGCGAGAGTGAGGGCAACTAGGCCAGTGGTGCTGCCTCACAAATCACTGAGCAGGAGCCACGCATGTGCTGGGACACATCATTCCTGCCCTTGAAAGGAGATGGTGAGAAACCTGCCCAGGGTTCACTGAATCCATGAGGAAGAAGCCAGGCTGCTTGTGCAGAGGACAATGCTGCTGCCTGCTCTGCTCCTGGCTGGGAACAGCCCCGCCCATCCTTAAGCTAAATTACAGCTTCTGCTTATTAGAGCAGTGAGGGCTTTGACAAGATCATAAGTCAGTCACTGTCCTAAGAAAATGAACTGTCATGGTTGTGCATTGTCTAAATACAGACTAATGAGTTAATGACTGTTCCACTGTCGTGCACACCGTGAATAAGGAGTTGGGCCTGTGAACACAGTGTGAAAAGGCCAGGCTCAAAGGGGCTCTGAGCAGTCTGGTCTAGTGGAAGGCATCCCTGCCCATGGCAGGAGGGGTTGGAACTAGAAGAGGAGGCTGCTAGCAGGGATGGATCATCAGGGGCCTCCCCCCAGCACAGCAGAGTAGTAGGAGCAGTGGTGCAGGCGGAGCGGAGCCCAGCGGAGTGGCAACCTGACCCAGCTTGGATGGTGCAGCTTCCAGAGGGTTTGTCATTGTTTTTCATTGTTTTGGGCTGGGGGCAGGAAACATTAGCTGCAGGAGCTCCCCCACTGTCTCGCCTTTGTTCCTGATGGCCATGGGACTTGCTGTGCAGGAATGGCCATCATCTGATCTTTGTCTGGAGAAGCCACATGGACACAACCTATGACAAGCGTCCACCATCTTGTTTTTGTTCCCAGTAGTGAACATCTTTTTGTAAGTAAAACACTCTCTCTTTTTGCATACTCTTGTTATTAATAGTGTGGTTGTTACTGTGCATTTCTTATTCTATTGCTTTGTGCTTTCAGTAAATTGTTTTCTCATCCCATAGGCTTAGCTTTTGTCCTTCCGTTACTGAAAGGGATGGAGTAAGAGGAGTGGCTTATTTGGAGTTTAATTTCCTGCTGGTATTACGTCACCACAGTGAGCAGAAGCTGAAGGACCTGGAGTAACCTCAGTAGCTTGAAAAATAGTGAGTTTCAGATAGAGAAATATTTTTCATGATTTCCAGCACTTCTCTCATTCTGCTGGGCTGTGGCAATAAGGACCAATTTGGTTTCCGGTATTCACAGTCAGAGAGCATCAGTGCAGGAAGCAGCACGAGCCATTTTTTGCAGTGAACATGTACAGGCACACAGGTTCAGAAATTGCTTTCAGCATTTGCTCATCTCGCAGGGTGCTGTGCCACTCGGACCTGGTGGACATGGGGCTTTTCAGCCACACAGCCCCACTGCCATGTAGCTGTTTGTGCTTAGTACAGAGCTATTTTCTAACAGGCCTGCTTTTCTTAGCCATTTGCTTGAAATAATGGTGGTTTGGGATTTTTCTGCCTTTCTTTAGCACACACAGCTGCAGCATTTAGTGTTTGTGTGAGCTATGTAGGCTGCAGTCATGCCATGAAGTCCCACTCTAGACCCAGACCCTGAGCATCCACTAATCCTCTTACCAAAGTTAATATCCTCTGTGCTTCTATGATAAGCAAGAGTGAATAGAAATTCTCAGTCTGCTTTATATCTTGAAGTTCAGGAGAGAAATTAACATACATGTATAATGAGCAATACTTATATAATAACAACATTGTTTTTAACTAGAAAAATGTTAGTGCCATTTTCCTCCTATAATGGTATCTCCATTTAGCTCCGCTTTTAAAACTTTCCATGGAGGCAGACATCCTTTGATGCTAATTCATGAACGCTCAGTGAATTCCCGTCACTCCTAATCCCTTAGCCTCTCATTCTTTATAAAATGTCTTAATGCCTTCAACAAGGCCCATTAGCACTGGAAACATGGGTTTCCTTGGCCCCCAGCTGTATTAAAAGGAAGCAAAAGTGAGGGCCTGTTTATAGGATAATCTTGTCCGCCATCTAATCCTCTTTCATTTGGGTTTATTTCCTGTTGGGGTTTTTTTGCCTCTTAAATAATTGCATTCTGGCACCAGCCGTTCAGAGCAGCTTTCTGTGACTCAGCCTGACACCTGTAATGCCACCCCCTGGCACAGCTCAGGCTCTCTGATCAGTACCCATCACTACTGCTGCTCCCTGTGCAGGCAGGTAGAACCAGCACCTCACTGTTATGGGAGGGAAAGCTGCTCACCTGCCAAGCTGGGTTACTTCCAGCACAAATGCAGCCCCTCTTCCCATTTCCTCCTGTACTTTCTCTTTGGCTTAGGCTTGTACAGAGGATTTTTAATTGCTAAGTGTTATGTGCAGTTTATAAGCAGCTCTTGTGTTCCAAGTAGGAATAAAATGATGCAGTGTTAGTATTTTTCAGTTGAACAAGGGAAAATTCAGCTCTGACACCAACTTAGATGCTACCAGTTGAAAACAAGAGGTTTCAAATGAACTTTAAAAACTAGAGCTGGCATTTAAAAATTAGCCTTCCCTTCCAGATACAAAGCAAACAGAACCAAGCCAGACTA
This sequence comes from Platysteira castanea, assembly GCA_013397175.1. Taxonomy (NCBI): domain Eukaryota; kingdom Metazoa; phylum Chordata; class Aves; order Passeriformes; genus Platysteira; species Platysteira castanea. Next base: position 417 of record VYXC01008612.1, on the reverse strand, counting down.
TCAGACTTTGTGTACCAAGTACATAGTTTTTATTCTGTAAAACATCATTATGCCCAGTCAAGACAGGAATTTGTAAGTGCTTACAGTTGCAGTTATGGACCCTCTTAAGTGTCTAGTCTGGTGCTGATTAATCAGCACTGATTGCTCTTACTTTTAAGGAAAAAACCCCAACAACCTCTCTCCTCTGCTGAGAGTTGTGACAACTCATTGATTTCAAGGGCAGAATGGACAACTGACTTGCTTATCCTATTCCATTAATCATGGACCATTGTATTTTTCTAATTTGCTATTCTCCTCATGGTTTTGTCAAGTGGTTAATTATCCTTAGTTAAAAAAAAAACAAACAAAAGCAGCAGAACAAACAACCAACAAACAAACCCACAATTACAAACAAACAAAATATAAATAGGTATTTAT